>CM053582.1:139436565-139450877 GCA_028627135.1 Pseudochirops cupreus
CAGGGGCCGGAGCTGCTGGGACCAAGCTGCCTGGACGCTGAGCAGTTGCGTGCGTGAGGAGAGGAGGATCTTTGCCTGAGGTACCCTGTCCTGTTTGAAGGCTTGAGGATGTGGGTGTTTACTACTTTGACCACATGTGCCAACTTCAGTTGGTTGATGTGTTCATCACTTCTAAGTCTTTCAAAGGTGTTTTTCTGTACAATATCATTGTGTTGTATAAATTGTTCCCCCGGTTCTGCTCACTCTACATGAGTTTATACAAATCTTCACAGGTTTCTCTGAAATTGCCCCTGTCATCATTCTTATAGCACAATAGTATTCCATCACATTCAAATACCCTAACTTGTTCAGCCATTCCATAATTGATTGGCATTGCTTACTAGTTCATTGCTACAATGAAAAGAACTGCTATAAATAACTTTTGTAGAAAAGTCCTTTTGTACATAGGTCCTCTTTCTCTTTCTCTGATTTCTTTGGGATATAGACATTGCTTTATAGAATGGCTAGACAAGTTCACAGCTCCACCAACAGGATTTTAATGTACCTGTTTCCTCACAGTCCCTCCCACATTTGCCATTTTCCCTTTTTTGTCAGCTGACAATATAGTAGTTGTGAGGTAGAACCTCAGAGCTGTTTCAATTCACTTTGATCTAAGTAGTGATTTAAAATTTTTTTAATATAGTCATTGATAACTTGAATTTCTTCCTTTGAAAACTGCCTGTTCATATCCTTAGAATTTTTATCATTTGGAGAATGGCTCTTAATAGTATAAATTTGAGTTAGTTCCTTATATATACAGGTGATTTCTATCAACCATTTAAAAATTATTAATATTTACACCATAAAAATTATTCTCAATGATTGAGAAAGAAAAAAATCAAAATAAACCCCTTATATGACACAAATACGGTCCTAATGCCTCCCTTGTGAAAGCTTTTATTTTGTATGCTGCATTTTCATTATTTCATAGGTACTCTGTTGGGGAAAGTATATATTATCAGGATTAGTGGGGGGAGTATAGAGAACGGTATGTAGAAAAGTGTATTTTTAGCAATCATTAGTGAAAGATTACAGTTTTTGGTAATCACAGGAACTAACATCCTAATTCCCATAGGTTCAATGTATTGACATTTGTGTTTTTTACATCCACACCATTTTCTAGGAATGTTTCCCCCATGAAAGTTGAGAATTGATAGTATTTCTGAATGATGCAAGCAGAAAATAGGGAGAATAGGATGAGATCTACAAAGTAAATAATATAGAAATGATGTAGAAGTAAGAGTTTAAATTTAATACTTCAACAGTTTAACCATCACAGAAGACACAAACAGAATTTAAAATAATAATATAAGATACAGGGCATGAATCAGAAAATATAATTGAGGCTGTAAAGGAAGAGAAATTATAAGCGTAAAGCAAAGGAAAATAGCTTTAATAAGGCCACTTATTAATAGAATGTTACTTTAAATAGAGGTTGAAGTGGAGAGGGAGGATTTTGAACCATTTACTTAACAAGGTGGGATAATAGAAAAGTCAGAAGAGCTAGAGAAGTAGATAAATAAATAAAAGGAATGAAAGAGAAATTAATAATTTAAATAAATTCAAAGAACTTGGGACACAGAAAGTAAACAAGAGAGGGGAGAGGAGCCTGTGGAAATAAAATAACATCATAATAACATAAAACTAATTGCAAAGAAGGCATAATGACATTAAAGAAGAATGGAATAAAAATCCATAAATAATGTAGAAAACACAAGTCTTGTAACCATAATGTTAAATGTGAATGGATTTAATATTCCAATAAAATGAAAGAGAGTAGAAGAATAGATGAGAAATCAAAACCCAATAATCAGCTATATGCCAGAAACACATCTAAAAAGGAGATATGTATATGTATATATATATATATGTATGTATATATATATACATGTATATATATATATGTATGTATATATATATACGTATATATATATATGAAATAAAAATAAGAGGCTTCTCTGAACTCAAAGCATTTTCTTTGGCTATCCCCCATGCCCCTTGTCTCTACCTCCTGGCTTCCCCAGCTTCCTTTGAGTCGCAGAGAAAGTCCCTATTTTTAAAGAAGTCTTTCCTGGTCCTCTTTAATCTTAGTGCCTTCCCTGTAATGAGCCCCAATTTATCTGATATGTATATATGTGTACATATATATGTGTGTATATATATAGATATAGATATAGATATAGATATAGATATACACACACACATATACACACATGTGTATGTGTGTATATATGTCATGTATGCATTTTTATACAGTGTTGTTATTGTTTTTCAGTCATGTCTGACTCTGTGGACCATGCCAATGGTATCCATGAGGTTTTCTTAGTAAAGATAATTCTCCAGTGGATTAAGGCAAGTAGACGTTAAGTGACTTGCCCAAGGTCACACAGCTAGCAAGTGTCTGAGGCCAAATTTGCTCAGGTCTTCCTGACTCTGTGCCCAACATTCTATCCACCGAGTCACTTAATTGCCTTTATTTATTCATAGCTATTTTCATTGTCTTAGTAAATACTAGCTGACTGATCAGATCGCTCTGAGAAAGGCAGCTAGTCAAGTGTAGAATAAGAATGCAGTATGAAAATGAATTGGGCTGCTAAAGGAGGGAATGGGCTCCCCTTCACTTGATGTCTTTAAGCAAAAGGTGGATGACATGTGCCAGATATTTTGTACAAAGCATCCTTTTTCAGGCACAAGTTGTACTGGTTGGTGGACCAATTGAAATTTAGTAATATCAGTATTCCTGTCAAGGAATTTGGAGGTTCAAAATACTAGTGCTAGAAAACAACCCAACCAGCTGAAGGCCAGGTATGTCCCAGACAAAACAGTGGTAACAAATGAGATGTCTTAGCTGATTATTTATAGTTCCCAATGACAAGTCAAGTCCATGAACTTTTAATAAGTACTTACTGTGCTCTGGGCACTGTGCAATAGCCCTATTGGTTCAGGAATACCATTCATGTATTATTCCTACAATGATAGCTTTGAGGATGCTGCCTCAACCAATTTAGTTCCCTTCCCAGCTGGGCATCATGGCAGAGAGGAACATGACAAAGAAAATTTCTTTGGAGAGCTATGGACAAGGCTTTGAGAATTGCTGATTGATTCCTGTCTACTAGTAAGGAAACTTGCTGAATTATAACAATATTATTCTAGAAAAATTATGAAATAACAATTCCAGTTTCAGTGACCTACTCAAATGTTCCCTCGTTGATGTTATAGAGTCTCCCAAACTTTGTTTTATAAAATGCTGACACAGAGGGTCTATGGGGTGTAGAGATTAGATTTAATTCCTTTTTTCTGTAAAAATTTACCTCTGTCCTGAGAAGGCGTACAAACAATAAAATCTGAAGCACAAAGCTATCAAATTTTACCATCATCAAACCCTATCCCAGTTTAAATATAAGCTTCTTGGGATCAAGTGTTGTTCCATTTATTCTTTGTACATCCACTTTACTAGCAGAATATCCCACATACAGCATTGCTTAAAAATTGCTTGCTGACTGAATGGTTGATTGTTATTCCACTGGACTTTAAAAAGATAAAATATACAAAGAGCTTTCAGCCTTCTAAATAACCTGTTATTTCTCTAAAGTAAACTACATACACTCTGGGCTATAAAATATTACAGAAAACTATGTGCTCGACTTCTTTTACGGTTTTTATTTTTCTTTCTTTTTTCTCTTCTTTTTTCCATTTCCTGTGTCAGTGTCATTACCTCCCCTTGAACTACAGCTGAAGGGATCATTGTCACTTAATTACCTAATTCCTGAAGGCTGTGTTCCGGATCAGTGGACACACCTTCCCCCAGTGAGCTGCAAATGGGCATGGCACAGCGATGTTTTCATTTCCTAGGGACAATGACTGCTGTAAACTTGCTATTGTGTATATGCTTATGTTCTTTCCTGTAGGTATGGATGGGGTCGTTTCTGTTGATGGGGCTCTTTCTAATGAGCAACTTTGGATCCAGATCTTTACCTTAGTTGGCACTCAATAAATATTTTTTCATTGATTTACCAGATGGATGAACATTTTCGGTCTCTGGCCCTCTTCCACAGGGATACCAGAGGTTCCCCTTTTGAAAATATTTCTAAAGTTTCCAACAGTTTATCTAAGTGTCCCATGAGCTCTTGGGGAGACAAGTAATTTGTCCTTGTTATCTTAGTGGGGGCTCAAAAATAGCAACCAATTGATCCTGTCCTGGAGGATTTTTCTGGGTGACCCTAGGTTGAAGAATTCCCCAGGCTATTAGCTAACAACACTAACAAGCAAGGTTTCCTAGGGAATGTTGCCCTAGAAAAGTAAAATGGTACTTAATCTATCAGGGTGTATTCTTTCCTCTCTTATTCCCTTAAAATTGTTTTAGCTACAGCTTTGATAGTCACAACTTCCCTATACCTCAGTTATCTCATCTATAAAATGAAAAGGTTGGGCTTGTTGACCTCTGGGGTGACTTCCAGCTCTAGATTTATAATATTGATAAGAAAGTAACACATCATAGTTGTTAGATGATCTGCCTCAGAATCAGAAAGATCTGGGTTCAAGTTCTGCCTTAATTACATACTGGCTGTGAAACTGGGCAAATCCCTTAGCCTCTCGGTGCTCCAGACAATTCTCAAGAGACAATAATAACTTTTCAAAAGGAAAATAATGATACAGTTCATCTGGAGAAACCAAAAATCAAGAATAACAAGGGAGGGGGCAGCTAGGTGGCACAGTAAAGAGAGCACTGGCCCTGGAGTCAGGAGGACCTGAGTTCAAATTTGACCTCAGACACTTAACACAAAACTAGTTGTGTGACCTTGGGCAAGTCACTTAACCCCAATTGCACTACCTCCCAAAAAAAAGGCAAAAAAAAAATTACGAGGGAATCAATGAAAAAATATGCAAAGGAGGGGGTCTAGCAGTACCAGATCTTATGTTACAGAGAGGTTGCTGATCTGAAGCAATGGAAGCATTTTCTATACTGACAGTTCCTCCAGATTTAGAAAATCATGAGTCTAGGACAACCCCCAAATCTCTAACTTTATATCTCTAAGTTCACATCATCTATAGCTACTGGACCAAACATGTTTCGATCAGTTTCATTTCTGATTATCTATCTAATGATCAATTTCTGTTCTAGAGAGGTGAGAAGTATAGTTTGAAATACAGCAAAGTACGAGCTAATAAAACATGCATGAAACTTTCCAAGTTTTGTAAGGGTCCTGAAGTTGGGGCAGAAGCATTGCACTAATAATACATGCCTCATTCTTGCTCCAACGGGATTAACTTTCCCTCATTTTGACACTCCATAAATGTAAATTTTTGATGGCAGTCAACGCATAAAAAAGCTATAGGCTCCCAAAATAATTAATTATAGGCTAAACATTTTTTTTTTTGCTTTTTGGAGGGGGTAAGGTAGGGCAATTAGGATTAAGTGACTTGCCCAAGGTCACCTGGCTAGTTTTGTGTTGAGTGTCTGAGGCTGGATTTGAACTCAGGTTCTCCTGACTCCAGGGCCGGTGCTCTATTCACTATGCCACCTGGCCACCCTTGGCTAAACATTTGAAGTCAAAGAGTGTTAGACTGTAAAATCAAAGTTTGTGATATTCAACATAGAATGGATACATTAGCCATTGGCCAAAGAGACCTTTCCCTCCATTCATCTGAAAAGAAGGTTTGTAAATACAATCATGTTAGACTAAATTGCTTCTCACAACTCCACTAGAGACCTAGGAGTGTCTCCCTAAAAATAAAACCATGTATTGGAAACATTGCTAATGGAGGATAAACTGTTAATCTTGGAAACTATAATAGAGTTGTCATGAGGAAGTGGTGTAATGACAGAACTTTGTGGTAACTCATGAAAGAATATTGGAAAAGGAGAGGGGGGTATCCAGGAGCTGTCATTGTTTATTCCTTACTACCCAGGAGAGAGAGGGATGGGCTTTACAATCACTAGAAAGGCATACTTTGTACTGGAAGAGAGATGATGTTCCTGGCTCTGTGACAGGTTGGGTGACAGGTCTGACAAGAGTACCCTGCTCTCTTTGCTCTGATTTCATGCTGAACAAACAACCTTCTGCTGAATAGATCACTTTTCCAGATACCTTCAAGTAAGGGAAGGTAATATCCACTTGAATATTCCTGTCACCTGAAAGTTAAATCTCGTCAACGTAAATGAATAAAGAGGCATTCTAAATTATAAGCTGGATTTTCACAAATGAGGTTAATTTGTATGAGTCAACAGGAGTCTAGTCACTCCTAGATGGGCTGATCAAATCAAATTCCTGATCCTGTAAAGCTAAGGATCTAGAGACCAAAGTAAGGTACAACAGTCCCTTGAAGCTCCGCCAGTCAGCCAATCAGCCTTCTCCCTTGCCTTCACTAAGTTCCTCTCTCTATCTCTCTTGAGGCAGTGAGGTAGCAGGATGAGTAAAGGCCTGAGCTTGGAGTCAAGAAGAACTGAGTTAAAATTCAGTCTCAGATCTGGGCAAATCTCTTAACCTCTATCTATCTGTATTAGCAAGCACCCTAACACACCCAGGATGACCTGCTATCACAGACTCTTTGATCTGCTTTATAAAGGAAAGACAACTTTAAAGGAGTCAACAATCCTACTTCAATTATAGAAAAAGAAGTGAGTATAGAAAATACAAGCAGAGAAATTAGCACAAAGACCAACAGACAGGGCTCCAGCTGTCTGAATATAGCAATAATGCTAAACACTTTACAAACATCACTGGATTGAGGAAGAACAGAAATCTGAGCAGTTGGGGGGCTCTGAACAAATGGCTACTCAGAGTCTCGACCAGGAAATCAAAAGATCCTTCTCATGAGTGAACCCCCCAAAGCAAAATGCCAACCTCCCAGAATATATAACAAAGACTAGGTCCCTGATTGGCTCAGAGCCAGAAGGCACGAAAACCTATTTGACTCAGCACAGCTGTGAATTAACAGGGTTCAAAGATGATTACTCCTTCAGATGTTTACAATTTAGCCTAAGCCCGGGAAACTGGGAGGTTGACATTTTGCTTTGGGGGTTTGCTCATGAGAAGGATCTTTTGATTTCCTGGTCAAGACTCTGAGTAGTCATTTGTTCAGAGCCCCCCAACTTTTCAGATTTCTGTGCTTCTTTGATCTAGTGATGTATGTAAAGTATCTGGTCTTTGTGCTAATTTCTCTGCTTGTATTTTCTATACTCACTTCTTTCTCTGTAATTCAAGTAGGATCATTAGCCCCTTTAAAGCTGTGTTTCCTTTATAAAGCAGATCAAAGAACTTGCATTAGCAGGTCATACTGGGTGTACTAGGGTCTTGCTAATACACTGTCTCAGTTTTGTCAATTATAATATGGGGATAATAATACCACCTATCTCCCAGAGTGGTTGTGAGGATCAAATGAGATAATGTTTACAAACAGCACTTAGAACACTACCTTGTATACAGAAGACCCTTAAAAATGTTTATTTCCTTTCTTTCCTCAAATTTTCCCTTCCCTAAACATAACCACCTCAACTACAACACTAATGCATATTCCAATTTATGTAGATATTCTCTGAAATGCATTGTAAAACACAACAAACTAAGATCCTCACACTTAGGGTCATTTTGCCACGTCAAAAGTATTTACCCACACAGTGGCTGAGCATTCCAAAGCCAGCCTTCTGTCAAATTCTTTGTAAAAGAATCTCATACCAAGGATTTGAACCTAAAGACCTCCAAATTATCAAATTAATTTGCTATTCAAATCCTGATACATCTTTCCGAAACAGGCACATTGGTAAGGGTTGGGTTGGTGCCATCTGCCTTTCTCTTACATAACAAGTGTTGTAGTGTTTGACAGTGTCCCTCTAACAATGCATATTTTGAACTCCCATTTCTGTTCCTATTATCTGCTTAACTTTCAGCTGCTATATGAGGAATCACTTAAAAACTGAAAGAACTGTGCTCCCACTGTGGAGATCCTGGGCTGCTGAACTTGAATGCCAGAACATCTGGATATCATGTGACACAGCTACCTGGTGCACAGGCATGAATGGATAGCATCATTAAACATCCTACCTTTGCTCACCACAATTTATATTTCAATGGAGAGATAAACACGGTAACAGCTTCTCTTCCTGAATCTGCTCAAAGTATCTCTGGCATCTTGCGCATATATGTCCTAACACAGGCAACACGGACATCCCCTGCCCCCAGGCTGAGCAAAAACAAACAATAACAACAAAAAACAACAAAACCAAGGAGAACTCATTCTGTTGCTGCTTCTTCTCTAAGAGAACTAACTTCTCCAGCAATATGAGCACAGGTATTTTTTTCCTTTGGGACTAGGTCTCCCTATGTAATGCAGGCTTGAAGTACAGGGTCTACTCAACAGTCTGATCCCCCTATTGATCAATCTGTGGAGGTCTGGCCTATTCCATTTTCAACAGAGACCAGAAGCCCCTCCTTAGGCAATCTGGTTCCCCAATCTTTATCTCCATATTAATACTGTACTTAGTGAGGGACAGCTGATCAACTTAGCCCACTACAGCTCAAAACTCCTGTGTTCAAGAGATCTGCCAGCCTCAGCTTCTCTGGTAGGAGGGATTCCAGGTATGTACCACCAAGCCCAGGCAGGTACACTTGTTTTCATTTTTACTTTTATCTTTCTTGAAATTTACTACATTTCTCATATAATTATAATTCTGTATAATTATATATATCTCTAATTCTGTATAATTACAAATCACTTTCATAGATAATGGTTTGATTCAAAGGACTCTTGGGGGGTAGCAGGAAAGAAAGACTGGACATCATAACGGAGGGAAGTTGAATCCATACTTTTGAGAAAGAAAAAAGAATGTCAGGATCATGGATTTAGAGTTGAAAGGGACCTTAGAAGATCTCTAGTCTGACTTCTTAAAGTTTCAAATGAGGTAACTAAGGCCTAAAGAGGAAAAGTGACTTGTCCAAGGTGACACAAGTGGCAAAGACAGGATGCAAATCTAACAGCCGATCCGACATTCAACACACTCAATTGTTCTGCCTTTAGAAGACATTTTTTCCTTTGAATTTTGGTGTGTTTTCTAAGTAAAAGCAGAGTTCCACATATATCTGGTCTAGCCTCAAACATTTGCCTTTCCATGCAAACTTAAAGGATTCACTTCCTGAGAGGAGATATTTTTTTTTGTATCATGTCCATCTGCCATAAAACTTAAGAAAATTATATAATTATTTTATATATAAATTATATTAAATTATATAAAGTCTTCTGGAGGACATTATGGAATATTTTTTTCATGGAACTTAGTCCTAATTTTCTTTTTCTGTTGGGGATGAGGTGGGTTTATTTAAAAGTCTACTTAGTGCTTCCTCAAAAAGATACCAATAGACAGAAGGATAGACCTACAGATAGAGTAAGAGAGGGAAGGAGAGGAGAAGAGGAAAAGAAAATAGAGGGGAGAAAGACAGCTTTTTTTGCTTTCAGTGCAAATATACTTCAAGGGAGCTGTAGATCAGATTACTGGAGTATGAAATGTAAGGACTGGCTCAATAACTTAACAGTAACTCAAATTCCAATGAGTTTGGACTGTTCCCTAGTCCATAAACTACAGAGAAAATGATCCTGTTTGTTGCAATTTTTTTGCCAGCCAGGACAGCTGCTATAGCAGAGAGTTTTAATGTGTATATAAAGGACTATTGGATAGCCACTTCAGATACTGGTAATAGAATTCCCACCTTCTTTTTCCCCCCTTCAATTGATTGAGCTACAGAGAAGAGATCTGGGAGGTGGGGTACACAAATGTATGTGGCAGTGAGGAAAAAAGCCCAGGGCTGAGTAGAGTGGGGAGTATAGGGATGTTGAAACTAAGAATTAGTGATCCAGCAAAAGAAAAAAAATCACATAAAATAAACCAACACAAATAATCATCATTTCTATATGTTACCAACAAAACCCAGCAGGAAGAGACAGAAAGAGAAATTAAATTTAAAATAATTGAAGACTATAAAATACTTAGAAGTCTACCTGCCAAGACGTACACAGAAAGTAAACAAACACAATTATAAAATGCTCTTCACACAAATAAAGACAGATCTAAATATTACAGAAATATTAATTGATATTGAGTAGGCAGAGCCAGCATAATAAAAATGATAATATGATCTAAATTAATTTACATATTCAATGCCATATCAATCAATCTACAAAAATATTACTTTATAAAACTAGAAAAAATAATAGCAAAGTCATCTGGAGAAATGAAAGCTCAAGAATGTCAAGGGAATCAATGGGAAAAAATGTGAAGGAAGAGGACCTAGCAGAATAGTGGTTGATCAATGGAAAGATTAGATATATAATATACAAAAGAAAATGAACACAGCAGTTCAGAGTTTGATAAATCCAAATATCCCAGTTATGGGGTAAGAACTTGCTGTTTGCCAAGATCTACTAGAAAAACTGGAAAGCACTCTGGCAGAAACTAGGCAGAAACTGATATCTCACACTATATGCTGACAGAAACTCAAAATGGGTACATGATTTAGACATATAGGGTATTGTTTTTCCTTTGTTCTGGATGAGGAGCAATGACATCAGGAAAGTGATGTCTTGACTTGCAAGTGAACTGAATTTGATGAGGCTGGAGTGTGCAAAGTCATCAGCCTCACTCTGTCCTCCAGGGCCATCTGGGTCCAGCAGCAAGAAACAGATCAAGATGATTGAAGATGGCCCCAGATGCAGTAGGAGACCTTGGTCTTTTTAAGCTAATGTCTTTCCCAAGGTTCAGTTTGTCTGAGGCAATCCCCATTCAGTGATTAAGGCTAGGTAGGAAATGAGTCAAAAAAATAGCCTTTTTAACCTACTCCAAAAAAAATCAATCTGGGAAGAGAAGACCCTCAGGATTTCTTGCCAGAAGAGAAATAATTTCTATTTACACTCATTCTGAGCCAACAAAACCCAAAAAATGACCAACTGAGGCTTGGGTTGAGACCTATTAATAGTCAATCAATGAGAGCCAGAGTGATTTGGGTTTAGGGAAAGTCAAGTAGCTCCATGTGAATCCCAATGGGCTTTATAAAAGTCTGGTTTTGCAAAGCTCTATTTCAAAAATTTATATTCCTTGTAAGGTCTTTCTCAGGTTTCAGTTATAAATGATATGACTTATCTATGATATCACATAATGGGTGACATCACAAACAATTAAGAGAACATGGAAGAAACTACCCATTAAATCCATAGATAGGAAAAGAGTTATGACTAAACAAGAGACAAAGAAGTTCACAGAAGTGATATGGATAATTTTGACTAAATTAGATTTTTAAAAGTTTGGCATTAACTAAACCAATGTGGTCAAAATTAGAAGAAAAGAAGAAAAAAAATTAGAAAAAAAATGGGGGGGGAGGAATTTTCAGCAAGTTTCTCTGATAAATAGAGAAGTCTCTCTAATATATAGAGAACTTAGCTTGTGCTTAATAAATGTTTACTGATTGAATGACTTAGAAACTACCATGTGCCAAGCATTGTGCTTAGTGCTGGGGATACAAAGAAAAAGCAAAAATAGCCCCTGCTCTCAAGAGTCTTGGATTCTAATGGGGGGAAAGATTCATACACATACCCCAATACAAATTATAATAAACAAGTAGGCATAAAGACATCGGGATATTTGAATTGTCTGAGGAAAATTGAAATGAAAGCAAACAACCTTGCTGATATATTAGCCTCTCAAAATTTTGTTGACTTTAAAGGTTTCTCCAGGTTTTCAACATAGAGAAACACTGAACTTGGAGTCAATGGACATCCCTGTAACTTTCAGGCATGCTACTTTCTTCCCATGTGACCTTGGGCTAGTTACAAGTTCCTAAGGCCTCAGTTTTTCTCATCTATAAATTAAAGTCTCTCTAAATATCTCTGTGTTTTCTTCTAACTATGGACCTTTTGGGGAGGAGAATCTGGAGCTGTGATTTTATTAGTGCAGGGAAATCCTGGTGAATAAACTCCATCAACTAATCCAGATTTGTAAACTTTCTGCAATTTATAGTCTCAGAGTTGCCAGGGAGGATGGGGGGGCAGGGGGAGGATGGCGCTAAGAAGTCAGCTAATTAGTCTAGGGTGATAGAACCAGTATGTGTCAGAGGTAGGCCTTGATCTCAGGCCTTGCTGAATCTAAGGTGAGCCCTCTGTCTATGCCACCATGATGTGTCAAATGATCCTATACCAGTATAATGTGGATCAGTCTATAACAGGCTGACTAGTGACAACAGAAATAGCTGGGAAATGCTTACACTGAGTAAATTTCAAGACAATGTTCCTTTTTCTAACTTTTTCTCACTCAAACACCCTTGACCAAACTATTTGAAAACAGTTCAACACACCAGCTTCCAACCAGAGAAAAAGTAAAATAAGAGTGATCAAATTTCCACTTGTTCAAGAACACGCTTTGAGTATCTTTTCTGTAACTATGAGCAAGTACTTTCTCCTCTCTGCATCTCTGTTATCTCATCTGTTAAGTGTACTTCTAAGGTACATTCTACTTCTAACATTCAATTTTCTAAGTATATGGGAGGCCTTTACTTCAAGGACTTACACAGGGGTCTGACCACATTGACAATGGCTGAGAGGTTATGAATGAAAGGAGGATTTAGGGCTGAGCCAAGGATGGCTCTGTGTTCTTACTTTGCTGGATCAAAGCAGTTAGGAAAACTTGCCTTGTAATACAGTGTATAGAGAGATATAGATATATACGTGTATATGTATGTATAGCATAGTATATATTGTCATTATAAGTATAATATAGTATAATTATATAATATAATATAATCATAGAGCAGCTACAACTATCAACCAAAGGAAAGAAATAGTTAGAAATGAAAGCTAACTAATGTACCATTGGTGAAGTTGTGAACTGATCCAACCATTGTGAAGGGCAACTTGGAACTATGCACAAAGAGTTATAAAACTTTGACTTAGCAATACCACTGTTAGGTCTGTATCCACAAGAGATTAAAAAGAAAGGAAAAGGACCTATTTGTACAAAAATATGTATAGCAGTTCTTTTTGTGGTGGCAAAGAGTTAGAAACTGAAGGGATGCCCATCAATTGAGAATTATTAAACAAGACTCACTGTGTGTCAGATTATTCTGGCCTGCTTGTCCAAAACAGGCATCACAGATGCCAAGGCTCTTTAAGAGTCTACCCAATATGGCGAACTTTTAATAAATTTTGCTTTTCTTTGGCTGAGAGACGACTTGAGTCGAATTGATTTGGCAGGACCTGGAGTGTTGGTATTTTGGGATCTGAAGCACCCCTAACCCTGAACCTCTACATTTTATGGGTAACCTCTTCGTTTTTAGAAGAAGTCGTAATGTATGACTGTGATGAAGTACTTTTGTGCTGTAAGAAATGATGAGAGTGGGGGAGGGGTCAAAAAACCTGGAAAGACTTACATGAACTGATACAAACTGAGGTGAGCAGAACCAGGAGAATATTGCACACAGTACCAACAAGATTATAAAATGATCAATTGTGAATGACTTAGCTATTCTTAGCAATACAATCATCTAAAAAATTCCCAATGATTCATGATGAAAAATGCAATCTACTTCCAGAGAGAGAACTAATGGAATCTGAATGCAGATTGAAGCATGCTTTTTAAAAACTTTATTTTTCTTGGGTTTTTTTTGGAGGGGGAGAAGAAGAATCTATGTTTTGTTTTGTTTTGTTTTTTCACAATGTGACAAATATGGAAATGTTTTGCATCACTGCACATGTATAACCTATATCAAATTGCCTGCCTTCCCAATAAGGGGAGAGGGAGGGATGGGAAGAGAGAATTTAGAATTCAAAATTTAAAAAAAACAACTAATGTTAAAATTATTTTTACAGGTAATAGAGGAAGGGGGGAGACAAAAAAAAATGAAAGCTACTAGGTCCCATGTGGTGGCTTGGTTCTTTTTCATTTATAGCTATACATGTGAATAATAACACCCTCAACAGCATCACTTTCTTTTTTTTTTTGAAAAAGAATGATAGCATGTATTGCTTCAGTCTCCATTTAAACTCTAGTCTTTCTAGATCTTTCTCTGCATGTAGATATCTCCTTCCATCCTGAGACTTGTAGAATTGTCTTATAGTTGTGTGTTGCTGAGAAGAGTCCAGTTTATCAAGGTTGGTCATTACACATATGATGTGTCTGTGATTGTATACAAATTTTTCCTGGTTCTGCTCTTCTCACTTAGTATCAATTTGTATAAGCTTCTCCAGGTAATTATGAAGTCCATCTCCTTCCCATTTCTTATAATACAATAGTATTC
>CM053582.1:139467215-139495131 GCA_028627135.1 Pseudochirops cupreus
ATACATGTATGTATGTATGTATGTGAAAAAGCATTCCATACATATTTCTATCAATTCTTTCTCTGGATACAAATAGTATCTTCCTTCATAGGGCCTTTGTAGTTAATTTAGGTATTTATAAAAGTCAAAATGACTTAGTCATTCAAAATTGTTCTTAAAACAATATTGCTGTTACTATAGACAACATTTTCTTGGTTCTGTTCATTTCATTCTTCATTATTTCATGCAAGTTTATCCATGTTTTCTAAGACTGAGCTCATCATTTCATATAGCATAGTAATATTTCATCAAAATCATTTACCACAACTTGTTCAACCATTCCCCAATTGATATCCATCCCTGCAATTTCTAGTTCTTTGCCACCACAAAGAGAGAAGCTATAAATATTTCAGAACATATAGATTCTTTTCATTTTTCCCTAATTGTTTTTGGAAATAGGCCTAGTAGTGATACTGCTGGGTCAAAGAGTATAGGCAGCTCAATAACTCTGGGCATAATTCTAGATTGTTCTCCAAAATGGTTGGGTCAATTTACAATTCTACCAATACTGATTTAATGTCCCAATTTTTTCACATCTCCTCCAACATTTGTTACTTTCCCTTTCCATCATTTTAGCTAATCTGAGAGGTGCAAAATGATATCTCAAGGTTGTTTTTATTTGTCTTTCTCTAATCGATAATAATTTGGAGCATTTTTCATATGACTAGAATTCATTTGTAATTTAACTAATATTTAAATAATATTTAGTTAGTTAAAATCTGTTCATTTCTTACAAAAGTTTTTTTTTCCTTTCAGCTTTAAAATTTGGGAAGGGAATTAGCAATAGTGAAGCAAAAGAAGAAGAAGAAGAAGAAGAAGAAGAAGAAGAAGAAGAAGAAGAAGAAGAAAGCCATAATGACATTTTTTGAAAATGCACAGAAGATAACAGAAGGAAGTTTAAATGAAAGCATATATAAGTAGGACAGTTTTTGAAGTATATCTTTTATACTTAACATACCTTTAATAAGAAAAAAGCAAGAAACATGAAATGGAGATTTGTGGTTTTGTATAGAATTCTTTATTGCGTGATCCATAATGTACAGAATGCCCTTTTGTGTAGGTTCAGAATAAATTTTTTAAAATAAGATGTAAGACAAGAAAGAAGTTTGGATTATAAATTCATATCCTAGAACCAATGAATTGGGAAAGTCATGAATCTTAGGGAAGGAAAAAAGGGAAGAACCTCTCTATGAGAAAATCTGTAGAAAAGGAGTCTTTCCCCTTGACAGAGAATCCAACAACAAACTCAAGACCACAATAAGGAAGAGCTGTCAAAAGAATCATGTCCTTCTTTACAGTACCTCTATTCTCAAAGTTAGTGGCTTATTTGCTTAATTAACATGTTCTCGCAGAATCAGAGATATTTCAAATAGTTAGTACTTTGTATTTCAGTGGATCGATGATGTCATCAAACTGACTATTCTCTCCAAAGTGACAACTTTAGAACATGGATGCAAATTGCAACTCATGTTCTATCACTCTTCTCTCCACAATCATCTAAATCTTCCCAAGAAAGTCCACCCAATATGCTAGACGCTTCCTCTAGGTCTCTTGCTAACAGCATGGATTGCAACTGAACACACAAATTGTCCATTTGTTATCCTTCATTCTTAATACACGACCAACCCACCTTATTTTCCAGTTGTAGACCATTTTGTACATTGTGTGCTGCCTCTGGTGCCCAGTTCTTCATGGGCCATTGAATTGTCAAAGGACCATTAATCTCAAACTGTAAGAATTGTCTTGACTATTTATAGGCTTGAGTTTGAGTCTTTTACACTTTCTCTTCAAGTTAAATAAAGCCTGTCCTATATCTAATATTTTGTTAAGCTAAGTGCTTAGCTAAGTACTCAACTAAGAGCTGAGGGTTCTTTCCTTTTTTGTGTGATAACCTGAACATAAGCTAAATTTTTATGTTACCAAGGAAAAAGCAGAGCAGGGAGAAAGCATGCCAAATTCTGATGTTCTCAGTGCAAACCTTGCATGGAGAGAATGCATGAGCCAGAGTAGGATCAATGAAAAGTCTCCAAGATTCTGTATTAGTCCCAAAGCTATAATTCTACTTAACATATTACATTATGGGAAATGGGTTTTTATAGTGGTAAAAGAATTGACATTGACATGATTTCCTCAGAAAGTCTAAAAAATGTAAATCAAACAGCACATCATGGAGGCCAAAAGAGGCTAGAAGCTGCCTCAGCCAAAAAAAATACTTGATCCTTTGACAAGCAGAGAACACGGCAGCCAAGGCAACATCAGTTTAAAATACATATTCATATGTAAAATTTTATGGAGAATTATGGAAAACTACTAAATTTGTTGTCTCATTAAACAGCAAGAAATAGTGTGGGAAGGGGTGGATGGGGACACAAGACCAAGTTCACAAAAGGCGCATTTTAGCTAGATCATGTTGAACATTTAGGGATGAACTTGAATGAAGAGCACCAAACAAAAGATGGAAAAGATCTGCCAAAATTTAACAGCAAACTATTTTCCCTGTCAATGAAGTGAAGCCATGACATATAGCCATCAACATCAAAGTCTCTGGTGTTCTTGTTGTATGAAGAAGTAGAAATGGTACTGAAAAAAATAAAGACAGGGAGAGCAGCTGGACCAGATCAAGTATACACAGAGAAGGCCTATGCTAGAGGTTCTATAATTTTGAGGGCAGTGGGGTATTGATTTTAAAGATATCAGAAAAAGAGAGAAAGAGGCAGAGACAGAGAGATAGAGACAGAATTAGAATATAGGGGAAAGCTCAGAAAGGGGCAAGGAGATATGCAATAAGAGGGGAAAATAGAGATAAGGATTGATAAGGAGAAGTGCAATGGGTCATCTATACTGACTGACTACTTGGTTTATATTTTCATGCCAATTCAGTATGACTCTGGTACAGTCATTCTACTAATCCAACTCAAATCACAATTACTCAGCTTAACCTGCTGGCTCTGGGATTCCTGGTCATTAAAACTTTTATAGATTGGAACATGACCTTGCTGAGCAAAGAACATAACAGTAATGTGAGACAAGATGTTTATTACTTTTTTCTTCTGTTTTTAATTCCTCTTTCCTTCCTTCCTTTTTTTTTTAAACAAAGCAAAAAAGCACCTTTTCCCAGTGCATGATCAATTAGATGAAGGACTTAAAGTCTTACCTCAGTCTATATCAGATCTGAATTGACCACACATATCTATTTCAAGAGAAAAACCCTGACGTTTAGAATCACAATGCTGAAAGCAACCCAGAGAGTCAATAGAGTAATGGGGCCAGAAGGAAAGAAACCAAAGGAAGTTTTGGCCTTATGGTTGCTGCCATTTTGCTGCTACTGCTGCTGCTGCTGCCGCCGCCTAGGTCTTTGCAGGGTTTTTTTGGTTGGTTTGTTGGAGGACTTTTCGTGTATGGGAATGTGTTTACATTCTCTGTATCTTTTTCATGTCATACACAGCTTGGTGAATCTTAGCAATTTCTCTTAAGGATTTTTTAACACACTTTTTTTTCTTCTGAAATGGACAGGAAGGCAATGGAAAAGAGGCTCTGGATTCAAAGTACTTGGGTTCAAATCCCACCTCTGACCCTGATGATCTGTCTTCTTGGGCAAGTCATTGGGTTCCTCTCTGAGCCCCAGGTTGCAAATCTGTAAAATGAGGTGTGTTGCATGGATGGCTCCTGAGGTTGCTTCTGATCTAGACCTATGAATGTTTGAACAACACCCTCATTTCCCTTCCTTGCTACCTAGTTTCTCCTCCAATTCACCCATCCCTTATTTTGTGAGATTACATTTCACTTCTGGACCTCATACCCTAATCTCTCTATTTGATGTGGAGCCTTAAATGACAACATGCTTGCTATGATCCAGGAAATAGTCAAGGAGTCTGAGTGAGGCTGAGACCTCTTGAAGTATTTTGCATCTGTGGTTAGGAGCGTCTACACAATAATTACTCATGTTGGGCTCTAGTCATTCAATAGCTAGTCTAGACTGAAATCCTGGTCACTCTGTGGTCTCCATCCTAAGCAAGCAAGTCATTTCAGAGGACATTGCCTTTTGTAAGTCATGATTTGATATGTAGAAGAAACCATAACTATTATTTACCCTAACATAGGCTTCTGAATACCCCAAAGCCAGAGCTAATTAGTATTCAATAGCAGACTCAATAAACTAAAGCCGATTTCTCTGGTTTATCAAAACAAGTAAAGCAAAGGCCATTAGAGTCTCATTTGTAAATGCTTTATTTGATGGTACCAAATGGAAAGTATTTAATGTTGTTTATCTTATAGAAAGCCAAGGCACATTGCTCTAAAGTCATATTAAATGACATCTGTTGCTGTTTATCTAATTGTTCCTTTTGCTGAAGCACTTTGAATATTCCAAACCCAAATCTTAGATGTGTTGATTAAAATTCAGAAAGGGTCGTACTGAAAGGTAAAGGCTAAGATTTTTCTTTGTATCTGAGAGAAAGAATCCATGGGCCAAACAAGGCTAATTAAATCCCTTGTCTTTCTTGGCCTTGGCTCTAACCCTTGTCAAAAAGATAATAAGGAAGAAGATTCTTTAGGATATTAATGTGATTTGTTATACTCTGAAGGCAAACAAGGGAGCCCAGTGGCATGGAAGACAGAGTGCCAGACCTGGAGTTAGGAAGGCTGGAGTTCAAATCTGGCCTCAGATACTTACTAGTTGCATGATCCTGGGAAAATATTTAACCTCTGTTTGCCTCAGCTTCCTCATCTATAAAACAAGCTGGAGAAGGATATAGTAAACCGCTCCAGTGTCTTTGCCAAGAAAACATGAAGAGTCATAAAGAGTCAGACATGACTAAAACAACTCAACAACAACAACAAACAGCTAAGGCAAACAGGGAGCACTTCACCATTACAAAATCATCCAAGGCTAAAAACTCCATAGCCAGAATATCTGGAATCAGTCAATTACTTTACCTTTTAAAAAGTAACTGGAAAAAAATATAGACTTTATTCCTATATATATTGACCCACATAGTAGGTGCTTAATAAATGTTTACTTAAGCAATATACTTGTGCTTAAGTATAAATTAATATCATTTAATATTCAAAAATAAGCATTAATGAAGCACCTATTGTGTGCCAAGCACTGTGATAAGTGCTTTACATATATGCTCTTATTTGATCCTCACAATAGACCTGGGAGACAGGTGCTATTATTATTCCCATTTTACAGTTGAGGAAACTGAGGCAAATAGAGTTTAAGTGACTTGCCCAGGATAACAATCAAATAATTGTCTGAGGTCAAATTTGAACTCAGGTCTTCCTGACTACTCAGGCCCATAATTCTATTCAATGTACCACCCAGCTACCTCTAGGCACTGTACATTAGGAAAGGTCCTGGCTGAATCGTAAGGCTCTTTCTAATTCTATGATTCTGAGAGCAACTGCTTTTTTTTCTTCATAGACATAGGGTATTTTTTGATGTACAGAACTAAGAGTTCTGAGTAATAATGATGTATCTTTCTATACAGAGGTAATGTTTCTGATCATCTTCCAGACAGTATCTTGTAATGGAAAGAACAGCAAACTTGGAATCAGAAGATTTGGGTTTTCCATTTAATATGAAGAAACAAAAAGCATTTATTGTGTGCTTACTGTGTTTAAAGCATCGTACTCAGTGCTGTGATTACAATTGGAAATTGTGTGCCAGTTTCTGTTACCAAGGACCTTACCCTCTAATTTGAGGAGACAATACATTAAAGCAGATTCAGTTGCTAGGGTATGTGGAAAGGCCTGGAAGTCCCATGACAGACCAAATAGCAAGGGTCAAGGGACTTTGGGTACGTCAGCAGGCCATGCGACAGTGCCCAAGGATCCGCAGATAAGGCATGTACAGTGTTAGGATCCAATGTCAGGGCAGATTGATGCCCGGAGGCCCTGCGTGTCACCAAGAGGATTTGTGTGCTTGGCTCTCTGTTCATCCCAGCAGCAGGAGCAGCTTTCTTGCTCTTCCTACTCGGCCTCCCCATGGAATACAGATAACCAGAGTAGGAGGAGGAGACAAGCAAAAAGAAGCAGGAAAGGGACCTGGGCCAGTAGCAAGTCTTCCCAGGATTCAATCACCCTGGATGGGGTCTGGGAAGCCTGGGGGGCATAGCTGTGTGAGCCTGGTGACTCTGCCTCAATTTCCTCATGTATGAAACAAGTAATTTGGGTAATGTGATCTTTCAAGTCCCAGCTCAAAATTCTAAGACCTACTCCAAGCAGGAAACTTGCATTATTAATGCTTTCTTGCCTGACTCCTTCTTGAGGGCCAAAACCTGTTTTCTGTGAAACAGTTGGCTGGCATTCCGGACATAATCTGTGGCCGTGGAGCAAAATGGTTGCCTTTGTGTGAAGCTCACTGCTCTATATGGGAATCAGATCTGATGCCCTGGCCTCATTAGCATCATTCTCAAATTGATTGAGTTCAGTGGTCCAAACAGTGGTCTAACAAGCCCCCAAACCCTTCTACATTCTCAAAGCTCTTCACATACAGCCACGTCATTGATTCAACTTCCACTTCTACTTTTTCTTATTCTCATTAACCTATGCCTTGTCATGATCCTATCCTATGCCTGACTAATCTACTTCATTCCATTCTTTCACTTGTCAATTAATTCCATTCTGTTCTAGGCTGTATCATTCTCCCCTATTCTATGCCGTGACATTCTATTCTAATGTATCTCACAATAATTTATTCTTTCCTTTTCTATTCTAGTCTGTTTTATACAGGTAAGGTATTAGCTTCAAGTGACTTGGATTCATGCCCTGTCATATCTTAAATACATTTTCTAGCTACATATCAACAATTCATATGAAATATAAATATGTGTATATACATACATAAAATAACCTAAACATATGTATATATCTTAAACATATTATACATACATATATGTATATACATATATACACATACACATATATATAGAAAAGAGAGTGAGTCCATGTCCAACTCTTCTTGACCCCATTCGAGGTTTACTTAGCAAAGATAATTGAGTGACAGGTGTCTTTAGATGTTTAAAGGGTAATATGTAGAAGAGGGGCCAGATTTGTTCCATTGGCCCAAAAGGGAAGAACTGGAACAGAACTTGGTACAAAACAGTTATAGGGAGATAGATTTTGGTCTAATCCAAGGGTAAGCATCTTGAGAGGGAGAACTGTTCAAAAGTATGAACTGCCCACCTAAAGGCTTTACCATAATCGAGAGCTAGAAGGTCCTTAGAGGACATGGCATCTAATTCCTTCATTTTACAGAGAAAGAAACTAAGATCCAAGGAAATTATTTTCCCAACATTCTCATAGCTAATTTTTTATTTATTTTATTCTGAATTTAAGAATAAAACAAACATTTTCATAATGTAGAAGGGCAGGAAAAAATATGATTGTACATGAAACAGCAAATCTATTATGTACAACTTGCTATTCCTTTTAAACATATAATTACCATCTAACTTATTTTTCCCCTTTTTTCTTTTTTTCTTCTGTCCCTCTCACCACCCTAGAGATGGCCACCATTATACAAAAATATATGTGTGTACACATACATACATACATACATACATATATGTATATATATATAAAACCTTTCTATACATGCTTCTATCCATTAGATCTTTCTCTGAATGCAGATAGTATCTTCCTTCATATATCTTTTGTAGTTAATTTGGGTATTTATGATAGTCAAAATGACTTAGACATTCAAAGTCATTCTTAAAACAATATTGCTGTTACTGTCATTTCTGTCAGAGGTGAGATCTGGATCTAGATCTCTGATTTTGGAGACAACAGTGCTCCTTCCACTCCATCCCTCTGCCTCTCTTAACTCTGCTAGGTTCCCATTGGACCTGTCTAGTGTGGAGAAACTGACCAGCAGGAGGGACTCTAACTTCAAGGCACTGGCTCCCACACACTCTTTGTAACCTGATTTGCTTACTTCATTAACGACTTAAGTGCATAGAGTGCCAGGCCTAGAGTCAGGAAGACCTGAGTTCAAATCTGGCCTCAGACACTTACTAGCTGTGTCACCTTGGGCAAGTCGTGTAACCCTGCTTGCTTCAGTTTCTTCATCATAAAAAGGAGAAGGAAAAGGTACACCATTCCAGCATCTTTGCCAAGAAAATCCCAAATGGGGTCACAGAGCATAAGATGTGACTGAAGTCACTGAACAGCAACAGGGCTATTTTGAACTTTGATGGATTCAAACTTTCTAGTCTGGCACTTCCACATTAGAACACCTTATCAGGACTCTAGCCCTTTGTGTTTTGGGAGGACCACTTATGTTCTTAATATATGCTCTCCTTATCTACTTGTACCTGGAAGGCTCCGTCTTGGACCCAGATCAACATTTTGTCATTTGCTTTGGCGCTTCTGTGTGTAGGAGCTGCCTTATCAGGAATGTAAGCCTTTGTGTTTCAGTGCTCCTGCGTATTTTCTCCTCCTACACTTGCCCCAGAATCTTAGTCTGAGCTTCTGAGTTTCAGATTCTAACCTAGGCCTAGCTAATGTGGCCCATTCTCTTACTGGCTTGGGATCAAAGTAAAGAGGAAATTTGCTAAAGAAAGGAGAATGCGATTATTAACAATCACTATCCTACTTCACAGCACCTTGGTCTCTGTAGTATGGAGAATGGAATCTCTTTGCTTGTGCTAACTTCCAAGGTATATTTCTGGAAGGGAGGGGTGGGGAGCGGGGGTGGAAATGGAGGAGAGGTATTTGAGCTCCAGAGGCCAAGTGAGCTCCAGACTACACAGGCAATGTCTGACACAAGTGGGCTTCTCTCCCCTCCTTCTGAAGTCATCTCCTCCATGTTAAGCTTAACTGCCTCCGCAAAGATCACTTCCTCACTGTGAAGGGCTCCTGACAAGTCATATGGGCTCATAATCTAGTTGTTACCCTGGACTCCTCAGTTTCCTGCTGGTTTAATCTCTATTTAAATATTTGCCATCTTATCTTTGTTTTGGTTGACTCCATTGACCTAATTAGTAAGGGGTTTGTATCTTCTGATGAGAGAAATAGAAGTCTTATCTTATAAACTATGCCTTTCCAAATAGTGGACAGGTAGGCTTAGAACTTTTAACCAGCAGATGAATCTAGCTGACTTCTGCTCAATATGCCTCAGGTTGTCCTAGCACATCTAAGCTTCAGCTAACATGGTCCTTGAGAATTCTTGGAGTTTTTCTTTGTTCTTGAGGGGATGGAATGGTGTGGAGAGTAGGTAGAAGGGAAAGGTGGTTCTGACTTGTGATTTCATCAGTCTGGGAATTCCAGGTGAGGAAAATGCTCCTAACAATGCAAATCCTCCACTGAACTTTAACTCAATAGTCTAAGGGAGTTATCAGAGCATGAAGAAGTTAGGATTTGCCCAAGTTTTCAGCCAATGTGTGTCAGAAATGGAACTTGGACCTAGCTCTTCTTTGACTACAAAGTTTATCCTCTATCCACCAGTAGAAAAATAGCATTCTCAAAAAAAGTCCTTACCAACAGATGGTCATTGGGTGGTCTTCAAAGACAGCTAGATGTTGCAGTGCGTAGATTATTGTTGTTGTCTGTCTTTTGTTATCGGAGAACCGTGACATCAGGGAGGGGATGTAATGACATGCAAGTGAATTGGATTTAAGTGACAGAGGCTGTGTAAAGTCATCAGCCTCACTTTCTCCTCTGGAGTCTTCTGGGTCCAGTGGCAAGACATCAGGACGACTAGAGATGGCCCATGATAAGTGGTGGTGCAGTGTCTTGGAGCAGTGGGCCTGGAGTCAGGAATAATTCAGTTAAAATATAAACTCAGACACTTAATACCTGTGTGACCCTGGGCAAGTCACTTAACTTCAGTTTCCTCATCTGTAAAACAGGGCTAATAATAGCACCTACCTCCCAAGGTTGTTATGAGGATCAAATGAGAAAATAATTATAAAGTACTTAGCTCAGTGCCTGGCACGTAATAAATTCTATGGAAATGTTAGCTATTATTTATTATTATTAAGTGAGGATAAAATGAGTTTGGGGCATTGGCCCAGTGCCTAGGAGTAGGGCATCCATTTAATGACCTGGCATGGGAAGGGAGCCCTGCAACTGTTAGCCTTGGACAAGTGATCCCATGCTTCACTGACCCCTGAAAACAGAAGTCACCTCTCCTTGCTTACCAGGGCTGCCTCTGGAAACACTTTGGTGAAATAGAAAGGCTCCCTGGCAGGGGGCTGCTCCTGCCATACCTGTTTAACAAGTAATGACTGCCTGTCAGGGCTGCTGGCCAACCACCTCTCACAAATGCTGGGCCCACCTGAGAATTTGCCTTTAAATATGAAACAGCTGCATTTAGATATGTGCTGATGGTTCAGGAGGCCCTGTGCATACCCCAAGTCTACTAAATTCCTCTCCCACCATTCACTTTTATGGTACCCTGCCCTGTCTCCCTCCCTCCCAGGGAGTTTGAGAAGATGGAGGCTTGGGTTGGGATATAAAGGGAACCATAGTCAGAGGTGTTCTCCATCTTGGAAGAGTTGTCTTAAAGGCTGGAGATTAGACAAAAAGATAGATAGATAGACGATAGGTGGAGAGAGATGAGTGGAGAGAGAGGTATGTATGTATGTAGGTAGATAGATAGATAGATAGATAGATAGATAGATAGATAGATAGATAGATGATGGATAGATAGATTGATAGATGGATAGATAGATGATAGAGAGATGATTAATAGATAGATGATGGATAGATAGATTAATTGATTGATAGATGGATAGATAGATGATAGATGATAGATACATAGATACATAGATGATAGATGATAGATAGATAGATTTAGATAGACCATTAAGTGTTCACTGCGTGCCAGACATTGATGCCAAATTACCAGCTATCAAGAGTGTATGTTCAAAGGCCCCCAGCCAGAAAGATCTCTTTCTTAAGGAAGCAGGATGAATTCCATTTCAAACAGGCTCCCCCCATACACACTATCTTTTTTTTTTTTTACATTTTTGGAACGTACTATTTGAAATATTCAAAAGTCAGTATAGAAAATGTATCTCATATGTACATGGAATAGCATATTTTTGAGGGTATGCGCCCTATTGAGAGGCAGCCAGCTGGCGTAATGGACAGAATGTTGGACTTGAAGCCAAGAACACCTAAGTTCAAATCCTGACTAAGATATTTAGTAACCGTGTGATGCTGGACAAGTCATTGAATCTTTCTGAGCCTTAGTTTCTTAATCTCTAAAACAGAGATAGTTAAAAGTACCCAGGTCCCCAAGTGGTTGTGAGCATTAAATAAAATGTTTTATGTAAAGAGGTTTGTGAGCCTTGTAGACCTTGTAATTGTTACCTCGTACAGTGGATAGCTAGAATATAGAGTGGATAGAATATTGGGCTTAGAATCAGGAAGACTCATCTTCATGAGTTCAAATCCAGTCTCAGACACTTATTAGTCACTTAACCCTGTTTGCCTCAGTTTCCTCATCTATAAAATGAGCTAGAGAAGGAAATGACAAGTCACTCTCGTATCTCTGCCAAGAAAACCCCAAATGGCGTCACAAAGAGTTAGATAGGACTGAAACAAGTAAATAGCAGCAGCACAGTGGGAAGAGGGATAGCTATTGAAGGAGGAGACTGGGTTCAGATCCTTATTCTACCATACCTGGGTGACCTTGAGCAAGCTGCTGATAACAACAACAATAATAATCCTTTAGATACCAAATGCCTGGCACGATGCTGAATACTTACAATTATTGTCTCATTTGAGCGTCACAACAACCCTTATCAGAGGTTGAGTGACTTACCTAGGGTCATACATCTAGTCAGCGTCTGAGGCCAAATTTGAACTCAGTTTCTCCAATTCACTATCTAGCCCTCTTTACTATGGCACCACCAAGTTGCTAAGTGGCTCAGTAGACAGAGCATAAGAACCAGCTTCAAGAAAAATGAAGAGAAAGGTCACTATAGGGTAACATACAGCCTAAGTGATGTTATAAAAAAGGGTGAAATCTGTGCAGAAAATATGGATGGATGTGGAGTCAGAGGAACTAGGTTCAGATCTTGGCTCTGTTATTTACCTACTTAAGTGACATGGCATTGGTCAAGTCTTTTTTGGTTCTCAGAATCCTCATCTTTAAAAGGAGAAAGTTGGATTTATGATCTTTAAGATTCTTTCCTCCAGCTCTAAAATTCCATGCTCCCATGTTATTATTGTCAAATTCAGTGTCCTCTTTCTCCTTCATACTCTCCTTAGCATCTCTACAGCATTTGACAATGTTGGCCACCCCTCAGTGATGTTCCAGGGCTTAGTACACCTCTGTCTTTGCTGAGACCTCTCTTTTTGATTGGCTCCTCCCAGAGTTTCCATATAAGGAAGGTTCTCAGACCAGCCATCCTTTCACTCCTCACCAGGGTACACTCCAGACTTGCTTGACCACGTCCTGGTTTTGGGGACACCTCCTCCCAATTCCTCCTTTTTGACTATTTTTTATGTGTTACCTACCCTATTAGAATATAAGCTCCTTGAGGCCAGGGAATGTTTTCTTTCCCCTTATGACACTTAGCACAGTGGCCAACCCATAGTAAGTGCTTGTTGACTGACTGATTATGACATGCCATTAGGAAATTTTTCCTTACATCAAGTCCCAGTGTGCTGCTTTGAAAATTATACCCATTGTCCATAATTCAGGTAAAAAAAAATAGCCCTTCATTCTTCTTAAGCTTTATTTTACACCAGTCTCCACAACCCCATATTCTCACCTAAAAAGTCTTTACTGAAAGATTATCTTCTTGAACCCCATACATAGTACACTAGCAAGTCTCTGCCATGCTGTCTGCCATGGGTCATGGTGACCCATTACCCTTTGCCTCCCTTCTGTCTCCTGGCATCTGGATGGCGTGTCACTTACTTACATCAGCATTTATAGACCATGTTTCCAGGGATCAAGATCTCTACCCAAATGTCCTTCCACCCTTTATCTTCCTACCAGGCATCTGGGCCAAGGTATTCAAATTACCTGGGATTGTTTCCCAAAACATCTGGAAAAGGGAAGCATACAGCACTTGCTTCTTCCAAGGCAGACACCTGTAAACTGGAAGCTGGAGATTTCTAGCTTCTGCTACTCCATAGTAAGAGTGAAATTAGCAGAACTAAGATAATTTCTATAACAACATTTTAAAGAAAAAGAATTTTTAAAGAATTGAGGACCCTGATCATTGCCATGACCAACTGGCATCCTAAAGGATTTAATGATAAAGCTTTTGCTGCTTGCCTCAAGACAGAGCAGTGACAGACCTAAAATGCAGAACAAGACAAGTTTCAAACACAGCCAACATGGGAACCTATTTTGCTTGATTATGTGTATTTCATGGAAGGACTTTGTTATTCTATTTTTTCTTCCCCCAGTGAGAGTGGAGGGCAGAGGTGGGAATACAAGGGGATATAGAGTTAGAGCAGGAACCAAAAAATGATCATTGAGATGTCTTTTTTGTTTTAACCAAAGAAGAGTAATAAGGGAAGCCAGAAAGAAGCTCAGGCAAGCGGCACAACTTTGAAAACCACAGGGTGAACTTATGATTTACTTAAAAAGAAAAGTGAGCTGTACATAACGTTTTAGATCCAATCTTCCTTTTTCTATTACATGTATAGAAATGTCCATTTTATGTGGTATGTATTAAATTCAAAATAAAAATAAATTTTTAAGAAAACAACTCTGAAGTTCCTAATTACAAAACAGTTATTGACATCCTTTTGTTTTTTTTTAAGAAAATGATTAATGATATTGTTAGGTGCTAGATAAATGTATCTGAAAATATAAGGCTGGTTGTTTTGGGGTTTTTTTTTTGTGTTATTTGGGATCACTAGTAATAGGTACTCAAAAAAGTTTCCAAAAGCTCTCACTGAGACCTTACTTCAAGTAAAAGGTTCAACAGCAGAAAGAAACACTGGGAAAAATTGGCCTACAGAATACAGAATAAAGTGCAAACTTCTTAACCTGCCATCCAAAGCCCTAATTTCAAAAGACCTTTCTAGTTTTATTGTATACAGCTTCCCTTCACAAATTCAATACTCCAACCAAACCAGATTTATTCCTTGACCTCATTCTGCCCTCTCCCACCATCTAATTGTGCATGCAATCCCTCATGCTTGTAACAGATTCCCCCCTCAAAAAGGTCACTTAGCCTGAGGAGTGAAGTTCTGAGTGACCTACTTGCCCCAGAGCCCTGGTAGATCAAAAGCAGCCAAGAGGGAGCTACTCATCCATCAGGTATGCCTGATTTGGGAATGAACTTGATAGAAGTGAATACTTGTTAGCAAGTACTTTGACTTGGGGCTCACTCTGTAAGTGACCAAAGGACCGTAGAGAGACTGTGGCCTCTTGGAGATGGGGTAGAAGTGATATTCAGCTGTGTGTGTGTGTACACACACATACACACAATCGTATGTATATATATGTATATATATATATATATATATATATGACAGAGTACGTTATGTGTTGTACATATTATACAATGTATAATGAAAAGCTAAATGATAAATAATTGGTTAAGTAGAATTGGTTGCAAGTTACTGGTGGCTAGCAGTAGAGGGGGCATTTTCGGAATGGAGGCTCAAGCTGATGATGACATTAAATACTTGAACCCCTCCAGAATAGCCCTAGAATCCTGAGGGGAGACATAGCAGGCTGATTCTGGAATAGTGAACCTAAAGAGTACTTGCTGCATATGTACATATACACATACACATACACATACATATATATGTACATACACATACACATGCATATACATATATATACATATATAGATATATACATACACCTATACATATACATATATATGTGCATAGGTATATATATATAGTGTGTTACATACATATATATGTGAAGAGAGGGTGAGAGAAAAAAGAGACAGAAAGAGAAAACAGTGAGAGAAAAGAAAAAGGGAGAGAGAAGGGGGAGGGAAAGAAGAAAAAAGAGAGGCATAGAGAGGTAGGGAAGAGAGAGGGAAGAGGGAGAGAGAAAAAAGAGAAAGGGAAAGAGAGAGGGAGAGATTGAGACAGAGAGAGAGAAAAAGAAAGAGACAGAGAGAGATGGGGGGAGGGGGAGAAACTGAGCATTGTATTAGATCAGAAGTTCTTAATCAACTTTGTATTAAGGACTCTTTTTTCAGTCTGGTAATGGACTAAAATACAACTGCAGAAATATAAAAAAAAAACAAATTCACAGATGCAAAGTTAAAAATCTCTGCTTTAGATGATCTCTGAGGTCTCTTACAATTCTAAACCCTATAGTTCCATGATCTCATCCATTGAAATCCTTCCTTTCTTTCAAAACCCAGTTCATGAGCCACCTCCTCCAGGAAGCTTTCTATGATCCCCCTAGATAAATCTTACCTCCTCTAATCTTTCATGATGCTTGACCCAAACTTCCTCCTTCCCCCTCTCAAAGCTGTATTTCATCCCCTGCCTTCCCTCTGACCCTGCCCAGCCATCCGCACATGCAGGTGAGAGCTGTCTGAGACACTGAGAGGTCCAGGGATTTGTCAGTGTTACAGTTAATGTGTGTTCTAGGCAGGACTGAAGATCTTCCTGACTCTAGCCCTTTTTCCATTCCACCAGAATGATTCTGCCTCTCTTACAACCTCACTAGACTGTCAATTCCTTTCAGCCAAGGCCTCTGTGCTGCCTTTCCTCTTTTTTTTCATATCTTGTACATAATAGACACTCAGTAAATGTTTGCTGAATTTGGATTTGTTGAGTGTTGCCTGGCAGTCAATTACAGCTTGCTCTGACTGTACAGTAGGTATATGAGCCTTTCAGTCCTTTTTGTATAAACCCTTGGTGAGTCATCTCTAGCTCCAGTCTGGCAGGCTGTCTCCATTGTCCTGATCTTAAGGGTGGAGCCCTGGGTGATCTCCCTGATCTGCCCTACCCTGGAGATGGCTCTTCCTTCCTGAAGCAGGAATGAGTCCAATCCCAGTAGGGAATCTGGGATGGAGAGAAACAGCAAATAGGTTACTTTCCCTCTGTCCTCCAAAGGAGGTGTTGTTTGGGCCTTCCCGAGGTCAAAGGGGAAATGGAGCTCTCCTTGAACAGGGCTACGTTTTCCTTTGTGGACAGCATTGTTTGTGTCTTGCCCCATTCGTGTTTCCACATTGAAGTAAATTCCTCAGTCCATGAAGGGCAAAAATCCCCTGGGATTGCTCATCCCTGAGATTCCCAGTTTGCAGATGCCAGGAACTGAACGAGACAAAATGATTTATGTCAAATTTACAAGAAAGAAATTCCGGACAAGCCACCCAGCCTGATGCAGACATTGTTCACTTTTCCTCTTGTACTGAAAGAGCAAAGACAGCTACTCCTCCTCTGGGGGAAAAAAACCCAGAATTTTCACTCTAAGTGCAGAGAGAACAATGCAAGCAGGGAGAAGACATGGGATCTTAATTATTTTACAATGATGTCATTTCCCCATACCACTCCTCCCAATAGAACTTCTGTGGTTACAAAGAAATACAATTAAGAACACAAACCCCACATTGTCTGATGGCGCATGACTAGTTGCCCACCTTAAATCCAACATCTATCTACTGAGAAAAGGAAGATAGGTTTCATTGTGAGTCGTGACATTGATTTGTGTTTCAGTGTCTTTTAGTGTCTTTTCTTTTGGTTTATTTTGGTTGTTTTATATGTTCTTTTCTTGGTTTTGCTTGTTTTATCCTGAATCAGCTCATACAAGTCTGTATATATCGATTCAGGTGAGTACCAATGTAGAGGCAGCTAGATGGTATGGATAGAGTACTAGACCTGGAAGCAGGAAGACCTGAGTTCTATTCCAGCCTCACTTAGTAGCTTTGTGACCCTAAGCAAGTCACCTAACCCCTCTCTGCTTTAGTTTCCTCATCTGTGAAAGAGGGGATAATAATAATACCTCTTTCCAGAGTTGTTGTGAGGATAATATGAAAAAATACTTACAAAGTGTTTTGCAAACCTTGAAGTCCTACATAAATGCTAGCTGTTATTAACTATTATTATTCACAAGTTTCTGAATCTATTCATATTTGAGATAAGGGATTTTCTATTTTCTTACATCTCTGTCTAAATCTCCCTATTCAAAAAAGGAAGAAAAAATCCCCAAACAAATCTGCCTCTAAGCCAAGCAAGCACTTGATCCTAAAATAACCCAGAACATGACATATATTTTCTGAAAAATCCAATACTCAAGCATACAGAAATATCTATAGCAACTCTTTTTGTGGTGGTAAAGAATTGGAAATCAAGGGAAGGCTGATCAATTGTGGAATGACTGAATAAGTTGTGTTATAGGATTGTGATGGAATACTATTGGGCTATAAGAAGCACAATGAACAGGATGGTTTCAGAAAAACCTGGGAAGAATTATATGAACAGATATAAAGTGAGTTGCGCAGAACCAGGAGACCATTGTACATAGTAATAGCAATGTTGCATGATGATCAGCTGTGAATAACTTAGCTATTCTAAGAAACACAATGATTCAAGACAATTCTGAACTTAAGATGAAAAATGCTATCTACCTGCAGAAAAAGAACTGATGGAATCTGAATGCAGATAGAAGCATACTTTTTACTTTCTTTTTTTTTCTTCTTGTCGGGGTTTTTTTGGTCTGTTTTCTTTTACAACATGGATGATATGGAAATATATTTTGCATGACTACACATGTATGATCTATTAAATTGTTTGCCTTCTCAAAGAGGGGGAGGGGAAGGAGAGAGGGAACTTGGAACTAAAAAATTTTTTTAAAACAAATGTTAAAAATTGTTTTTACATGTAATTTGGGGAGGGGGGGATTTCAAAACAAAACAAAAAGTCAATGGCTCTCTACTTTTCTCAAGCAAGCCCACGAAAAAGGGTCATTAAATAGAGACAGTGGGAAATATTAAAACTCCAGAAAAGAGTATGACTCCAGCCACATCATCTTATTTCATGAGTATAAATATCAATGTTGTCATGGTTCCTAATGATATATAATTTCACTAGTGGTCAGAGAATCTCAAGATTCTAGATTTAGACCTGGAAGGTCCCTCACTTTATAGATGAGGAAAATGATGAGGTCCAGAGAGGTAAGGCCTGTTACTCAGGGTCACACAGATAAATGGCAGGGCTGGTATAACTTACGTCACATAACTCTCCTCTATTAGCTCTCCATTCCAGAAACCTGACCTGTTAGCTATTCCTCACATAGGACTTTACATCTTTGTTCAAGTGCTCCCTCTTGTCTGGATCAAATCCCTCTTTTACACACACACACACACACACACACACACACACACACACACACACACACACACACACACACAGTCTCTAGCTTCTTTCAAATCCAATTCAGGTATTAACTCTCACACAAGGCCTTTTCTGACTTCCCAGTCATTAACACTCTCTCCATTACATGGCTTTGTATCAATTTGTCTGTGCTTGTGTTTGCTTAACTTATGTACCAGAAAATGCTGAGACTGTTTCACTATTTCTAATTGAATGGATGGAGGTGGTTAGAGTAAGGAAAAGAGAATATTGAGAATACAATTCACATCATGGAAGATTATTGAGGATTTTCATTCTTAGCATTGCATTTCAGACTACCCATTATGCTATGGTTTATGCTACCCATTGCTCATGAAACAACATCAAAATGAACTTGACAAAGCATTCTTCCTCTGTGAGGCTGAGTTTCTTCTTCTGTAAAATGAGACCAACTGGACTCCATAAATTCTAAGATGTTCAGGATCCAGTGTTCTATGGTTTATAACTCTATGAACAACTCTTCTGAGCAAAGAATGGGGATCCAAATGAGTTTATGAAAGCATTTCCCATATTCTCCCTTTGTCAACTTCACTAGAAATATGGCAGGAGGGAAAGGAAAAGCACTTGGCCCCCTTCAAACTAGAGCAAGTATCTGTTTCTACCCCGAGCAGATGTAATTGGTAACAGGGCCTGGATCTTGGACTAAGACTATACTAATTTCCTCTGATTTATCCAACCAAAAAGGAAAAAAAGAAGAAGAAAGCCTAATCTAAATCAGATCTGGAAATTCAGGAAACCCATCAGGCTGCTACATGGAGCAAAACATTTGCAAGTCATCCAAAGACTGTTTCCTTCCTCAGAGAAAGAGAACAACAAAGTTTATTTGTGAGGAGGAAGAAGAAAGAATATCATTCCAGAGCACCTGTAGCCCATTGGTGAGTTGTCCAAGCTTAACCAAGGATAAATTTATAACGACCCTTTGGCAATTACCTAAACACTTTCACTGTTCTCTCTCTGACCCTACCTCACCCCAGAATCTGGTTAGGGTTAAATAACTCAATTCACGCTTTTCTGTTCCCCTCGAGGGGAAAAGAAGATCCATAATGGCAGAGGCATTTTATTGTCTCGTTAGAACACCAATCTCCCACTTCCCAATGGAGTTAGCACTGCTTAAAACTTTCCTGACACATTACTTCAAATCTCGATGCTCTGTGTTAGTTATGTCCTTCAGAAGCCACTGTTCAATGCCAAGAGTTATTAGTCAGACTAAGAAATGTATTCTCAGCATCCTAGAAATAGCAGAGGGAGGCTTTATCTCTGTCCCTACAGTCCCCTCCTTTTTCCATCCTTTTCTTGGACGCTTCAGGGCAGGGACTGTTTCATTTGGGACTTTACATCCCCAGTGCCAAGCTCAGTGCCTGGCAGACAGAAACACTTTGTAAATGTTTGTTGATTGAGTGATTGATTGGCTGACATCAGAGCTTGGGCCATAGGAATCTAAAAAGCACATCTGAGAATCCTCTCTAGTTGAGGGAGGGGAACTGGAAAGGCAGATCGCCATTTTTCCATTACACAAGGAATTGTAATGTCCAAGAGACCCCTGGGCGCTACCACAGTCATCAGGTTAGTGAGTAAGAGTGGTCAAGGAGGGAAAATGTGACTAAATTAAAGGAAGAGAAAAAGGGTATGTTGACCAAAGGGGTGTGGTGAAAAGCCTGCCTTCTCTAAGTATGCACTCAATGTCCTCAAGGAAAGTCCTTTGGGGGAAGTGATTAAGGCTGCATCTCTTTCCACCTTTTTATTTTCCCAAATTGCTTGGAAGGAAATGAAAAGGAAATGGTCCAAGGAGGCAACTTCTTTTGTGTTTCTTCACGGCTTTAGGTTGATGTCTGAAACATGGACTCGAATAATAGTTGCAAGGTCTTAGATTTAGGCAGCCATCGTCATTAAGCAGATTGTTCCAAAGGTCAGGGACTGATGCATTTAATGATATCAAATTCTCAGGCAAAGCTGACAAAGGGAGCAAGTTAAGAGGGAAGGCAATTAGAAATAAGGTGTTCCAGCTGTAGTCGGGACATGTTTCCAAACTATTTTATTTTGTACGCGGTTGAAAAATTAAAGTTCACTTTCAGTTTTGAGTCTGATACAAGAGTATTCCATTCCTGAGTTCAGGTCAGCCGTGCCAGTGAGTGACATAATGTCCACCGGGTAATAGGCTATAGGAAGTACGCAGGTTGTGCAGAGGAAAGGTTATATAGCCCATGAAAGCAAATTCTCTGTCCATATATCATTTGGAATGGTCAGTAATTCAGGGAGTAATTGTTCTGAAGCAAACTCATATGAATTCACCTTCAGGAGATTAGAAGCTGATGTCACCATGAGGGTGAAGTCATCAGTGGTGACTTAAGCTAATGAGATAATGCCAGGACAAGGCAGCAGACTGTGCAGGCATAGGACTTAACTCCTTCTCTGCACTGAAGAAGGCTAGAAACAATCCTCTCAGTCCTTGCTCATACCATTCTTTTCAAGGGCCAGGTCAGAACATCAAAGTCACTTTGTGTATAGCACCCCACTACCTTGGCATCCGGGCTTCATGATGGAGAACAAGCTATGAAAGCAGCAGGTTCTCTCTGTAGAAGTACCCTAGGACTGAGCCCTGATTTCAGTGTCACTCAACCTGCCGTCCCCCTCATCTTCCAGAAAAGGATTCCTGTTATGTCCTCCTTGAGGACAGCTCTCCCTCACCACCCTGAAGGGGCGGAGCACTTCTGAGTACCTCTTCCATCACCCTTTGAAACATAGATCCAGAACAGAACACTTCCATTTCTGACGTTTTCCTTTGTGCTTTATTCCTACAACTTTGATGTTAGCAACATTTTTACCCCTCACACTTCTAAAAAATGTTGGTTCAGGGCACAGTTCACGGTCTGATGATATACTTTCTCCCTTAGGAGGTGGGCAGTGCACTTGCCATTAAGTCTCAAGAGAGACTTTCTCCTTGTCTTTGAGTCCTCAAGATTCCTCCCAGACAAGTAAGGTGATGAAATTTCCACTACAAGGGTCTACTTCCTGAAGCTTCTACAGGGAATCAGGGGAACCAAGTGTTTAGAATTGTCTCATATCAGAGAGAGAAATATTTTAAGTACTGCCATATATCCTCAAAACTTTTTCATATTTTCTACAGAAGAAAATTTGTGGGGGGAAAATCCTTCATTCAAGGCCCTCTCCAATCTCAGACCTTCCTACCTTTCTGATTGGCTGCCCATCTCCTATATGCAAACTACAGCTTTTCTCCTCAAAGCAGACTCTGTTCCTGTGCTTGAATGTTCTTCTGCTACTCTTGGTGTCTCTAACTGTGGAAATCCTACCCATCTTTTAATACCCAGATCAAACAACAGATTCTTCATCATTTCTTGCCAGATCCCCCCAGTCAGTGGCCAGAGCTTTTCAAATTTATGAATGACACAAAAGTGGGAAAGATAAATAATATGTTGGATAAGAGAATCAGGACCAAAAAATATCTTGAGAATCTAGAACACTAAACCAAATCGTACACCAACCAATCAATCAACCAGAAAGTATTTTAAATGCCTTTTGTGCAGCACTGTGCTAGGCACTCGGGATACAAAAATAAATGTGAAACAAAATGTGTGCCTTCAAGGGCCTTGCATTCTGTTGGAGGAGATGAGATTTATAGCTACATACGTATATACATACATACACACATATAGACAAATGTTTATGTCTATACAAAATAGATACAAAGTCTTTGGGTGAAGGCATTAGCAGCTGGGAAGGAGGGATCAGTAGAAGTTACATATAGAAAACAGTTCTTGAAATTAGTCTCAAAGACTAGGAATTCTAAAAGAGGGGTGAGAAGGGAGAGGACTCCACGTGATTAACTAATCAAACACAATTTATTAAGCAGTTGCTTTGAGTCAGGCATCGTGCTAAGCACTGGAGCTAGAAAGGAAGGTAAAAATAGTACCTCTTCCCAAAAGCTCGCATTCTACTGGGCAAGATAGCATGTAAAATAACTAAGTGCATGCAAGATAATATGCAGAGTAAATGGGAGGTGATTTCAAAGAGGGAAGCACTAAAGAAGCTGGGGAACAGGGAGGTGGTGCATTGGATAGGCCTCCTGTAGAAAGGGGAAAGAGACTTGAAGAAAACCAGGAAAAATAAAAGGCTGAGATAAGAAGGGAGAGCAATTCTAGGCATGGGGACCACAGAGAATTAATCAATCAAGTTAGAATTTTAAGAAGACATGTACAGAAGATAGAAACCTGGGCACAGGATAGAGATCGAATGTGCTATTTTTTCTTTTCTTTTTTTGTGCAATTTTTTTCAAAAAAGCAAACATAATAAAGCCTATGAACTGAAGGTCAGTGAATCTGTCTCTGATTCTTGATGAGATTCCAGAACACCCTAACATTAGGATGGTTAGTGAACATCTAGAAAAGTAAGCACTGAACCAGGGTGGGTTCATCAAGAACCAATTAACTGTACTACCTTTTTATTGGATTTTTGGAGTGGAAGACCAGGAGAATGGTGTAGACAACAATTTATTTGGGTTTGAGCAAAAGTCTTTCAAGTTGTTGACTGTCCAGAGGAGAATGGAGGGCCAGAAGGTCATGACATATGAGGTGCGATTGGAGGAAGTAGGGACCTTTAATAATAATCTTAATCAGGTTAGTTAGCATTATATCATACCTACTATGCTCTTACAAATATGATGTTATTGGGTCCCTACAACAACACTGGGAGGTTTTATCCTCATTTTGTATATAGGGAAACTGGGGCACATAGAGGTTGAGTGTCTTACCTGAGTCCTCACAGTTAGATTTTTCTGAGACTGGATTTGAATTCAAGTCTTACGGAGTCCAGGCCCAGCACTCTATCTGCTGCAACACCTAGCTGCCTCTAAGGCCTTGTAATATATGGTGTATATGTGTGTGTATGTATACAAACACATGTGTACTACTATATACCGCATGTATACATAAAACATGTGCCTATGCAATGCATGCACAAATATGTGTGTACCAATCATATACCACATATATGTATATATACACATACATGCACATGCCTGCATGTATGTATAGTGTGCATGGGTTTTGTGTGCACATATAATGTCTATAAAGTGTGTGTCTGATATGCATATATACATATATGCATGCACATACACATATATGTATATACATACACATATCTATATATACACAATTATACCCCAATTTCCTCATATGGAAATGAGAATAATAATAGACCTATCTCCCAGGGTTATTGTGAGGATCCAATTATATGATATTTATAAAATACATAGCACAGTAGGTACTATATAAAGGCTAGCAATTGGGATTGAGATTATTATTAAATGTCCTTACTTCCTTCAATCACTCTTCTCTTCATATGTCGTGACCTTTGTATATGTGTAACATATATGCATGTTTGCACATCTACATGCATGCACATCTGTAATTTATATATTTTAGCCAATATAAGTCTCAAAAGTCAGTCTATTATCTTAGCGATCTCTCTCTAATGTAGTATTTGGCTTGCACTTCTCCTGGGTATTAATCACAACTCATTTTACATTTTAGTTATTTACATATTATATTGTCCCCTTTATACTGAGAGCTTCACAAGGCAAGAGACTTAAACCATAAACCCCTTGAGAGTACGGACTCCCTTTTGCCTTTTGTTGTATCCTCAGAATTTCACACAATGCCTTACACACAGAAGATGTTTGATGAATGCTTGGTGACTGACCAACTGACATAAGACAGTGTTTTTTTTTCTTTTTCCCCCTTATCCAACCTGTAATGATTTTTTTAAATTTTTTTATTCGTTAGTTTATTTATTTTTAGTTTTCAATATTCACTTCCATAAGTGAATGAAGTGATGAAGATGGCCTGTAATCTCAGATAGGCTCTACATATTAAACATATTTTCACATTAGTCATGTTGAATAGAAGAATTAGATTGAATGGGAGGAACTATGAGAAAGAAAAACAAAACAAAGCAGAAAGTAAATTAGTCTGCTTCACTCTGCATTCTGACTCTAGTTCTTTCTGTGGATGTGGATGGCATTCTCCATCATGAGTCTTTTGGAATTGTTTTAGGTCCTTGCATTGCTGAGAAGAGCTAAGTCTATCCAAGTCAGTCATCGCACACTGTGGCTACTACTGCGTACAATGCTCTCCTGGCTCTGCTCTCTTCACTCAGCATCATATAAGTCTTTCCCGGTTTTTCTGAAGTCTCCTTGCTCATCATTTCTCATAGCAAAAGTTTTTCTTTACATTCATATACCACAACTTGTTCAGCCGTTCCCCAAATGACGAACATCCCCTCAGTTTTCAGTTCTTGGCCACTACAAAAGAAGCTGCTACAAATATTTTTGTACATGTGCATCCTTTTCCCATTTTTATTGTCTCTTTGGAATGCAGACCTAGAAGTGGTATTCCTGGATCAAAGGGTATGCATATCTTTATAGCCCTTTGGACATAGTTCCAAATTGCTCTCCAGAATGGTTGGATCAGTTCACAACTCCACCAACAATGCATTAGTGTTCCAACTTTCCCACATCTTCTCCAACATTTATCATTTTCCTGTTTTGTCATGTTAGCCGATCTGATAGGTGCGATGTGATGGCTCAGAGTTGTTTTGATTTGCACATCTCTAATCAATAGTGACTTAGAGCGTTTTTTCATATGACTATAAATAGCTTTAATTTCTTCTTCTGAAAACTGCCTGTTCATATCCTTTGGGGATATCAATGGGGGAATGACATGTATTCTTGTACATTTGACTCAGTTCTCTATATATTTTGGAAATGAGGCCTTTATCAGAGACACTCCTTGTAAAAATTCTTTCTGTTTTCTTCTTCCCTCCTAATGTTGGTTGCATTAATTTTGTTTGTGCAAAAACTTCTCAATTTGATGTCATCTGAATTATCCATTTTGAATTTCATAATGTTTTCTATCTCTTGTTTGATCATAAATTCCTCTGTTCTCCATAAATCTGACAGGTAAACTATTCCTCCCTCCCCAAATTTGTTTGAAGTATTAGTCTTTATATCTAAATCGTGTACTCATTTGGAGTTCATTTTGGTATATGGTGTCAGATGTTGGTCTCTGCCTAGTTTCTGCCATACTATTTTCTAGTTTTCCCAGCAGTTTTTGTCAAATAGTGAGTTCTTATCCCAGAGCTGGGGTTTTTGGGTTTATCAAACAGCAGATTACTATAATCATTGATTACTATGTCTTGTGTACCTAACCTATTCCACCAATCTATCCCTCTATTTCTTAACCAGTACCAAATAGTTTTGATGATTGCTGCTTTATAATACATTTTAAGATCTGGTGTGGCTAGGCCACCTTCCCTAGCATTTCTTTTCACTAATTGCCTTGATATTCTGGACCTTTTGTTCTTCCAGATAAATTTTGATATTATTTTTTTCTAGCTCTATAAAATAATTTTTTGGTACTTTGATTGGTATGGCATTCAATAAGTACATTAATTTAGGTAGAATTGTCAATTTTATTATATTAACTCAGTCTACCTACAAGCAACTGATACTTTTCCAATTATTTAGATATGACTTTATTTGTGTGGAAAGCATTTTGTAATTGTGTTCATATAGTTCCTGGGTTTGTTTTTGGCTGGGAATAATTATTTTTAAAAGTTAAAATGAAATTGAAGAATTTGATTTTCAACCAGTATTGTGTCCTCTGAGGCATGCTTAGTCTCCCTCTTTTTAGAAAGGAGCTGACTGAATTTCTCTTTTTAATGATAATCATAACATCATACATTTTTTATAGTTCATTTCAGTTTACATCCATTATCTCATCTGCTGAGTAATCCAGGGCACCTCTCAGCTGAGTTGAGGGTGAGTCAGTAGGCAGCAGTTTCCTGTGTCAGCTCTTATTGGCACTGCTTGCTTCAGTCAACAGTCAAAGAATATTTTTTCAATTTTCATTTTTTTTTTGAGTTCTAAATTTTCTCTCTCCCTCCAGCTTCTCCCCTTCCCAATAAAAAGGTAAATAATATGATATCCATTATGCATATGAAATCATGCAAAACATTTGCATATTAACCAATTTTTTAAGGCAAGAAAAATAAGATGAAAAAAAACATGTTTCAACCTGCAATCAGAATTCATCAGTTCTCTCTCTCTCTGAAGATGGATGGCCTTTTTCATCATGAATTCTTGTTGTTTTGGGTCATTGAATTGATTAAAATTAGCTAAGCCCTTCATAGCTGATCATCATTGCAACATTACTGTTATTGCATATAATGTTCTCCTGGTTCTGCTCATTTTGCATCGGTTCATATAAATCTTCCAGGGTTTTGCTGAAACCATCCTGTTCATCATTTCTTATAGCACAATAGTGCTCCATCACAACCCCGTACCACAACTTGTTCAGCCATTCCCTCACTGATATCAAAGCTATTTATTTGCCATTTATTATGTTCTAGGCACTGTAGTAAGCATTTAATTGCAAAGACAAAAACACAGTGAGCTCTCAAGGAGCTCATATTTGAATAGAGAAGATAACATGGAGACAACCATGTACATATAAGATGTGTGTGTGTGTGTGTGTGTGTGTGTGTGTGTATATATATATACATATGTGCATGTTATGTATGTATGTATATGTCACAAATGAAGAGCACTCTCACAGGGGAGGTAGTAGCCATGGGAAGGAGGAACAGGAAAGGATACTGGAAAAGACAGCCTGCAAAATATGGGATTTGGGCTGAGTCTCAAAGGAAGCCAGGGAAGACAATATGCCAAGGTGAGAAGGTAAAGCATGGAAGGCATGAGGGACAGTCAGTGGAAAGGCTTGGAGAGTTGGATTCTATCTGCCTCATGTTACTGGGTCTCAGAATTTTTAGAAGGGACACTGACATGTTTTTACTTAAGTTTCAAATCTTTCCTTAGAGTCAACACAACACTTCCTTGCCCAGGACACCTCTAATATGGTCATCTACTTTTGTTGGTCGTTTTTTTTTTAAGTTATTAATTTAATAGCCACCGATTAAGACAATAAGATTGGCCTCTCGTCCCCCAATCACTCCCCATCTCCACTCAGTCCTCAATATTGCTCCATATGAATATTTCTAAAATACAGATTTTACTGTTCTATCCCTTTATAAAAAAAAAATCAGCTACTCCCTATTTTTGTAATTTAAAAATACAAAATCTTTTCCTGGCATTTAAGGCCCTCCCCAATGTGTCTCTTATCTACTTCTCCCAGTTTTATTACTTGTGATCCTTTTTTATACACACTCAATTCCAGTCAAATTGGCTTGCTTGCTGTTCCTCACACTCATTATTCCATTTTTTGCCTCTGGGCCTAAGGCTAGATTGGAACAGCTGGGTGGTTCAATGAATAGAGCAGCAAACCTGCTGTCAAGAAGATCTGAGTTTGAATCCAGCCTCAGATACTTGCTACCTGAGTGACCTTGGGCAAATCACTCAACCTCTGTTTATCTCATATCTCATCTATAAAATGAGAATAGTGATAGCACCTGTGTCACAAGGGCATTGAGAGGATCAGATGAGAAAATAATTTTAAAGTACCTAGTACATGGTAAGTGCTATATAAATGCTAGC
>CM053582.1:139495631-139514688 GCA_028627135.1 Pseudochirops cupreus
AGGGAGGGAGGAAGGGAGGGAGGAAGGAAGGAAGGAAGGAAGGAAAGAAGGAAGGAAGGAAGGGAGGGAGGGAGGAAGGGAGGAATGAAGGAAGGAAGGAAGGAAGGAAGAAGGAAGGGAGAGAGGAAGGGAGAGAGGAAGGATGAAAGAAAGGAAGGAAGGAAGGAAGAAAGAAAGGGAGGGAGGAAGGGAGAGAGGAAGGGAGGGAGGGAGGAAAGAAGGGAGGAAGGAAGGAAGGAAGGGAGGGAGGAAAGGAGGAAGGAAGGAAGGAAGGGAGAGAGGGAGGGAGAGAGGAAGGAAGGAAGAAAGGAAGGAAGGAAGGAAGGAGGGAGGGAGAGGGGAAGGAAGGAAGGAAGGAAGGAAGGAAGGAAGGAAGGAAGGAAGGAAGGTTTTGGACACATTTTCCTGCTACCTTTAACTCCTCAATGACACAAGATAGTCATCAAGGAGGAAACCTACCCCCACTTTTGCACTGCAGCTGAGTGGTTTCACAAGTATACAAAAAGTTTCCTCGAGGGACTGCTGAGGATTACACATTGCATCTTCCTTCACGAGAACTCTGTCATCCCTATTTCCAGTCAGACTTTAGAATAAATAGAATCAATGGTTCTCTTTGTTCTCTACCTACTATGGGAGCAAAAACTCTGGAAGAAGCCCTGGCGCTTTGTTTATCCGGCAGTGACGTTTCATTTCTCCTTTGTCACTTTTATCCACTCTGGTTTCAGAGGAGCTGCTCACTCCTGAGGAGCAGAGGGAATTCCTTAAGACTGTGCTAAATCAGTCACAGAACCTTCCATTTGGGAAGGACCTTAATGAGGAAAGATAAATATTGTTGCATTTGGGGACTACTGGTGAAAATGATGGATGGGGTTGGACTAATTCAAAGTTTAGCCCCAAACCAGGTGGTCATTTTCATATCTGCACATGGCACTATGTGAGTGCTGTCAAGTTCAATTTAAACAAATGTGGCCCCTGACCCAGAAGCAATATAGCTGAGTGGAAGAACTGGGAGTCAGAAGATCTGGATTCAAATTCTGCCTACGACACTGTCTAGCAAATTAATTCATGTAACTTGTTTAATATCGTTTATTTAATTTTTTTAAATTTTTAATTTTTATTTAATCTTTTATTTAATATCTAAGACTCAGTTTCTTCATCTGGAAAACTGATAGGATAGGAACTAGATCTGTAATTTCATTAGTATAGAGAATAACTGCATGAGAAAACTCCCTTTAAGACTGTGGCAAATCATAGCATCACAGAATCTTCCAGCTGTGAAGGGCCTAGTGAGCCAGTATGTGCAGAGGCAGATCTTGAACTCAGGTCTTCCTGGTTTCAAAGCAACTCGGTATCCATTATGTTACTACTCATTTATAAAATAGGGGGATGAGGGGTGTAAAATTAGCTCATCTCTATGGTCCTTTCCAGTTCTCCCATCTAGTATTTAGTACAGTGCTTGGCATGCAGTAGGAGCTTAATAAATGCTTATTGACAGACTGACTGACATCTTCAGATTCCACAGAACTTTATGAGACCAGGACAGATAATATGGGTCGGTGGAAAAGGCGTTAGATTTATTCTCAAAGGACCTGAATTCAGTTCCCACTGTTGCATATAGCAGCTAGATAGATAAATATTTAGGCAAGTTGTTCTATCTCTCTGAGTTCCAGTTGATTGATTTGGATTTTTATTTCACAAAAATAAAAGCCATACCAACACTCCCTCTGGTTTCCATCAAAGGCTAAAGTAGTTACAGTCGTTGATTTTCCAAAAGAGGTAACAGAACCAGAGATTAGAGGGCTCCTATTACTCCATGTAATAAGACTGAAAATTTAACTTTTTATCTCACAAGATGGGCAAGCATGGATGGGCTGAGATTTGTGTAGTTGGGAGGAATACTCACATTATTGGAATCACAGATTCAATGGAGCATTGATTATATTTCAATGAATGGAAAGGCAGCTTTATACATCTGTTATTTGAGCTTGTATGTGGGGTTTTTTTTGTATCTTTCCCTATTAGATTCTAAACTACAAGAGGTCAGGGACCAAGTTTTCTTGCTTCTACTTATAACGTCCTATAGCTATTCAAATTTATTCACTAATATTGGGCATCCTAAGATCACTAATAGGGAACTGGAAGGATCCTACAAGGCCATCTAGTCAAACACCTCATTTTATAGAGGAGCTGAGACCCAACAAACTGAAGGGATTTGTCCTCTAGAGAGAGGGGAATCTTGCCATTTGATCTAAAGTGTCTGACCTGGCCTGGTTAGTAACCAGAGTCCTCCTGTAGAGATATGTACCTAGAATGATTAACTGTTTTGGAAGCTCCTTTTTTGGACTGAATCAGAATCTGAATTCCAGTGGTCAAGCCAGGTAATACAAGGTATAATATGCCTAATAATTTCCCATGTTATAGGATCATAGATTTAGAGCAAGAGAGAACCTTAGGGGTCCAGTCTCCTCATGGTACATATGATAAACCTAATCTTCAAGAGGTGCCTTGATTTGCCCAAAGTCTTACAAGGTTAAGTTACAAGAACTAATATTTAAGCTCATGCCCTCTGAATCCAAAGGGACCATTCTTTACACTACAAAACAAAAATGTTCAGACATGAGGAGAATCATATACTAAGAGTATTATTTTCAAAAGCAAAGCTCAGATGTCTCTAAGTAGACAGATGGTTAGCAAATTCATGAGTTATCTTTCTACTTATACCTATCCCCAAACCTGTTCACTTAAGTTCTTGTTTTTTTAATTAGTAAATGAAAAGTTTGGGGGTGGTTTTTGTTTTGTTTTGTGTGAAGTTTGTTTTTTGGTTTGGTTTGGTTTACATTTCAGACTTATGTCTGAATTTTTCATTTTACAAGAAAGCAAAACCTAACAAATATTTTCTCATGGTAATAGCTCTGATAAGTGCCAAACATCTAATTAAACAGCTAATTGGCCTGGAAAAACTAAGAGGTTGACCCAAAGTCATAAAGGTAGTGACAGAAGTAGAATTTGAAAGTGGGTCCTTTGATTTTAGCCCCCAGTGCTCCTTCCATAAGGCTACACCTCATGCCTTGTCTCAAATAACCCATGCATGTGGGTTGTCAGTGGCTCAACATCTCAGATTTTTTTTTGAGTCACGAAACCTCATGATCATCGATTATCCAAGTATCTAAACAACCTGCAGAATCAAGGTAAATTACTATCTGCTTTTTTGGACAAGAATTATCCATCGTTGAGTGATGGAACAGTGTGAGGTGTGGCTGCCAGATGCCATATGAGTAAAAGGGTGAGATATGAAGCAGAAAATAAATAATAAATGAATGAGAGGATAGCAGGTGGGTTTGATGGATGACTTGTTGATAAGGTGTCTGCTTGCCCTAATGACTTCAGCCACACCAATCTCCCACCAAGCAATGAGGAGCACATGAACAGAAAGAAACTCGGAAGGAAATGGCAAACAGAGATTGGGTTCCTGAAACCAAATGGGCAGCCGAGAGCCTGCATGCTCCCAACCAGGATGAGCTTTGAACCTGAAAATATTTCCAAATAGATGAGGGATGAAGAAATTGGACTCCTGGATAATTTCATAAGCCATACTTCCAAATAACTAAATACACACACAGTATATATATAGCCTGACCCAAACTTATCAAGATGGGAAAATTCATTCAACCATCCAGATGTTTCAGCTACAAGACATCAAGCATCCAGATAGTTGGAAACATCTGGATGATTGACTGACTTTTTCACTTTTCATCTGAATGTTTGGCATCATGTCAACACTGCCTCATGGCTCTCCAGCCACAAAATATATCTAACAGCAGCCTGCCTGAGTCTTTTTTTCCATTGCATTAAACCTGTTCCACAGTTGTCTCAAGAATGATAGTGAGAAACAGGGAACATCTGGGTTAAATTAGCATTTAGAGGTGAAACAACACTAAGGAAACTGAGTTCTTAAACGTATATGTAGTTCTATATGTGTGAAAATGCTCTAGTTTTGGATATTAGTTAATCTTTATGAGGGAAGAAGCTAGGGAATAAATGCCCTTTTGGATCTGTTACAGTTTGGAGAAACTAAGTCACAAAATATAAAAGATTTTATGTGACTTGTAGTCCTGTAATAAGGCACTGGGAGAGCTGGGATTAAACCTTAGAATTCTGGACATTTGAGGCTGGGTTTAGCAATACCTCTTAGGAGCCTGAGGTGCAAGGTGAAGGATTTAACAATATCTCCCAGAGCCTACTCTAGATATAATATATATTTTGTTTAGAGAAACTCTGAGGTGTCTAATATAACCCTGGGTTACCTGTTATCTAAAGGACTCCCAAAAAATTCTGTTAGTGTAGACTCACTCTGAGAGATTGAGTGTACTTTGGAATCACCCTCAAATATGTTGGATTGAGATAGACTCTTAGTCATAGTTTAGGACAGATATGGAACTATGAAAAAGCTTCAGTCTAATTGACTCTTGACAGAGTTCTTGAAATGGAAATATTGGGTCTCAATTTCTTGATCTGTAAAGTGAGGGGGTTTCAGCTCTCAATCTAAGATAGTACCATTCATGCCCTCTAATTCAAGGCATTTACTGATTTTCCTATCTCACAGTCATAACTAGGAATTCTTTTACCTTGGGCAAATAACAGGGCAAGTAGGCAGCAGTTGTACAGAAAACAGTCTGATCAAGAGGGAAGTTAAGTTGAGAGAGAAAGAGAGAATAGCCATTCCCCCAAGAGTCTAGCCCTACCCTCACAGCGTGGGGAAGAGAAGGGGAGCCCAGCTTCACAAAATATACATCACAGCAATGAAGTCAGTCCCAGTGTCAGTGTAGGCTAGGAGAGGATCATGAGGTCACGGCGCAGTGTCAGGAGTCTCTGAACCTACCTGGAAGCATGTCCTGCCCCATGTTATTGCTCTTGGGCAAAATGCTACTTGCCCCACCCTGGTTGTGGTTCTGGTATACTGCTTCTTCTCATCACACACATCTTTTCAGACTCCTGGCCTTCTCCAGAATAGAAAATACATCCAATCTGGCCCAGTCTGGACTCCCATTCCCAGGGTTCAGTTGGAATTGAACTGATTTCTAGCGAAGAAAAAATGGACAGCTGTGTGGAGCTAATAAACACGTCTCTCTACATTCTCTTCCCTTTTGATCCATGTGCTCAGCTATCTTTGATGGTGTCAAGAAGCAATACTGACACTCACAAAGGACTAACCAAAAAAAAGCATCAGTATGGAAAAAGGTTCCAAGCTCAGATATAGCCTCTTTATCATAATACCCATGAAGGAGTCTTTTCTGACATAAAGATTTATTCACTGAGATCAACTATACTTCTCTGAAGAGGAACCACCACACTTTTGAAAGAACTTTGAATTAGGAAAAACAAAAGGAAATTCTCGTTGTTTGAAGATCATATCATTCTGATGGACATAAGTAGACAAGAAAACAGTATTCAAACTCAGCACATGATATAATGAAAGTCCTCAATGTTCCACTTATAGCTGCCTTATTCTGAATGTTTTTAAAAGGAAAGTGAAAGAAAAGAAAGAGAGGGGAAGAAAGAAAGAAAGAGAGAGGGGGGAAGAAGGGAGGGAGAGGGAGAGAGAGGGAAGGAAGGCAGGAAGGAAGGCAGAAAGGAAGGAAGGAAGGAAGGAAAAAAGGAAGGAAGGAAGGAAGGAAGGAAGGAAGGAAGGAAGGAAGGAAGGACCTGTATAGATCTCAAGCCAGGGTCAGAGCAGAAGGGAGGAAGGCTCTAGCATGGTATTCAGCAGGATATGAAAGGTAAAGCCCATAGCAGGATTCAGTTTCCTGATTTCTTGGTGCCCAGTGAGGCAGAGGAACAGAGGGCTCAGGAGGTGTCTGCCATGCTTTCCAGCACACTTCTAGGACACTGGTGCTTTCCTGTGCCATGGTTTTCAGCAGCTTTCACTGAACTCTTGGTTGGTCTCAAGCCCAGTTCATTCCTGGTGAAGCCCTTGCCAATAAGGCTGTACCGCAGCTGCTTGAATTCATTTGCACCAGAGCTTTGAATGCTCTCCAGTAGAAAGAGGAATGCCATGTTCCTGTCACCATAGAGATGTGACACAAGGATCAAAAGATCCAGCTGCATGAGCATCATAGCCATGAAATGGACTGGCTTCTTCATTTACAATATCTGTGTAAAGCCTGACTCAGTATAAAGAGGTCTTTCCCTGAAGTCCAACTTGAAACTCATTTGGGTGTCAAGGAAGGTGCTCTCAGGAGGTCTCCTTATAGGATAACGAGATTCACAGGAAAGACCTGTGTAGGATACGTCCTCCCCCAAGCATTTTCCAGCCATCATATATCACAAAGAGTTGGTACATGGGCACACACACATGTGTGTATTGTGAATGGGAAGAAAGTGCATGACTTCAAGTCAGAAGACATGGGTTTAAGTAGCAGCTTTGTCATTCACTACCTACATCCCCTTGGGCAAGTAATTTTACTTCTGATTGGGTTGGATTAAACAATGGTGTAATTCTATCATATCTGATGCTTGTAATTGCATCTCAGCCAGATCCCCAAGAACTGTTCCATCAATAAGATTATACAGTGCCAGAAACTACCTGAGTAGTCTCCAAGAACTATACTCTGGCAGCCTCCTTCCTTGTCTTCCTTACCCTGAGGTCTGCTCTTCCTGCTCCTGGTTAGAATACTAATTCATTGCAAGGCAGAGCAGTACAGAACAGTATGGTGCAGTGTTCTTTTCATTGACCCATTCCTATCCAGGGAATAGACAGGGAATCTCAAATGCCAATGAGATCATTTTGAATTCCATTTTACTCAACAAGCATTTATTAAGCACCTATTGTATACAAGGAGCTGGAAGGTACAAAATGCACAAGTAGAGTCAAGATGCCTGCACTATTTCAGCCTAAATATCTTAACTGAGAACAAATCTCAATCAACTATAGAGTTAGACTAAGTCTGAGAAGTCCTGGGACTGGAATGATATTGCACAGGAATTATATTCAGATAAGTGCGGAAACTTGGCTGTGCTTTAAGGATCATCTATAAATTACAAAACGGGAGTTGGGCAAGGCGTAGAAAAGATATTGATTACAGAAATTAGAGTCAAAGGAACTTTCCAGCATACCCTTGAGGAGCAAAGGTAGGACTGAGCTGGAGTAGAGAAGGGAAATACCAAGGAAAGTCATTGGCTAAATAGAAGCCACAGGCCGAGAGAAGTCCCCAGGAAAAAAAAATGTGGCTCTTCCCCCAACCTTTCTTCCCTGTGCTGGTCTATCGACTGATACTATAATTTTGCATTAATCACAAAGAGGTCAGGTGTTAACTAGAGGTAGAGACAGAAGTAAAGATCGACAGAGCCTAAATGTTAAGAATATTCCTAATCAAGGGTTAAAGGTAATTGTGATTGAGCTCATAAAGTTTTGCATAAAATAAAATCCCAAAAACCAAAAAAGAGAGAACCACACGGATGTTAGGGACCATTTTATTGCCCACTAGGCTTAAAATTAGCTAATTGCTGTAACAGAGGGTTAAAAAAGGTTTTTTAAAAAATAGTCCTGCCCTCTATGAGCTTAAATTCAACTAAAAGGACATACAGATGAGTGAATATAAGATAATTAGAAGAGAAAGGTTCTCAAAAGATAAATGGAGGTCATAAACATTTTATTCATTAAGCAGTGAAAAGGCTCAAAGAGTGACGAGTCAAAGAAAAAAAAAACCAGACTATAGACAGAAGCCCCAACCTAGAAAGAAGATTTTAATAGGATACTAACTCAGCAGAAAGTTAAGAATGAGGGGCATTTAAAATGTGTATATATGTATATATATATATATATACATATGTGTGTGTATGCATGCCTATTTATACAGGTATACATATACACGTTCATATACAAACGTGTGTACATATATGCATGAATGGTTATGTGCTGTATAAACATCCATGTATGTGTTAATTTCAATATGTATGCATATATGCATAATATATAATACATGTTTGTGTACATATATAAATGTGTGTCTTAACTAGATATATATGTGCTTGTACATGTATATGCATGTATGCTGAGATATATGTATTGTCTATACATACATGCACATACATACATAGGTGGCTAGGTGGTGCAATAGATAGAGTGCAGGGCCTGGAGTCAGGAACGTTGATCTCCCTCAGTTCAAATCTAGTCTCAGACACTAGCTGTGTGACCCTGGGCAAGTCACTTAACCCTGCTTTGCTTAGTTTCCTCATCTATAAAACGAGCTGGAAAAGGGAAAGGCAAATCACTCCTGTATCTTTGCCAAGAAAACCCCAAATGGGGTCACAAAGAGTCAGACACAGATGAAATGAGTGAACAACAACAATACACATACACACACACATACACATGGGTATGGATGTATGCTATACATGTTTCCAGCATCCCTGCAGAAACAAGGTGCTTTGGATTCTGCTCTCATCAGCACAGAGACCATTCCGAGTCCTCCAACACAAGGCTTGGTCTTTCACTGTCACTTTATGGGTTTAGGATAGTTCTCATATGACCATTTATTACTTTGGCAGCTCAGTTGAAGATGGATTGGAGAAAGAAGAGACTTGAAGCTGGGAAAGCAATCAGGAGGCTGCTGCCATAGGCCAAGTGAGAAGTGATGAGGAACTGAACGAGGCTGGTGGTTGTATAAATAATGAGAAGGGGATGAAGTAATGAAAACATGACTTTAAAAAAACCCTCTATATCATGTCCCACTCAGCCTTGGCTAGAACCTGTCTAAGGGCAAGCATGGGACCATTAGGGCAGAAAAACTGAATGCTGCTTTCCAAGATGGATTGATCTCAAAGACAAAAGCTGTGAACCTTGGAACAAGAGGGACAGGTCAAGCAGGGAGCCAAGCTTCAAAGAACCAGGTTGAGAGCATGCTGTGAGCTCCAGGCCGCAGTCAAGAATATTGAGGTGGGTCAAGTGGAGGGCACTCAGAAGCACAGCATCTATACATAGACAGGAGTTAGGAAGAAAAGTTAGAGAAAGAGCAAGTTGTTTTCTTGGAATTCCTCTCAGTCCACAAGCAGGAGACTACAGCTGATGGTGTTGGCTCCCTCAGGGCAGAAGGCATCTCAGCCTGTAGGGCTTATGGCCCTCGATGGCTCAGTCGTCTACCTAGTCTGCCTTCCTCTGGCTGTCCTTCAGCTGCTGTTCTTTCTAGAACAGCACTCTCCACTTCTAGACCCTAACAAGTTGTAGCAAAGATTCTGAGACAGCACCACCCATACATATGTGTGTGTATATACATACATACACATACAATCTTCCTTGGGGCATGACCAAGCCTCTCAAACAGCAGTGCTGATTGATTTAATATAAGCCTTGTTCACATTCAGTTACGATTGATTTTGTATATGTATGTGTATATGTAGACATACATATCTATGCATATATATGTATATATACATATGTACACATACATATATACATAGGTATATACATATGTATGTACCTTTGGGCATGACCAAGCCTCTCAAACAGCGGTGTTGATTGATTTAATATAAGCCTTGTTCACATTCAGTTACAATTGATTTTGTATATGTGTGTGTATATGTAGACATACATATCTATGCATATATATGTATATATACATATGTACACATACATACATACATAGGTATATACATATGTATGTACCTTTGGGCATGACCAAGCCTCTCAAACAGCGGTGTTGATTGATTTAAGATATGCAAGCCTTGTTCACATTCAGTTATGATTGATTCTGTATATGTATGTGTCTATGTAGACATATGTATCTATGCATATATATGTATAGATACATATGTACACATACATACATACATACATATATATGTACCTTAGGGCATGACCAAGGCTCTCAAACAGTCGTGTTGATTGATTTAAGATTTACAGGCCCCATTCACATTCAGTTCTGATTGATTCTATCAAGAGGTACTCTTACTTTTAAGTGGGATGGGAAAATCAATAGAGTTCCACCTTTAAGCTAACAAAAATATTTCAAATTATTAACAACTGGGGGTAAATTACACATGGGGGCCACATATAACTGGATGCAGAATTATAATTTGGTACACAAATTAAGAAGGACAAATATGAATTTATTTTTGTTAACCACTTTAGTTGTAACAGATACATACTCAGTCTACTCCCCATCGATGATTAGAGCACTGTGTCTGGGAAGTAGGAAGACCTGACTTCAAATCCACCCTCAGACACTTACTAGCTGTGTGACCTTGGGCAAGTCATTTAACTTCTGTCTACCTCAGTTTCCTCATCTATAAAATGGGGATCATATTAGTACCTACCTCCCAGGGTTGTTGTCAGGATCAGATGAGATGATGACAGTAAAGCTCTTAGCATAGTGCCTGGCACATATAAGCGCTATATACGTGTTAGCCATTGGTTTCACTATTATTGCAGGGGCATTCTTTTCTAAATTAAACAGCAAATGCATGACAGAATTCCCAAGCATATATCAAATTGTTCACTAACAGAACTATAGTCAGTTAATAGGGTCATAGATTTAGGGCTAGATGGGGACTTAGGTGTCATCTAGCCCATTTTATGGATGAGTAACTGAGGTCCAAGGTAGTTAAGTGACTTTCCCAAAGTAGTAAGTAGTAACACTAGAATTAGAACTAAGGTTATCTGATTCCAAATCTAAATTTTTTTCCCATTGTACAAAGAAAAGTTCAGACGTGAAGAATCATCTACTGAGAATATTATTTTCAATTTATATTTCAGGAAAAGTTCTAAAGTCTACCATAGATACACGGGTAGCAAATTCATGAATTATCATTCTGGTTACACATATGCCCAAATATGCTCATTTAGGGTATTTGTCTCTAATTATTAGTAAATTAAAGGTTTGAGTTCGGTTTCTTTTTTCACCTTTGGTTTTCTTTGTGCATTTCAGATGTATGTTTGACTATTTTATAAGATAGCAAGTCTATAAAAAAAATCTTCTAATAGCATCAACTCTAATAAAGACAAAAGCCCTAATTAAACAATGAATTAGCTGTGAAAATAGTTGTGTACACCAACGCATGATTCACGAATCTGACAATTTTTCCAGTGTTCACTCTGAGACCCTCAGTTTCTAAGAGGACTTCCCATACAGACTTGAAAAGGAATTACCTGAACCCACGCTAATTCATTCTGGACTATGCCTTCTCACTTCTGCATCCTTCTCTACCTTCTTCCAAGATTCAGATCAAATCCCTTCTTCTGCAGGAGGTCCTTCCCTTCTTTCTCTAGTGCCACTCCCCAAGATCACCTTCCATTTGCACTGAATGTATCTTAAATGTTAATAATTATTTATCTGCATGCTGCTTTCCCCATTACAATGTGAGTTCCATGAGGACATATACTGTTTTTTACTTTCTTTTTGTCCCCAGTGTTTAGCACAGTGCCTGGCATAGTAAAAACATAATAAATAAATGCTTGTTGACTGACTGACTGACTGATTGAACAGGATATTACTCCGTAAACTGTCCCTTCTTCTCAAGAGATTGTCCTGGTTCGCCTTCCTGTAGTTCTTATGGTCTTTTTTTTTTTTCCTATTCCTGCCTTATCCTGGAAGAGACAGAGGCTCATTATGTGCTACAAATTTGAGGAAGAGTATAAGATATAGGATCTGAGCAGTGTCAAATTCCAGAAGTTGAGAAAGTAAATGGTGGCACAATCCAGAGATTAAAGACAGGACGTCCCCCAATCTGGTCAGAAAGTACTGAATCCAAGAGCTAAGCAAAAAGAAAAGTATGGTCTGAGTTCAGGAGCTCTGGGTCCAAAGCCAGCAAGACAGAAGGAGCAATACAATTCTTATAGTATATAGAATCATGACATTTTGCTTCACATAAAGGATGAACCCTAGGCCCTTTCCCATGTCTCCACCTCCCACTCCCACAATATGTGGAAACACAGATGAGTCTTCCATGGTCCTGTCTTCATAGTCCTATCTTCCCAGCAATGGCCTGAAGAAAAGGCATTGATGGCTCTTTGGCCCATTTGCTACTAGAATGAAAGCCATTCTAAGCAACCAGACCATCGATATCCCAGAAAATGTTGACATCTCTCTTAAGGGTTGGACAGTTATTGTGAAGGGACTCAGAGGAATCCTCCACAGGGATTTCAACCATATCAATGTGGGGCTCAGTCTCCTTGGAAAGAAGAAAAAAAGGCTCCCGGTAGACAAGTGGTGGGGAAATCAAAAAGAACTTGCAACCCTGTGCACAATCTGTAGCCATGTACAAAACATGATCAAAGGCGTTACCCTGGGTTTTCGTTACAAGATGAGATCTGTGTATCCTCACTTCCCCATCAATGTTGTTATTCAAGAGAATGGCTCACTTGCTGAAATCAGAAATTTCTTGGGTGAAAAATATATCTGAAGAGTGCGCTTGAGACCAGGTGTTGCTTGTGCTGTTTCTCAAGCCCAAAAAGATGAGTTAATTCTTGAAGGAAATGATATTGAACTTGTTTCAAACTCAGCTGCCCTGATCCAACAGGCTACCACAGTCAAAAACAAGGGTATCGGAAAATTTTTGGATGACATCTATGTTTCTGAGAAAGGCACAGTGCAAGAAGCTGATGAATAAGTAAAGATGCCAAAAAGCCATGTCTTGAGAAGTCTACACTTATTCAGATGTCAAAATAAAAATTCTTTTTGTCAAAAAAAAAAGAAAAGAAAAGAAAAGGCATTGATGTTGAGAGGTCTTTTGCTCAATCTCAAAGGCAAAAAAAAATCAGACCTCATTAATTCCAGGTGATCTCCATCCAGGCTTATCGTAGTCAACAGAACACTGGTCCTAGAATCAGGAAGAACTGAGCTCAAATCTAGCCTCAGACATTTACTAGCTATGTGTCCCTGGGTAAGTCGCTTGACCTCTGTTTGTGTCAGTTCCCTCATCTGTAAAATGGGGATAATAATAACACCTACTTCCCTGGATTGTTATGAGGATCGAATGAAATAATGATTGCACACTGTTTAGCATAATGCCTGGCACATAGTAAGCACTATATAATTTTTTACCTATTATCATTATCAATAGCATTATTAAGTTCCTGCACCGTCATTTTCTTTGATTGAGTCATCATCTCTGGCTCAATCTCTTGAGTGAATTGGTCAATTAAAATGTCTCTAAGCTCCCTGATTGACCACAGCATTTCTGAATTCCTTCTCCCTGTTCATTTCAGCTCAGCATCATCAGACATATCATCAGGGTGTGGTTAACAAGGGCTCCGAGAAGGCAGGATTCTGGGTTGAATGTGTGAGCCACTTTAGAATGGATACTTTAGAAAATCAGATTCACACTTTTAGAATCCAGGAGTACTCTGCTTAGCTTTGAGTGACAGGTTAGAGCCTGGTGCTTGGGAAATCTGACTTCAGATCATTTCCGAAAAGATTACTAAGTTTTACTTCTTTCTCTTATACCTTGATCCCAACCCTTTCCCCAAATTCAGTCCATTCTGTATCTTTTAGCCATATTCCCTTTGCGTCATCTACCCTTTGCTTCCATGCCAGAATATGAAATGATTATTCAGAGATACTGACCAGGTTTAACTTATGTTTGGAAAATATAAATAATTTACACTGAGGAAATCTCATTTATAAACTTTTCATTGTCTTTAAAAAGAGAGCTTTCGAAAAGTAGCATAGTACCCTATATTTAAGTTTACTAGCAAAGAATTTTCGTTTATAAGAAGTTAGACTTCAAACTAAGGTCTCAGCTCAAAACTAGTAAATTTTTAACAGCACTACTACATTCTTACAATTAGAGGAAATTAATTTTTAAATCAAGTTTTCTGTTGTATGAATCCTGCCAACCAAGGTTTTTTACTCAAAAAAAGACAACTTTTCATGGACTTGGTGACTTCACCCAGAGGACAAAAGTAACAGAAAGCATCTGAAGAGTGATTCTGGGTCTTCTTTTCTGAGACTGCCTGAGGGAAGCCATGTCTTTACCCTATGACTATCATGACAGAGGTCAAAGGCCTTTCCTCTAATATTTAAAGTTGAAAAATTCTAAATAATCCAAGAAAAGGTTCAAATGGCTTCAAACAGCCCTTTTGTTCATTTATGATGCAAGTCATGATAAGGTAGAGACATTCTGTGTAGCATGATATGCTCCACACTAGAAAGACACAACTAAAGACTGGCCATCTGGAATATTGGGGCTTCCTGCAAGGGTCACTTGGTACAGTTCTTTTGATATTGTTAAGCTGCTTGGAGATTCCTTAGATAAGAAAGAATGTAGAAGAGACAACAGAACTTAGTACAATTCTACTGTCTCAAGACAAAAATGACAGGAAATAGCAAGGAAGATCAAGAAGAGTAAGGAACTCTTGGAATACAGGTGTCAAGGCATGGAAACAGAAAGTCGACTTTTTATTCAACTTTCCTACATTATATATCTACATGGGTCAAAGAAACTGTATCAAGAAACAATGACAATCTTAGAATATTCATGACCAACGAAAATTACAGGGTTGGAAAGAAACTTCCAAGATTCTCAAACTGAAACATGGTATCTCAGGCGGAAGGGACATTAGAGGTCGTCTAGTCCAGTCCCCTCAATGCAAAGATGAGGAAAGTGAGGACCATAGAGCTTAAGAGACTTGATCAAAGTCACAAAGGTCTTACGTGGCAGACTCAGGATTAGAACCCAGGTCCTTTGACCATCTCTACTTCATCATGAAACCTCTCAAGATAAAGTGACTTGGACACCCTAAGAGGAAATATCACTGTAAGCAACTTCACCAACCTATTCCAGTGCACCCAGGAAAACCTAGAATTAAAGGAGTTGGGATTAGACGGACCACCATTTGTCTAGAGAGGACAGCACACAGGTTCCGTTTGAGTCCGTGTGCAAACCCAAAATGAGAGAAGGGACATCAAAGGCCATCTAGTCACACCCCTACCAAAAACAGGAATCTGCTCTAAAACTTTTCCACGAGATCGTAAATCCCTTGAAGGCAGAGACTGTCTTTTGCCTCTTTTTGTATGCCCGGGACTTAACACCGTGCCTGGCATACAGTAGGTGTTTAATACATGTTTATTGATTGGTTGGTTCAAGTAGTAATCCAACCTTAACTTAAAGAGCCTCAACTATGGAGAACTCACTATTTCCAAAAGCAATCCATTCCATTTGGACTTGGCTATAACTATTGAAGAATTCATTAACCGAATTCTACCTCCTGTAGGCAGACAAGTGACACAATGGAGAGAGTTCCAGGCTTGGAGTCAGGAAGACTCATCGTTGTTAGTTCAAATCTGGCCTCAGACACTTACCAGCTGTGTGCCTCAGTTTCCTCATCTGGAAAATAAGCTGGAGAAGGAAATGGTAAACCACTCCAGTGTCTTTGCCAAGAAAACACCAAAGGGGTCATGAAGAGTCAGACATGATTGAAAAAATAACTGAACAACAAAACAACCCACCTGTAACTTCTAATGGAATAAAAGGTACTTGAGACGAGGTTTCGTTTTATTTCTGCTTTTGTATGTCCAGAGTGACTGGTGCACAGTATGAGGCTTAACAAACACTTCTTGAATTGAAATTCTTGCTGCAAAACCTTCGATCCAATCTCAAAAAAGAAACTAACTTAAGCTAGTTTTGAATTTCCAGGGTGGGTAAATGTCTCATACGTCTTTTTTTGCTGTTCATTTTTGCTCCATTTTCATTTTTCTACTTTAAGTCAGATACACATTGCTATAGTAAATGTAAAAATGTAGAAAATGTAAAAAAAAAAAATAACTGCACTGACCCAAAATATGCAGGCTAGAGCCTCCCACCCACTCACCCAAGAAATCTGTGACCTTGGCCAAATCACAATATTTCTTAGGTCCTGAATTCTTTAATCTGTAAAGTGGAACTAAAAATTCTTTACCTACTTGAAGTCAGGGGACTGGATAGATGATTGTGTAGAATCATAGACTCTTGGAATTTCGGCAATGAAAGGAACTTTAGAGATAATCTCATCCAAAAGTTTCTTTGACTTCTCTGTCCTATGATCCTAAGACATTCGGAGAGTTCCCAGAGATCTTATGTGTAAGGAATGAAAGGGGATAGCCCAGCTGTACATTGCGCTGAGCAGACTAGATGATGTTCCATTTGGAGCTCCCCTTTCTAAGAAGGGCATTGGCAAGCTGGAATGCCTCCAAAGCCAGGCAATGAGGATGGTGAGAGAACTTGAAACCATGCCACACACTGGTGAGGAGAAAACTTAGGGTAGAGTGGGGAATGATAAATGTCTTTAACTATCTGGGCAAATCCCTTAACCCCTCAATGCTTTAGGTCAAAGATTTCAAACATAGGGGCCACAGTCCACAAATGGCCCACAACACTCCCAAGCATGACCTGAACCAGATTAAAATGTAATTGACAAATAGTCAACAAAAATGAGTAAAAATATAATATGGCATAAATAATACAAATACACAGTTTTCTAAGTCAACATGCAGCCAACAGGGATCTTTACATATGGTTTTTTGGCTCCCGTTTCTATTTTAATTTGACACCACTGATCTAAGCAACTTACTAAGACTCTAAGTTGAAAAGAAGATCCTAACCTGAATTAGGAGAAGAAATTTCCTTACCTGGGATTTCTTCTTTAAGATCATTGTGTCAGCTGTGAAGGATAAATTGGAAAAATAATTTCCTTTCACTAACCTCTTAAATTACTCTGGTTATTTGGCAGCGTTTAAAGCTATGTTTCTAATGCCCTGCTGCTCTCATTATAAGTACACTCATATTCTTCTCTTTATGCATAAAGGGATATTACTTTTTTACTGAATGAGTTAGGAAGGTGGTGGAGCCATTCAATTCAACAAACAGTAATTAAGTGCGATTACATATAAGGTAATGATAATACAGCACACAAAAAAACAATGTTGCCTATAGACAAGAATCTCCACCAACTCTCCCTGCACAGGACCAGAGAGTGGGAGACACTGCTAACTCCAGCTAGGCTCATAACCAATCCAGTCTTGTGGAGGTGCCAAGGAGGGGTAGCAAACAAAAGGAACCAAGATATAGTCTAGGCCCAACTTACAGGGAGAGAGAATACAAGTGTGCCCAAATAAGACAAGTGCATAGGAAAAGTACAGTGTCTTGAGAGTTCTGAGGGATAGGCAAGTCTGGAAGATGGGGTAAGGAGGGGAAAAGTGGGGATCGGGGTAGGTTTTATGTAGGAAGCAGCTCTTAAGCTGGGTCTTGAATGATGGTAAAGACTTCAGCAAATGGAAATATGGAGAGAATTACATTCCAAGAGTAAGGGATGAAATAAGCAAAAGCACAGAAGTTGAGAAAGAGTTGGACCAATTTGGGGGATGTAAAGTAGTCCAGTCTGACTAGAGTTGAGTGGAATAGAGTAGCAGGCTATTAATAAGTCTGAAAATGCAAGTATTAACCAGGGGTACATGGTTGGGGACCTTATTTAATTGGCCATTGGAGTCACCAAAGATTACTAAATAGTGTATTGATGTGTTTAGAACTTTGCATCAGACCAAAGGGCTGTAAAATTGTGCATATCCTTTGATCCAGTAATACCACTACTAAGACTGTATCTTAAAGAGATCATAAAAAAGGTAAAATGACCCACATGTACAAAAATATGTATAGCAGTTCTTTTTGTGGTGAGAAAGACTTTGAAATTGAGGGGATGACCTTCAGTTGTGGAATGACTGAACAAGATGTGGTATATGGATGTAATGGAATACTATTGCTCCATAAGAAGTGATGAGCAGGCAGATTTCAGAAAAACTTGGAAAGACTTTCATGAACTGATGCTGAGAAGAGTGAGGAGAACCAAGAAAACATTGTACACAGTAACAGTAATGCAATGATCTAAGACAATTCCAAAGGATTCATGATGAAAAATGCTATCCACATCCAGAGAAAGAACTATGGAATCTGAATGTAGATCTAAGCATACTATTTTCTCTCTCTTTTTTTTCTTTCTTGTAGTTTTTCTCTTTGGTTCTGATTCTTCTTCCACAACATAACTAATATGGACATATGTTCAACATGATTGTAATGTATAACCTACATAAGATTGCTTGCTTTCTTGGGAGGGGGGAAAGAAGGGACAGGGAAAATTTGGAACTCAAAATCTTATAAAAGTGAATATCAAAAACTAAAAATAAGTAAATACATATTTTTAAAAAAGAACTGTACATCAGGAAAGTTCATCTTGCAGCAGCAGGTAAAATGGATTGGGCTGGTAAGAGATTGGAGACATGGAATCTGGCTAAGAGACTACTATAGGCACCTGCAATAGTATTATAATGCATAATGGCTAGAGAACTAGACTTGAAGTCAGAAAGACCTTAGTTTGAATCTTGCCTCAGATGCTTCCCAGCTGTATGATCCTGGGCAAGTCACTTAACCTTCTTCATCTGTAAAAAGAGGATATTCATTACACCTACTTCAGAAGGTTGTCCTGAGACCATAATGAGAGAACAAATGGGAAGTGCTTTGCCCACCTAGTTCTATGTGATTGCTAGCTGCTGTTGTTGTTGTGACATTCCAGGCAAAGGGTAATGAAAGGATAAATTAGGATTGTGGCAGTGGAGATGAAGGGGAAAATATTGATGAGAGTCTTTGCAGAGACAGAATCTTTAGGTCTTAGAGATAAATTAGTTCAGAAGAATGTGAGAAGAGGAAGAATCAAAGATGGACAACTGGGAATATGGTTCTTCCATTAATAAGTAAGATAAGGAAGAGATGATGGTTTCATTGGAAAGATGATGAGTTCGGCTCTGGACGTAGAATCACAAGATGCTAAAGACATAAATGACCTTAGAGATGCTGAACTTGAGGAGGAGATATTGACAAGACACATGGCGATGTGGATTTGAAACTCAGGTGAGAAAGATGGGGAAATATAGATTTAGGAATGATCTGAACTATTCGTTAAAGTTATGGGAAGTGGGTGAGGTTGTTCAGGGGAAAGGTGTAAAGAGAGAACTCTGAGGGTAAGTCAGAGAAAGTTGGTAAATAGAGGATGAGGAGTAGGTGAAGAAGGCTGAGAGGTAGGCAACAGGGTCAAACC
>CM053582.1:139515188-139577757 GCA_028627135.1 Pseudochirops cupreus
TTTTTTGGAGGGGGGAGGACAGGGCAGTTGGGGTTAAGTGACTTACCCAAGGTCACACAGCTAATACGTGTTGTGTCTGTGGTCGGATTTGAGCTCAGGTCCTCCTGACTCCAGGGCGGGTGCTCTATTCACTGTGCAACCTAGCTGCCCCTTTCTTAGTTTTCTAAGTACAGTTATGTCTAAGGTTGAGAAGATGGACTAACAGACTCCAGTGATCCTTTCTGTCTCTATGATTCCATAATGGAAAGAAGCCATCCAGACACAACACAGTTTCTGTTACGCCCTGCCTGTCATATGAATCAAAATAATGTTACCATCTGCGATGAAGGTACTTAGCCACTAAGGCAGCAGGAAGCTTATCTCACTTATCTCATACCTAACATGATTCCCCAGAACTGAGCCGGCCTGATGACGAGGATCTGATAGCACCACAAATAATGCATGACACAATGCTAAAAACATGACAGGTTATTGACACTTCACCATATTGCACTGATGGTATTTGACATTGAAAGTTGGGGGAGGAAATGGAAATACAGAAAAAGAAGAGAAATGCAGTAATTATTTATGCTCCTTCAGCAAAAGTTGGCAACAAGAATTCCTTCCAAGGCATTCAGATGATCCCAGTCCTTCTAAAACTCCATCAGAAGATGACTTATTTTCTCCTCATGGGATGGTGATCAGATTGATGTCAGCATGCCCCCAAACATGGTCATTTCCATGAATGAGGCTACTTTTTTGTTATTTGTTCATTTTCAGTTGTGTCTTTATGGCTCTTTATGGCTCCTTTTGGGGTTTTCTTGGCAAAGATACTGGAGTGGTTTTCCATTTCCTTCTCCAGCTTATTTTACAGATGAGGAAACTGAGGCCAACAGGGTTAGGTGACTTGCCCACAATCACACAGCTAGTAAGTGTCTAAGGCTCTAGCATTTGATATAGCTGTACCCTCCCTCTTGAAAAATCACTCTTCTTGGGGCAGCTAGGTGGCAAAGTGAATAGAGCACCCACCCTGGAGTTAGGAGGACCTGAGTTCAAATGCGACCTCAGACATTTAACACAAAAAACTAGCCATGTGACTTTGGGCAAGTCACTTAACCCCAATTTCCCTACTTTACCCCTTCCAAAAAAAAGAAAAAAGAAAAATCACTCTTCTCTTGGCTTCCACTCACTTCTCCCTCTAGGTTCAATCGCATTTCTATGTTTTACATCCTTAACTAGACCTACTTCTTGCCACTATCTAAATATTTGTGTGCCCAAGTTCTGTACCTTGGCCTCCTTCTCTCTTTATACCCTCTCACTCCATGACCACTGCACATTCAATCTCTTTCTCCAGTTCTGGTCTCCCCACTTCTTCTGATTGCTTATTGGGCACCTCTATCTGGATATCACACTGACTCTTCAAACTCAAAGGGCCAAAGGGCAAAGTCACCCTCTTCTACCTCTTCCCAACCTCTGAGTTACTCCTCCTTCTATAATCCCTGTTTATGTTCACAGCCCCAACCAACACTCTGGTCACCCAGGCTTATCTTGGACTCCTCCCTCTCTCTCAACTTCTACTTCCAATCGGTTCGCCAAGTCCTATCGATTCTTTGAATTCAAATTATGTTTCTCATGTCTCCTTATCCACTCTTCTTGCTGCTATGTGAATTCAGAACCTAAACACATCATGCCTGTGCTACTTCCGAAATAGTTGCCTGTGTGCTTGACTTCAAGCCTGCCTGCTTCTAATTCAGTCTCCTTTCATTTTATGGAACTGGATGCCAAGTCCCAGAAAACTGAAATGAAATGCCTAAGGGCACACAGGTAGAGCCAGGATTCAAAGGCATGGCAAAGCCCAAATCAGATACACTTTTCGTTATACTTTATACCACTTTGTAACCCCCATCTATCCCAGTGTCTTGCACACAGTAGGTGCTCAGCATTTGTGCATGGTAATAATGATCTTGATATTTGCACATACAGGTGGGCTGGTTTAATACCTGCCCAGTTATTGTCTCATTTGGCGGAAGGTTCCCATCCACCTCACCAGTCTTTTCTCTCCCAGTTTGAACCTCTTTATATCCATTCAGGACCCACTATTTGGTTTTCTTTTTCTTTTTTTGGAGGCAGTTAGGGTTAAGTGACTTTCCCAAGGTCACCCAGCTAGAAAAGTGTCTGAGACTAGAAGACTCCAATGTCTGTGCTCTTTGCTCTGGCCACCTATAGCTGCCCCCAGAACCCATTATTTGTGGATCAAGTAGTCTGGAATGGAAAAGTTTTGTTTTGTTTTCTATACTAAGTATCCTAAGGAAGAAAAAGCAGAAAAATGGGAAAGAATAGCTGTTTCAGCGCCGACCTTGAACTTGGAAAGAGCCACGCAGCAGAGGAAAAGTCGGATTCAGATTGATAATGCTTTCTCCAGTCCCAATCTGTTTTTTCTTTCCTTTCTCTTTTCTGTTTGGCACTTTCCAGATTCAATTCTTTACTCCAAAAATTAAAGCCAACAATTTAAGCCAGATAGGGGCAGGCAGCTTTGGGTTAGCAAGGAAGGACGTTCACTCATGAGCCCATGGCACAATAATCAAGAGCAGCTCCAATTTTGGAAGCCAACTCCCCCAACCCTCCCCTGAAAGGTCATAACCCTTTACAAGATCTCCCTCAGGTTGAGGAGCTGGCTTGACTCTAACTGTGTGCTTCATTTTTCAGGTTGCAATTTGCTTTTCTTTCCACTAAATCCACCTTCTCCAGGCAGCTTTCACCTCCATTATGCCCAATTTATCCTGCACCTATCTTGCCTGTACCTACTTGCTTGCATATTGTCCCCCGCTCCCCATTAGATTTTGAGTTCTTTGAGAAAAGGGACTGACTTTTACCTTTTTTTCTATCTCCAGGGATTAGCACAATGTCTTAGGACTTTGTGCTACTTAGCACATAGTAGGAGATTAAGAAATGTTTATTGACTGACTCTAATCCCTGGACTTTAGACAGATGTCATTTCAGTAAGGTTAATGTCCTCGTTGGACAGTCCCAGAGCATTCATCAAGGTAGATGTGAGAGTGGGAGTAGGGAAAATCATCTGGAATATCTTCGTGTACACTCATCAACTCTTTGGCTACAATCCTCTATTCATTAGGCAGCCAGTGTTCATGTTAAACCTCTTATCTTCTCCCCAAGATTAGTATGTATCCCAGGGTGAGGGATGGTGGTAATCTGGGGAATGGGAGTAAAAATAGTAGAGCTCAGATGATGATCGCCACATCTTCCCCCTGTCCCGACTGGGAAGAAGCCACAAAAGATGACAGAGAGGTGACAAAATCTGTATGTGGTCATACCGGATTGAAAAATGATGGTTTCTATTACACGGTTTAATAAAATGTTTTATGAAGCAGCTATGGTATTGTCATTAAGACTTAGCCCTAGGAAATGTATGCATGATTTAATTCCTCCTCGACTGATTATACCCTGTTTTGTAGCCATATGTTGAATATCTTTCCCAGGTAGAAAGAGATATTTGAAGTGACATCTCTAAAGAGTCATTGCTTAGCAGGTTTTCCATTGAGTTTTCTCACTATTTTCTGAGTACTCTACCCATAGTAGGATGAAAAGTTTGGTGGAAAAGAATGTTAAGCTCAGAGTAAGCATTTTCTGTTTTTCAGATTCTCCTGTGTAAGATGAGGTTATAACACGTAGTTCAAGATACTCTGGTGCTATCATCCTGCTTGCCATTTTAAACTCTCAGTATTGTGAAGATGGAGTGAGATAGGAAAGAGGGGCATGCTTCAAGAAGTTAAACGCATATGCCGTTATTAGCATGGGGCCAATCAGCCCCAACTCCCAGTGAATCTTGATGACTGCCGCCCCTTGGGGAACACATACTCTGTGCCTGTGCCTTGAGGTCTCCTCCTCCATTCTCAAAAGTCCTTTTAGTTATGAACAGTCATTTCAGACTTTCAGCAATTCAATCTGCTACTCTCTAATCTTTTTCACGATCTTACTATAAAGTCTGCTTTTATGGAGCCAGTTGGCTCTCAAATTAATTTTCCTTTTACTACAAATTGCATGAATGTAATCTCTGTCTAAAAATAACAGCCAACTTTGTTAACATTTTCACAGTGAGTAGCTGAATGGGGCCCTAGCCATTTTACTGGGAATTTCTGTGCATGTGTGCTTGTGCGTGTGCATGTGCGTGTGTGTGTGTGTGTGTGTGTGTGTGTGTGTGTGTGTGTGTGCTATCCTCACTTCATGAAATCTTCTCCCCTCACACTGTGGAGTACTGACCATTCCTTATTTGTAAAGTAATTTCTCTCGAGCTAAGTTGCTAATAACCATATCATGAATTTTGTTCAAAGACTGAGTCAGCCTCAGTAGATCTCTGGTGGGCTCTCTTTTCATGTAGCATCTATAGAGACAGAAACCCGGAGAAATGAGAAATGAAAATGTCCCAGAAAAGTTAAGTGACTTGTCCATGGTCACACAGCTAGTATCAGGAGTGGAATTTGATACCAATTTTTGTCCATCTACGTCCATAACTTTCCATCATACCACACTATGGTAAACAACCTCCAAATCCCTACAGAAATTAAAATTACAGAAAAAAAAAACCCTTCATGTGCTTTAAGAAAGAAGCCAATAGATCCTTCTATAGCCAAACAGCGAGGAACACACTACATGAAATTGTTGATATAATGTTCATAATGGGCTTCGAGAAATGAAGTTAGTGCCATGCACAGAAAGAAGGGTCCATATATGAATGTTTGAAAAGTTTGATCTGGAAACAATTCTTCTTGGTCCTCTATATCTTTGTGGAGGCACAACGTGTGTCCTTCCAAATCCTTGGGAATGACACCAAGAGAAATGAAATAATTTACCCAAGGATACAACCAGTAAGTTTGTGAAGGAGACTTAGAACCCAGAGTGTGTGTTCCCAACTGGTACCTACTTTGACCCCACTGCCCATTTCTCCATCTGGTCTCTGAATCTGAGTCCGTAGTATTCTAAGAAGAGATGGAATAAAAATTAATTTTTTCCGTCATTTCATTTTTCAATTTCTATTAACAACTAGTTCATAAGGTCTCTTGATAAATGTAAAAGCACTGGCACATATTTTTTAATTTGGTTCTAGAATATTAGAGTTTTCTCTATACCATTTCTAAAGATTCCTTCACCATTTGAGGCAAAGACATAAATAATATGTATGTTATGTGTATGTATTTGTGTGTATCTTTCTAGAACATACTCTCCAGTGTTACCAAGTACTTCATCAAGAAGCTTTTTGAAGCTTAAGGTCAATTTTTAACACCCAGGCATTGACTACAGATGAAGGCAAATGAAAATATGCCAGCAGCTTTATCCTCAGCCTCAGAACGATTCAACTGGAGTTAGGTATTATAAGGGGAAGGGGGGAATGACGTGTATTCTGCCTGGACTCCCCAGGAAGAGATGAAAAAGGGAGCAAAATAAGTAAATAAGCATGTATTAAGCACCAACTCTATGCCAGGTACCAAACAGCGTACAAATATTAGCTCATTTGATCCTCCAGGACAGAAATGTACTTATCATGACTCTGCTAGAATAAGTACTGAGAACCTTTCCATGAGGGAGAATGAATAGGGAAGGTGTTGACAATGGTCTTTTTGTGAGTAGACCTGACTAATTAAGGAACTGAAAGCTGTGGATTAACTCCCAGGCATATTAACCCATGCAATCTCACAAAAGCAGAATAATTCTTCCCTAGTAGATGATAGCAAACAGTAGCTTCAGAAGTGGGGGCCCCCACAGAGGTGAAGTGTAATTAGTCGACCACAGTTATAAGAGCTAGAGTAGCAACTGCAAGAGGAGCTGAGATTACACCAAAGGAATTTAGAGAATTAGAGCCAAGAAGTCAGTTAGTGGGAGGCAAAGCTGTAGGAGAAGCAACCGTAATTCCAGACACAAATCTATCCAGTCGCCTCAGAGCTTCAGTCATCATGGGAATATTTTCTCATCTATTGGCATAGGAGTCTAGGGGAGATTTTGTTCCCTTCATTTATTAGAGGTGAGAGGAGCTACTAAGTATGATTCTGCCACTTAATTTTCCTTTCCTATTTATTCTGCTATGCTGTCTCAGTTAAATGTTTTGCTATTTGATTTATGGCACAGTGGATAGAATGCCAGACCTAAAGACAAGAAAGCTCATCTTTCTGAGTTCAAATCTGGCCTCAGACACTTGCCAGCTGTCTTTTAACATTGAACAAGTCACTTAACCCTGTTTCCTTCAGTTTCTTCATCTATAAAATTAGTTAGAGATGGAAATGTCAAACAACTTCAGTATTTTTGCCAAGAAAACACCAAATGGGCTCATAAAGAGTTAGATACAACTGAAAAACAACCAAAAAACAACAAAATAATGATAATAATAACTAGCATTTATATAGTATATATATTTATATTTATATAGTACATATATATATTATGTGTGTGTGTGTGTGTGTGTGTGTGTATAGCCAGTATGTGCCAGATACCATGGTGATCACTTTACAATTATCATCTCATAACAACCTGGGAGATGGATGCTATTGTTAGCCCCATTTTACAAGTCAGGAAAGTGAGGTAAGCAGAGGTTAAGAGACTTGTTCAAGGTCACACAGCTTGTAAGAGTCTAAAGCTGGATTTGTATTCAGGTCTTCCTGACTCCAGACCCAGTGCTCTATCTACTACAGCCAGGTTTCAGCCTAGTTTGTTGGTAAAAACTTAACTGGATAGGACAGTGTTTGCATAATTATGATCACCCTAAACCCCTCTGGCTTTAATAAGGAGATAACAAGGGTTCCAGAGTTGAATGGGATCTTACTACACAGATCTATAAAATGGCTTTATTTATAGGGTATAAATGAGTGTACATATAGCCTTATACATTCCTACAAACCCGGTGGGGGGAAAGCCTCTGATAATCCAAAGCAAAAATTAGGAAATTGAACATGATCATCTTTAAGAGACATTCTGGGTATAAATCGATGAACCTACATCTATATCTATGCATTAATGTTCATATAATTTGCTTACAGTAAAGTCTTTACTCAGAGTCTATTCATTCTTATTTTACACACAGTTCTATTTTTTTTTTTTTAGCAATCAGAGTTATTGTTGTTTGTCCTTCATTCTCAACAAGGACCATGACATCAGGAAGGTGATATCATAACATTCAAGTGAATTGGATTTAAGTGAGGGAGCGCTGTGCAAAGTCACCAGCCTCACTATTTCCTCCAGCAAGATCCAGCAAGATGTGGATCAAGTGGCGGCTATGTGGTGCAGTGAATAGAGCACTAGCCCTGGAATCGGGAGGACCTGAGTTCAAATGTGCCCTCAGACACTTAACACTTACTAGCCATGTGACCTTGGGCAAGTCACTTAACCCCAATTGCCCTGCCTTCCCCCCTCCAAAAAAGAGATGTGGATCAGGATGACGAGAGATGGCCCAGGATGCAGTGGAAGACCTTGACCTTTTCAAGCTAAAGACTAACAGTTTGACTGAAGCAATGCCCATTCAGTGATCAAGGCTTAAGTGACTTGCCCAGGGTCACATAACTAGTAAGTGTCTGAGGCCACATTTGCACTCAGGTCCTTCTGACTCCAGGGCCAGTGCTCTATCTACCACACCACCTAGCTACCCCCCACACAGATCTAACAGCCTTGGTTAGTTGGTTTCCCACAGCAGATTAAAGCAAAAAATGTGAATGGAAAATCTTAAAGAATGCATGAAGGGAATTCTACAAGAAGGAAGCACCAGGACAGCAATAAAAAGTTCCCAATAACAAATGAGTAAGAAGTGATAAGACATTATTTTTAAAATAATAAAATCAATAGAACTCAGAAAATAGCAATGTGAGATAATTTAGAGTAAGGGGAAAAAACTCTACTTAAAAACCAAACTCAACAGCAAGCTCAAAGGGAATCACTGGATTAAGAACAGCGACGATAAACTGATATTCGTAATGATGACCCTTAATTTTAAAAAGGCACTTTAAATTATGTCTGTCTCCTGTGTTTGAGAAGGCAAGGCAACGAGCAATGCATTGTAGAAAGATTTGCATCCAGGTTTTGGCACTTAACGAGATAAGCATTTGTTACCTGGAAAATTAATTTCTCTTTCCCCTGTAAATCTGAGGAGTTGCTGCAAATGATTCTCTTCTTCTCTGTCTCCCCATTTCCACCAGGGTCAAATTTATAATTCTCCGTTTGGGCCTTTACACCCTGACCTCTTCCCGCTTTCCCATCTTTTCTTTTACTCTCTCTCCTTATATTCTATTATTCAGCTATAATTAGCAATTATTTTTTCCCTTGAATTGGCGACCCCCAGTACTAACAATGCCCTCCCTTGCCTCCTGATTTTCTTCAAGATTTCTGGTCCCCTCCAAATCCCTCATCTCTCACTCCCAATGTCCGTTCCTACAACTGCCCTCTGAGATTATCTCCATTTTGCAGCTGGGCGGTGCCTCGGACAGAGTGGAGGTCCTGGAGTCAAGAAGGCCTAAATTCAAATTTAACCCTAGACACTTACTAGCTGTCTGATCCTGGGTAAGACATTGAACCTTTCTTTGACTCAGCTTCCTCATCTGTAAAATGGGAGTATTAATAGCACCTATTTCCCAGGAAGATTGGGAGGATCAAACGGAGTGACATTCGTAAATCACTTAGCATAATTTCCCCCTTCCTTGAGTGGTGCTAGGCACACGAATCATTTTGGGGGGGTGTGTTTAAGATTATTTTCATGTAGCAGCCCTACCGCTAGGTTAATTTTTTCAGCAAAAAAATTTCTTCCTAGCATTCCCATTTTAGAGTTATTCTGTGTGTGTGTGTGTGTGTGTGTGTGTGTTTACTTCTCTGAGTACTTGTTCCTGCCTTTACCCCCTTAATATAAATTCCTTGAAGATTGAGACTATTTCTTTTTAAAAAGTTTTCTTACTATTATTTATTTTTACATCACTTCCACTTCTGTACACATCTGTCCTTCATCCCACATCAATTCAACTACTAAAAAAATTTTTTAATGAAACAAAAGCAATTCCACAAAATTTATCAATATATCAACTGAGTCTGACAGTATATGTAATGTTCTATAGCCTTTGTCTCCCTCCTCTGCAGAGAAGGGAGAGGGGTGTATTTTCTACACTTTTCTCCCAGAGTCACATTTGGTCATCTTAATTACACAGTATTTAGTTTCTCTTTTTTCTTTACATGTGCATTGTTGCATTATGTTTGTTTTTTGTTTAGTTCTGCTTATCTTATTCTGTGGAGTTAACAAAAGACTTTCCATTGATCATTTCTTATTTCCATTAATCATTTCTTAATTACATTTCTCATCACATTCATGTACCACAATTTGTTTAGCCATTCTCCAACCAATAAGTATCTACTTTTTTTCTAATTCTTTGCTTCTACAAAAAGGGCTACTATAATGTTTTAGTATTTTTCCAATGTGCGAATTCCTTGGGCTATACACCCAAAAGTAGAATCTCTCAGTCAAAAGGCATGAACCTTTGAACACAATCACTTTTTGAAGCATAATTTTAAGCTACTTATCATAAAGGTTTGAACCAGTTCATAGTCCCCAAGAGTGTCTTAGTCTGCCTATCTTTGGATAACCCTTCCAACTTTGACTATTCCTGTATTTTGTCATCTTTGCCATCTTGCTAGTGTAAGATGAAGCCTCCAAGTTGCTCCGATTTGCATTTCTCAAATGAGTAATAATTTAGAGCAATTTTTACATGGTTGTTAATAATTTGCCATTTTTCTTTTCAGAACTGTCTGATCATCTCCCTTAACCATTGCTGGATGGCTCTTCATCTTAAATATTTGTGTTAGTTCCCAGAATATCTTGGCTTTCAGATCTTAATGAGAGATGTTTGATGCAAGAATCTTCCCCTAATCAACAGCTTCCCTTCTTATCCTGGCTACCTTGATGTTATGTATATAAAAGCTTTGAAATTTCACATAATCATAGTTATCTAATCTATCTTCTGTGATTGTCCCTATCCCTAATGGTACCTCATCAGATTCTCTTCTAATTTTTTTTTGTAGTCTGATATTCAGATCACATGTCCAATTTAAGCTAATCGTGATATATGGTATAAGATGTTGATCTAAACTTAATTTCTGCCAAGCTACTTTCCAGCTTTTACGAGGAATATTTTCAATAATGTCTTGGTATCCCCAGAGTCCTGTACAATGTCTGGCTCATACTAAGCACTGTTTAAAAGCTTCTTGAATTTAATTGAAATTGAACATATTAGCTTCATGACATTTTAAGCCCTGTGATCATGGATTTAAAGCTGGAAGGGCCCTAAGGGGTAATTGAGTTGAACTGCCTCATTTTAGTCGAGGAAACTAAGACTCAGAGATGAAATAACTTACTTGATGTCACAGAGTTGGTAAGTATTTGAGATTCTATTCAGACCAAGGTCTTTATGACTCCAAGTCCAAGGCTCTATCAATTCAATCATGGTTCCTCTCAAAGTAATTTAATCTCACTGAATCTCAGTTTCTACATCCTTAAAATGGAACAATACACACATGACCTTGCTCAAAGAGTAGTTGGTAGTTGTGACAAAAGTACTTTGTAACGGTTAAAGGCTTTATACTTACAAATTATTCAAAAATATATCTTTTATTTGAGTCTTATTATATAAAATAACTAATATAGAAATATTGTGCTATAAACTATATCGAATTGCTTACCACGGAGGGGAAAGGACAAGTAGGGAGGGATAAAACTTGGAACTCAAAACTTTTTTTAATGTTAAAAAATTGTTCTAACGTGTAATTGGGGAAAATGAAATATTATATTAAAATATAATATCTGAGTTTTATGACTCAATTGTAAGTTTTAAAACAATACTTATTTTCTCACAGATTAATTTAAACCCTAATTTCATAACCTAATTTCTTTCTTTTTCTGTTTTATTGTTAATTTAACAATCATCAGCAAGCACAAACATTCCACTATACAAAGAACAAAAAAGAGGATTATATGTGAAACCATAAATATGGTTTAAAATTTAAGTGTATATTAAATTGAACAAAAAATTGTATTATTTGTATCCCCTTCTGAATTTCTTTGTTTTCTTCAGTATACTTTTTTTAATATTTAATTGATGCTCTTTTTTCACCAAAAAATTTCTTAAAAGGAGTTAGAGTCTTGCATAACTTCTACTTTAGCTCCACACTGAGAGCTGCAGGCTAGGGGTTGGCGGTGGGGTGGCCAGGCCAGGGTAGCTAGGTGGTGGTATAGTGGATAGAACTCTGGGCCTAGAGTCAAGAAAATCTTAGGTCAAATCCAGCCTCAGACACTTACTAGCTATGTGACCCTGGGCAAGTCACTTACCCCTGTTTGCCTCAGTTTCCTCATCTATAAAATTAGCTAGGAAAGGAAATGGCAAACCACTGCAGTATCTTTACCAAGAAAATTCCAAATGGGGTCATGAAGAGTCAGAAACTACTGAAGTAACTAAACAACAACAGAGCAAAATACATAAGAATTCATCCTCTTCCTTCCAATCCTGCCCTTATTATTTACCCTGTCAGAAAACTTAAAGCAAAACACTTGACCTTTTGGGGCCCCAGCTGAATAAGTAAAATTCAAGGACATAATTAGCTAGTGCTGATGAAATCCAATGTAAGTGTTAAGTGTAAAACATTATTGCTTTATTTGGGGATTCCTATATTTTTAAATATGGTGGTTTCAAGTCATTAGTCCTCAGCATACCACTCTTTGCCTGTGTTATGCATACACACACACATGCACAAAGAAAGTCCTTTAAGCAAAAGATTTTTTTTTATTTTAAAACATCAATAAAGTGTATGTGAAGTTCAAAGTTTTTCAGTGGCATTTTTTTGGCTGGCTGAGGTGGTGAGCATTGGCCAGGACTGTGTTTAATATGGGGACTATATCCCACATGCTTTCGTCTGCAAACCATCCATCTGCAAGGTAGATTTTATACTTAATACATAATGTTAGTGTTGGACTCTTTTCAGCTTTGGTCCGTGAAAGTTATCTGAACACCCCTGAACAGATTTCCTCAAGAGGGAAGAACTGAGCAGCCAACGCGCTTGGAAAGGAACCTCAATGCTCTTTGGATCTATCAGTCTGACACCTAATAGGGTTGACTCAGCCTGTCATCCAGCTGAGCGTGTTAAACTGTCAATGCCCACCACTCCACCTCTCAGTACTTGGCCTTTGAAGCGGCAGCGCCTTCACCGAAGTTCTGCAATGATATCAAAATATAGTTCTGGCCAAAGAAAGGAGTTGACCCCCGCAATCTTGGCCAATTTTCAGAGACTTTGGACATTTAAAAATTTAGCTGTTTTGGACACTGCAGGGCACAGATGAGGCATATTTTGTTTGACCTAGGTTTGATGTAAATGGATACTTCTGAAAAAAAAATATACTTGACTCTATTTTAGAAAATTCAATGGTATCTCTCAAATAGGCACCAAAGCTAACACAACCAGATTCACAACCAAAATTTAAGTGGTGACACATATACTCCAGTCTGAGTTCTACTATCAGTTTTAACCTCAAAATAGACACTCTTGGTTTGCGAAATTATTTCCAATCAGCAGTATACTTGTAAATGTTTAAAAACCAGATTTTTAGGGAAAAAAAAATGTTCCCCATGCACTTTTCAGTTTAATCTGTACTAACGTTCCCTCCATCACTTCCTTAAATCTAAAGTTTCTCTATTACTTTCTTAAATCTATCATTTTGTTGATTATAAAACAAAAAAAAAAACAAGGTCTAATTTGCTGATAACTGAAGAATAAATGCTCACTCTGAAAATTTAATAATAAGCTCCAGCACTGTCCTGCTCTCAATTCCTGTAAAAGGTATGAGACTGTTTGTGAGATGTGTTTACTAAAATGTTTTGAGGGGCAGCTAGGTGGCGCAGTGAATAGAGCACCAGCCCTGGAGTCAGGAGGACCTGAATGCAAATACGACCTCAGACACGTAACACAAAAACTAGCCGTGTGACCTTGGGCAAGTCACTTACCCCCAACTGCCCTCCAAAAAAAAAAAAAGCAAAAATAATAAAATAAGATGTTCTGAGAAGATGGCCCCTCAGATTGAAACATTTCTTCATTTTTAATTGTGCAACTCAGAGAATTTTTATGTAAATTCCAAAAACTTCAACAAGTCAACAAACAAACATTTACTTTTCTTGCTTTTTTTTTTGGAGGGGGAAAGGTAAGGCAACTGGGGGTTAAGCGACTTGCCCAAGGTCACACAGCCAGTTAAGTGTGTCAAGAGTCTGAGACCAAATTGGAACTCATGTCCTCCTGATTCCTGGGACGGTTCTCTGTTCATTGCGCCCCCTAGCTGCCCCTAAACAAACATTTATTAAGTACTAGATGCCTGCAAAGCACAACTAGTTGATGGGGTCAAAAATAAAAATAAAAAGAATAAACACCTGTAGGACCTTACTTTCTACTAGGGGAGAAATAAGATGCATAGGCAGTTAAGCATAATATGAGCTAATTTGAGGAGGAAGCAAACATCCACTGGGGGAATCAGAGAAGGACATTGAGGCAGAAGTGCCACAAGGATGAGCCTTAAAGAAGAATGGGATTCTGGGAGGTAGAAGTGAGGAGGGGCTGCGTTCCAGGAATGGGAGGGGGGGCCCTGTAGGGATGCCCAGACAGAAGACAGGAGCAGGGAAAAGCTTCTAGTCCATTTAGGCTCTAATGAAACGTGTGAAAGAGAGAATATGAAATAAAGCTGGAAGCATAAATGGGAACCCAACTTCAGAAGGGCCTGAATGTCAGTCCAAGAAGTTCGTATTTTATCCCGGAAGCAACTGGAACCGTTAAAGATTTTTGAATGGGGGAATAACTTAGTCAGCCTTGTGTTTTAAGATTATTTTGACAGCTGTGTGTGACAAATCAGGAAAGGGAGAGACTGGAAGCACACGGGCCTATTAGGAGGCCCTTACAGTAGTCTGAAGAGGAGGTGATGAAGGCCTGGATTAGTGCGAGAGTCACGTGCACAGAGGTCAAGGGACAGATGTGAGATTCTGTGGAGGCAGAATCAATAAGATTGACAATCAATTCATTTGAGAGAGATGAAAAAGTCCAGCATGATTCAATTTATAAACCTCAGTGACTGAGCATAGGGTAATTCATCTTCATTAGAAATTCAGTTAAATAATTATCCTTTGTCAAGGGAAAAAGGCAATACGAATATATTAAGTGCCTACTATGGGCCGTGCACTGTATTTAACACTTCACAAATAGCATTTCATTTGGTGCCCACGACAAACCCTGTGAGGCCAATGATATTATTGTCTTCATTTTACATTTGAGGAAACTGAGGCAGACAAGTGAAATTCCTTGGCCAGGGTCACATAGTAAGTGTCTGAATCCAGATTTGAACTCAGGGCTTCGTAATTCCGGTCTCAGCTCTCAATGCACTCCACTACCTATCTGCCTCTGAATCATCATTGTTAAGCATATCCTACATAGATAATCCTGAGCGCTAAGGCACCAATGACATGAAGACAAAAATGAGGCAATCCCTGTGCTCAAGGAGCTTAGATGTTATGGTGATGGAGTGGGGAGACAGCATAAATAATTCCAGTAATCAGGTGTGGGGAGGTGCCAAGAATTCTGTACATGTCTAGCAATGGCTTAGTTCTATGCTCAGCAGGTGAACAGGCAGAAAGGGCTGTCGATTATTCTTACTAGCCCCACCACACACCCTTTTTTGAGGGGAGAAGCTACTCCTCTCCTTGCCCATCACTTCCTCTCCAGCCATCCCCTTAGCACCTCTAGGTGACCTTCCTGTCCAATCAACCCTGGGGAAAAAATGGAGGAACCCAACCTTAATGTCAACACTTAAAGTCTAGCCAATGGCAATAGCCATTGTTACCAACTCAGTTGCCTAGAAGAATCCCAGTAAAAGTATTCTCTTTGTCCTGGGGAGCTATAAAAATAAAGCAGTAACTCTTTCATAGCTCTGAGCCCCCAGCCATAGATAATTCTTTGCCAAAATACCAGACTCTTTCCCCTCCTGGGTATTCTCCAATTGCCCCTTTTCACGATATTCAAACAATAACATAGTTTAGCAATGCTAGTGGCTAACAGCTTTACTACATTTTGCTTGTTTGAAACAATTTTAGCTTGTTTAAACATTAAAGAGTATACAGACTTTTAAGGAGTAAATATTCTTCAGGCCTCATGGAAAGACATTAAGCTCCAGAGAAAGGAGATAAAGGAGAAAAGGAAAGGAAATGCAAAATCACCACCTAAGAACTACGATGAGAGTAGAGGAAGAGTTATTCAGAAACACAGCATGTGTTCTTAAATGTCTTAAGTTCATTTCATCTCAGATTTAGAATTCAATACTGATAACCTCATGGGTATAGTCTCTGTGTAGTTTCCAAGGGGGAACACAAGGAGTTTTCCATCTCTAGGATTCTCAAAACTCCTTTTTCATATAATTCTTTGGGATGGGAAAGGCAGGTATACAAGTCACATTAAACCACTCCACAAAAGTCAATTGTAAATGAGGAGTAGGGGCCTGGGAGACATTAACCCAATCAGCAGGCATTCATCTCCAGCATGCTGGCGATGCTTGGAAATACCTGGAGTAGGCACAACCATGACAAATTAGCACATAGTTTTAATGGAAACAAACAATGGAAACATTAACTGCTACCATGGTCTGACTAGTCACAAACTTTCATCATTTTTCTACTGTTTCTCTCAGTTCCTCTCTCTTTTGCTTACAAAAGGTTTACATTGAATTGGATTCCTTGGAAAAGACCCAGATATTGGGAAAGATTGAAGACAAAAAGAAAAGGAAACAGCAGAGAATGAGATGGAGAGATAGCGTCATGGAAACAATGAACATAAACTTGGGTAGACTTTAAGAGATAATAGAGGATGGAAGGGCCTGGCATACAATGGTCCATGGGGTCATGACTAGATGGGGACATCTAGTTGGACATGACTAGATGGTTGAAAAACAAAACAGAAGAGATAGTTCCCTAGGAGATAGGGGAAAGAGAGATATATTTGGAGATGAATGTGACACAAAAACAAAAGATATCAATTTAAAAAGTGAGACAAAAGAGATGGGGGAAGATCAGAAAAAAGGTCATCTGAGATCTCCAGTGCCATCCTGGGTCTATTATAGACCTTCTTGCAGATGAATTTACCTCTGGGATCAAGTCATTCCAATTTGGAAAATTGAAGCTGTTATTTTAGGTTATAGCTTCATATCCAACAATCTGGCTTAGATTAACAAATAAATTTGTCCATGAGACCATGCCCTTCCACATAAACTCTGGTGAAGAATTCAGAATTCTCATGAGAACAGTCAGACAAACCATTTGCTCCTTCAATGATATATATTGTATTGGAACAGTGCCTCTTCTGGGGCACTGATTAGTCCAGAGAAGAAGAGAGGTCATGCGGTGCAGTGGACTGAGCACTAGGGGAATCCTAAGACTTGGGTCCAAATCCTATCTCCAGGATCCAAATCCTGGATTTCTGATATGGTAAGTACCTTTCACCCCTGTTTCCTCTTCCTCTGGTTGTCAGGTTCATCCCAGAATCTCTGTTTCAGGGAGGATACCCAACCTAGTCCAGCTATGTCTTCATTCCTCTCCAGGCTTCACTCCTGACTCTCTGGACTTTCTCTACCACATCTCTGCACTGGGTATCTTCATCTCACCATCACAGTTTCCATATCCCTTTTAGGTGTTATCTCTCCTCATTAGAATATAAGCTCCTTAAGGGCAGAGATCATCCTTCTTTTTGCTCATAGTTGTATTCCCAGAACTTAGAAGAGTTCCTGGCACATGGTAAGTACAACAAATGTTTCATGATTTGACTTAATTAATCTTCTGTCAGCTATTTACCACCTATATGACCCATGGCCAGTTATGAGGTTTCTTCCAACAGCAAATCCAGGACACATTGGTTATTACATGGTTCTCTAGAAAAGGAAAGTTATTTCTAGATAGTATGTTCTCATTCTTCCATCTAGACACAGAAATAGACAAGGAGTGAAAGAGTGGAGAGAGTCAATAGATAAAGCCCTGTTTCATTATCATCCGATTTAAAATATTCCCAGTCATAGATTCAGAACTACAGCCCAGATCTTTGCTCATTGTGATCACTGTCGTGGGGTTAACAATTTCCATTTCTAGAGCAGTTTGGGGTTTTTAAGTGCCTTACGTTTATTACCTATTTGATTCTCAGTAGCAATGTAAAGTAGATAATCTACCCATCAACAAGCATATGTTCAGGACCTGCTGTATCAGTCAATCAGTAAACACCTAATAAGCGCTTACTGTACACTAGGCACTGTGCTGTGTACTGGGGATACAACAAGAGGCAAAAGACAGTCTCTGCTCTCATGCCAGGGACTGTGCTCAGCCCTGGGGGTATCAGAACAAAAAGTGAAACAATCCCTATGCCCAAGGAGCTTATATTCAGACCAGGGGAGATGATCTGCTAGGGATCTAGCATCTGATACTAAAGAGGGAAAACTGAGCCATGGGGAGACTAAACAGTTACTCACAGTCACAACAGACAGGAGCAAGCCTTGAGCACAGGCCTCTCCTGACTTGTCTCCAATGCTCTTCCCAATCTACAATGCTCCTTCTATATGCAATATGCATATGTAATATGCAATGAAATTCTTATTTATTCTTTACATTAAGTACAAAATAGAAAATATTTTAATAATGGTTAAAGACTCTTAGTAAGGACTTTGTGTGATAGTTCCAAAAGCGCTGGATTTTATTAAGGGGCCTGAGTTTAAATCCCAACTCTGACTTTTTTTTTTGCTTTTGCTTTTTTTTTTTTGGAGGGGGAAGAGCAGGGCAATTGGGGTTAAGTGACTTGCCCAAGGTCACAGGGCTAGTAAGTGTTAATTGTCTGAGGCCCGATTTGAACTCTGGTCCTCCTGACTCCAGGGCTGGTGCTCTATTCACTGCGCCACCTAGCCACCCCTGGTCAAATCTCTTGACCTCTCTGGGCCTCAGATTTCTTATTCGTATAATGAGGGAACTGGACTAAATGATCTCTGAGATACCTTCTAGCCCTTTTAAACCCCATGAAGCACAGAATTTCAATGCTGTGAAATAACCACTCGTATAGTTCTTTTTTTGTTGCAAAATGCTTTCACATTCATTGTCATATTTAATCCTCATAAAGACCCAAAGGGGCAGCACAGGTCTTATTAGCCCCATTTTCAGATGAGGAAACAGAATCTCAGAGAAGTTAAGTGATGTGCTAGTGGTCACACAGTAAAAGGCAGAATCAGAACTAGAATCCACATCTAATGGTACGAAATCCAGCAGTACCATCTTTTTTTTTTTAGTACTTTATAATAAAGGCCTAAGACACATAAAAGAGAGTCACTTCAGCTGCTGATGCTTCAAAGGCTCACTTAGACTATTATAACTAAATAAAACTAAAACTTCAGAGTATGCTCAACAATGGCACTACTTACATTTATTTAAGGGGGTCTTAATTGGGGGAGTTCTTTGATCAATTTGATGAGTACCCTTGATTATCCTAATATCCTTCCAAATAGAGGGTATGAACATATCCATTGGCACCTAATAAGTCAGACAAAAGACAACTCCTCATTAAAGTTCAGGGTTTGGTCTGTTCCAATATGGATGGTTGGTTTCATTTGGCACATCTCAGGGAAGGATGGATTTCAGTGACTGAGGCTTTCCCAAGATGAATGGATTGACTCAGGCTTTTGAATGGACTCTTTTGGAAGAAGTCACCCTTGGTGACTATAAAAGTGAGCCAATACATCTCCTCCAGTCATTGGAAGAAGGTTTGGGCTATCTTATTCCTTTTGCTCATTTCACCTGCCCCAAACCCACACATACACACACACACACACACACACACACACACACACACACACACACACAACCTCTACCCCCTGCAAACTGTTATGGATCACCTTGCAGCGAAAATGCGTGGGTGTTACATGTGCTCTACCAAGCCCACACGATTCCAAGAGGAGAGAATGGGTCCTCCTTTTGTACTTAATTTTCACCTTCTGAGCCTAGAGTTCTTTGTGGGGGAGCATGAGTATATGGGTGCATACTTGAATATACAGGGCTGAGAGGTACCCTGGGCCACTAGTTACATCTGAAATAGCAATGCCCAGGTACCAATCATTCAGACTGTCAACTATAGGATCCTTCTCTTGTCTTTGCTAGATTGACATAGAACAGACCTTCCTTCCAAGGTGGCATAAGGGATTGGAAAAAAATAACACTTTGAGAAGCACAGTGAGCTTTTGAATGGAAGATGCTACTTAAGTGTAAAATACTATTATAAAAAGGAATCCCCCCCCCAAAAAAAAATTATACTCAAAGAGGTTCTTCAATTCAATTCAACAAACATTTATTCCTTTCAACTCTCCCCCTTACACACACACACACACACACACACACACACACACACACACACACACACACACAGAGTGACCTCCTGGAACTTACATTCTACTATTCAACTGCAGTGGGATGAGGCAGGGTGGAGAAAGAAATATGGTAAGTACATAGAGAACTAGACTGCAAGCTAAGAAGGAATGGAAGAAAAAGATAGATCCAAAAAAACAGTTCTAGGGAAATTTGAGAAGAAAAATAAGATTTTCATGGGGAACAAGAGAGGAGATTAGGAAAGGAAACATGGAAAGGTTGGTAAGCGGGATAAGCCTAGAAGGAAGAGAAGGATTCTAAAGCTAGAGTTGAGGAAAGACTATATTCTAGGGATGAGTTATACAAATGTCATTTCAGGTTCAGGGCATATCTAGCTGTCCAGTTTGACTGGAATGTAGAGTTAGTGAAAATGAAGCTAGAAAGATGGGTTGAAGCTGGAGTATGAAAAGTCTTAGATTCTAGGCTAAGGCTTTAGAAAACCACTGATGACTTTTGAACAGGGAGAGACATGATCAGAACCATTATCTTGGCAGTTGTGAGAAGGATGGATCAGGGAGGGGTGAGACTAGAGATAAGGAAATAAATTAAAAGGCAATAATAAATGACGGTGTGTAAAATAGAAAAAATATGCACAGGGCAACTTGAACTTATATTTCCCCTTAGTTTAAACCCTAGCTAAATTACATACACAGGGAGGCTCTGAAGGAAAACATTACAGGTTAAAAGCCAAATGGCTAAAAATCATAAATTTTCATCTAAAAAGGTCGATTGCAAGGTTATAATTCTTCAGCTGCTCTCTCCAGCACAACCATCCTAAATGAACCAGCTGTGCTGTACTATTTACCTATGTAGGATTAGAAATAAATGATCTTATAAAACTCATAGGCCTTTACAATAGGAAACTGTCTTGTGCATGCTTGGTAAAGAACTCCGCCTGGCCTCCTGACTGCCTGGCCTTTAAAAAGTCATCCTTCATCATTGAGACTTTGGTGCACATTGCTAAGAAATGTCTGCTCTGTGGGGTTGACTGGGGATAAAGGAACCTCTTTCAATCATGTTTGATTTCCTTCCTTTGGTGGTTATGTCTTTTTATCCTTTCCAATTCTCTCCCTTCTGCACTCTTTCTGTGCTCTAGTTGGTTTTCTGGGTTCTTAATCTGGGGTTCAGATTTTGGTAGGGCTTTGTCTTACCTTGCTTTTACATCTGTAGCTTGATATGGTTTTGCCAGGCTGTCTCACTCCTGGTTGCCTGCCATCAAGATCATTTGGCTCTTGGCTCTGAGAAGTCTTTCCAGTACCAACAGTATGGCCCTGCCAGCTGTGGCTTGACAGGCAGAGGATGGAGAGAGGAGGCTGATGTTTGATCCTTCCCTGCTCCGCCCTCCCAGCTGGCAGCTGGTGGAGGATGATTGCTTCTGAGCAGTATAATGTGGCTTAGTTTTGAACCTGAGGAGATGGCCATGAGAGCCTCATGTAAAGTTGCAAAGGAACTTTCCCTCAAGTGCTGATAATTGATGTGTGTTTTTTTAAATATTACTAAGATTATGTGAGTCTATTCATGGCTATAAATTAACCCCCACCAAAGCACCAAATATGGAATCCAAAGGTGAGTGTAAATTATCTGTATGAAAAAACTCTGAGGAAGATTTCCAAAATCTACCCAGAATTTCACATGAAAAATTCAAGCCAATATAAGCCATCATATTCAAGTAAAAAAAAAAAAGACTGACTCAAAGCTCTAAATAGAAATTTCCTTTTTCATCTGGGGTAAAAACATTTGGTAGAGGAAGGCAGCAGGAGTCCAGAGACAGTTGGGCCACAAGTAGAAGTGCAGCTCTTTCCCAGAGAGTTTGGTCCAGGACCTCATTGAGACTGGGAGGGAAGATTGAGCCTCAGAGAATGGCATCACAATGACAGAATCTTGGCAGCTGTAGCCTAGAGCCAGGCACAGGAATGAGATTGCTCAGGGCGACACAGACCAGAGGAGATCTGCAAGGTGTGAAATGCAGGCTAGTAGGCTCAGTAATGCTATAGGAAGTAAGAGCATGCCCTTACATTGATGCACCAGAACAACTGTCTTATCCTAGTTATACCTCTTAATTAACTCTGAATCAGAGATTGGTCTAAATATGAAGAGAGGCTAGAATATCTATTTCATAATTCCTTTCTTTCAAAAAGAACTGATTGATCAATCATTAAGCTTTTATTAAGCACCTACTTTACACCAGACCCTGTCTAAGTGATGGGGGTATAAGTAAAAAAACGAAATAATCTTGGTTATAAAGGGGTACCAAAAAAAATCTTCTCCACAAGAAAACATCACATCCTACCTTCAGCCTTCACCCTCTATCAGACCCAATGGTCAAATGTCCCTTTGTGCTTAAGTCCAGGCCAACCGTGGCAACTAGATTTAAGAAGACTACATCCAATGGCATTTGGAATTTTGGACCATGACCTGTCCAAGAACAGAGAATGCTTAACAAGGGCTGGTAGAAAATATCTTTGACTAGAATTTTATAAATCTAGCCAAAAGGGCTTTTAACTGAAAAAGTAATGGGGAAGAAGAAAATAGCCTACGCAAATCCACCATGTTAGAGTCCACGTTACAAGAAGAATTGTAATAGAAGCAATCAGAAAATCAAAGGAGACAAAATCCAAGAGAGAAGACAGAAATGGTGTCTATAAGCAAAGACATAAAGTAGACAAGAGCATGAACTAGAGATTCAAATAGAAGAAGGCAAATAAGACCTTGTACTTGTCATTAAAACATAGAAGGATGAGAGCCATGCCTGAAATAGGACTTTGGAGAAGTTTACCTTATTCCAAAGAAACTGTATAGACAAAAAGAGGAATGGGAAGCAGTAGCATGAAGTATTAAGAAGATCTGCTCACATGAGGACATCTAGAAACCAGAAGGGAACAGCTTGGGGGGACATCATTTGAGAGGAGACTAATAAAAAACAGAAGAATAATAAAGTCATGCTGGGTCACTTCAGTTATCTGAAGAAATCCTGAAGTTCTCCCTGCCCAAAGCAAAGCAGCTCATGTTTTACTGATTTATCTGAATGAGTGCTATATCCTTCAAAAGGAAGAAAAACCAGTGAGGAGAATTTCCATTCCTGAGTAGAAGAAACCCATTCCCACTTCCACATGGTGGCCTTTCAAATCTTTGAAGTCAATCACCATGCTTTGCTTTCCTTCTCCAAGTCTTCTCTCTCTAGTCTATCCACATCCAACCCCTGCTGATTTCACCCTGGCAACATCTCTCAAATGTGCCCCCCTTCTCTCCCCTAACACTGCCAGTATTCTAGTGCAGGCCCTTAACACCTCACACCTGGACTATTGCCATAGCCTGCTGGTGGGCCTGCTTGCCTCAAGTCCTCCCCCACTCCAATCCATTCTCCAATCAGTCATCAAAATTATTTTCCTAAAGCATATGTCCAACCATGTCAGCTCCCTACTCAATAAGCTCCATTGACTTCCTATTGCCTCCAGGAGCAAATACTAAATGTTCTATTTGGCCCTGAAAGCCCTTTATAACCTAGACCAGCTGTTCTCAACCTGTGGGTCACGACCCCTTTGGGGGTTAAACAACCCTTTCACAGGGGTCACAGGGGTCGCTTAAGACCATTGGAAAACATATATTTCCAATGGTCTTAGGAATCAAGACACCGCTCCTCTATTTGTCTTCAGGCAAGTCCGCCCACATGCAGATACACCCACATACGAGTATTAAAGGGTTGTGGCATTAGGAAGGTTGAGAACCACTGACCTAGACCCTTCTTACCTTTCCAGTCTTTTTATACCTTATTTCCCAACATATACCCTTCAATCCAATGAAAATGGCTTCCTGACTAGACCATAAACAAGACACTCTATCTCTCAGTTCTGGGAATTGTCTCTGGCTGTCCCACATACCTAGAATGCTCTCCATCTTCCATCCTGTCTCCTGACCTCCCTGGCCTCCTTTAAACCTCAACTAACATCCTACTTTCTACCACATTCTAGGATACCTGCCCTAACCTTTCTTAATTCCAATGTTTTCCTTCTTTTAATTATTTCTTATTTATCCTGTACATAGTTTGCTTTGTACATTATTTGTTTACATGTTGTCTCCCCCATTAGACTATAAGCTCCTTGAAGGCAAGGACTGTCTTTTACCTCTTTTTATATCTCCAGTACATAGTAGGCACTTGATAAATGTTTACTGATTGATTAAACACCCTCTTCTCCCTCATCAACAACTGTCTAGTGGAATGGACATGATGGAAACCATGAGGAATCAAGAAAAGAGAAAAAAAATTATACATTCTTAGAATTTTTTATAAGGAGTGGGGAGAGGGCAGGGGAAAGCAGGGCATTCTTTGACATAAGCCTTCGATTTTAGGAGATCAGATTTTAAAGGAATAGAGTGACTCACATAGACTAAAATTCTAAAGTCAGTCCAGAAGAAATGGGCAACTCTCAAGGACAAGATTCTGAAGGCATGAAGAAAAACAGTTCCAATGATGAGGAAAAGAAAACCAATGTGTATGCATGAGAAATTCAATGATCAGTTTAGATTCTATAAAGATACATACACAAAATGAGTGCAAGGGCAAGTCAGTGATGGAAGACGGATGCAAAATGACATGATCTCATAAAAATAATGCCAGGGGTGCTAGACTTCAGAAGGAGTCAAGGCTGCTGAGGGAAGCTAAGGACATAAAGAGTTTGTGAATTTTTAAGGTACAAGTGGGAAAATTGGAGGATCGAAGAAAGTATAATTCTTCTGCTAGGAGTAGGTGGGACATAATAAGTAATAAAGGAGAGATTTTGACTTTTGTTTTCTCTTCCAAAAAAGGCAATGTGATACAGTGGTAAGTGTTCTGGATTTGGAGTCAGAGGATACAGGTTCAAATTCTGATTCTGCCATTTACTAGCTCTAGGACTTTGGATAAGACCTTTTGCTTCTTCATTTACCAGTAAAATAAGGGAGTTAGGCTAAATAACCTCTAAGTTTCAGTTCAACTCTAGACATAAAGATCCTATAACCTTTGGACTAAAATGACTAATAAGAATTTAAAAGATGATCAGGAGGATAATAAAAGAACAGCTACCCTTGACCAGTTCAAGTCACCAAACCCAAATAAACTTCCATCCTACTAGAAGTGATAGGCTACATTTGGAGTATTGTGTTTTGTTCTTGGTACTGTTTTTTAGATAGGCCATTGATAAACTAGAAAACATTCAAATCTGGGCAACCAAGGTGGAAGTCTACAAGATCATAACGTAAAAGAATCTGTTGAAGAAACTGTAGGTTCTTAGCCTAAAGAAGAGAAGACTTGGGAAAGAGAAACATGACAAGTAACTTTCAATATTTGAATGGTTTTCATGAGGAAGTGGGAATGTATTTCTTCTGCTTGACCCCAAAGGGCAAAACTTGAAACGATGGGTGGAAGTTGTACACAGTTGAATTTAGTTGTACACAATTAAAGCAAGAAAGAGCTTCCTAACAATTACATAGAGGTGTCTAAAAGTGGAATGGATTCCCTGAGGGATTACTCAGTCCCTTCTGGTGGAGAACCTTTAGTAGAGACTTAATGACTGACCACTTGTCAAATTGGAGATTCTTGGTCAGTTATGGGTTGAACTACATGTTTTTCAAGTCCCTTCCAACCTGGAGATTTTGTGAGATCTTTCACTAATCAAAAGTAAGAACCTAAGAAAACTAGTTCCAACCTTTCTCTTGGTGAGGTGTTTAACAGCAACAAGCCATTGTCATCCTAAAAAACTGGTAATGAAACAAATTTCAATATATTAAATCACGCTTTCCCATCCTACTTCAGAAAGTAACAAGTCATCTAACATTACATTTTTAAAGGAGAAATTTGAATTTTCTAATTAAGCATTATACAGTATATCTTCTATGATGGATCTTCTTGTCCTTTGAAAGTGGAGAGACAAATGGACATGAAGTCAAAAGATCTAGGTTCAAATGCCAGCTTTTCTACCTGTGGGACCCTGAGCGAGTCATTTCCCCATTCTGGGCTCCATTTTCCTCATTTGAGGGAGTTGAACTAAGAGTCATGGACTCCTTGGGCATTCTGGTGAAGTCTATGGAACACTCTTCAGAATAACATTTTTAAAGACATAAAATGAAATCTGTAGAATTATAAAGAAAAGCAATTATATTGAAATACAGTCATCAAAAATATTGGGAGGGGGAAAAAAGCACAGGGACTGCAGATTAAGAATCCCTGGAGAAAATAATCACTGGGCATAGTATAGTGGCATAGTCAATAGAAGTATAGAAAGGAAACTGTTGTTCAGTCATTCCAGTCAATTCCTCATGACCCCATTTGGGATTTTCGTGGCATAGATATTGAAGTGATTTGCCATTTCCTTCCCCAGATCATTTTACAAATGAGGAAACTGAGGCAAACAGGGTTAAGTGACTTGCCCTTGACCATGTAGTTAGTAAGTAACTGAGTCTGAATTTGAACTCAGGTCTTCCTAACTCCAAGCCCAGAGTTCTATCTACTGCACCTTTTTATAGACAAAAGACTTGGGTTCAAATCCCACCTCAGGTACTGACTAGCTGCATGGCCCTGGGCAAGTCACTTAATCTCTCTTTACTCAGTAAAACAAACTGGTTGGATGATCTGAGAGGTCCCTTGCAGCTCTAAATCTATGATTTTGTGATTTTACAATGCTGACTTCATATGAATGGGCTGACATCCACATTACAAGCAAACCAAATAATTAGCCTATTATTTATGCAATGGACATAAGTGGGCATAAGAAGAAAGGATCCAATGGGAGCCACTCCTGGAAATCTCAGCACCTGGGGCAAGATCACTAGAGGTGATAACAACATACGGAGAGTTTCCCTTGATTTCTTTTCACATCACAGAAGCACTTCCATTGGTACACAGGCTGTCCATCTGCCACTTTGAGCACACTCGAGAACCCATCCTCCTTCCTCTATTATTTATTTCTTTGATAACCTTTACACCACTCCTACAAAATTGCTCATTTGTGATGTGTTGTAGCCCATTCATGTCTGCCCAGCCTTTCAACTGACCTTTGGGTAACACTTTCTCCAATTCTTCAGAGACTAAAGTGTTCTATGACTCAGGGCCTGAAAGAATATTGATATTTTAAGAGTTGGACTTTTATATAGGGGAGAAGCACAAGATCCTTAAAAAGAACTTTACAGTTTCCCAAAGACAATCCCATTGCTCACTCATCTGTCTGCTCAATTCTGAGGAAAGCTCATTCTCCATGTACACATTCATGCAGTTTCTGTCATCTACATACATGTGTGTACACATGTATGTATATATGTGTGTATGCACATGTATATATACATATACTGATAGTCAAACTCTATAGGGTGCTGTGAAATTGTATTCTAGAAAAGTATTGGGCCCCTAGGTGGCATAGGGGATAGATGATTGCACTTGGAATCAGGAAGACTCATCTTCAGGAGTTCAAATCCAGCTAAAGACACTAACTAGTCACTTAGCCTTGTTTGCTTCAGTTTCCTCATCCATAAAACTAGCAGGAGAAGGAAATGGCAAACCCCTCCAGTACCTTTGCCAAGAAAACCCCAAATGGGGTCATGAAGAATCCAACTCAACCAAAAAACAACAAAAGAAAAGTGTTGCCCCAAGTCTCAATTTATTCTCAGTTGCCACTCAGCACTCAGTCCCGCTTCTCAGAAAAGAATGCATATGCATTATTCATTCAGCTAGAGTATATCTTCCTAACTGATTAATTACCATTGCTTAAATTCTTCTGTGTTCCTGACTCTAGCAATTTTCTTGGCAGTTTCTTCCTCAGTGGGTTTTTTCCTACCTCCAGTCTCACCCTCCATGGAAGTCCCTTCTCTGTAGGAAAAATAACCCTTATGAGCTGACTGGTACTAACTCACCATCTTTGACTCTAAATCATAGCTGAGTATTCTTTATGCCCTTTCTTTGTATTATAAACAGATCTTGTCCCAGCACCCTATCTGAACCTCTTAAGCACTTATAAATCAAGATTACTGTCACAGTTGTTTACACGGTATTACTTATTTCAAGCCTTTTCTTTCCAAATTAAAATGGAATTACACTAATATTTCAAGCTGATGTTCACCTTGAAGGGAGATGGGAGGTACTTCAGGTAAAAACCAAACACAATAAACCATTTATAACCAGGATATATAACTCTATAGCCATAAGGATTTTTCATGTTCTTTGATTCCACTGACATAAAGGTGTTTCATAGCTTGTCGTTAATCTCACAAATCCTTTAACTGTGACAATATAATCTGTGGTTTAAAAATTGATTTCGTGACTTAACGTTAACATTTCAAAGGTGGTCAAGTATGGGGCACTACCAAAGAGCCCAAAGAGAAATAACTTTAATAAATTTTGGTCTCCATGGAAGTTTTAAACCTGTCTTTGCTAGCCTAAAAATGGATTTTAAATTGATTTGTAATTGTAAGAAATGTAATAAATGTTAGTGCTCCTTAAAAATGAGACCTTACCTAGTAGTGAGCCAGGGAAAATAGAAGTATCAAGTTAGCAAGTTTCTAGAGTGTTGTACTCTGAGGTCCCTGCTTAATCCAAAATGAATTCCCGTACCATGCCAACCAGACCTGCCCCACCACCCTCTAGAATAGAGATTGGGCAATTATTGTTTGCTTTTCTGCTTAAGCACCTGTAATAAAAGACTCCTCTCCCTAAAGAAGGTAGATGTAGGGAAGTAACAGAGATAGGAGCCAGAGTTATCCATATAAAAATGGTTAAATGTGGGGTTTTGAGTAGCTGAGGTTTATTTGTTGTTGTTTTTTGATGGAGAAAAAAATGTTTATGGGGATTGCTTTGAGAGACATAGGTGTGTATTGTGTGGCCTTGAAGGAGATATTACAAGGAAATGGATTCCAGTTGGAAGAGAGCAAGCAGACAGAGATTGAGGCTGAGTAGTACAATGAAGAAAAAGAGGTAGAGAGGTAGAAAGCCTCAAAGAAGAAGTGTGAGGAGATGGTAGCATGACAAATCTAAGGTGGAGGAATGACAGTCCAGAAGCTGGACACGTGTCACAGACTGGAGAGAAGAGATCAAGAAAAGACAAGATTTCCTAAATCCAGAGAGTCAGGAATAACTGGCTGAATGAGAGAGAGAGGGCTACAACATCAGCAAAGATCAAATCAGAAGCCACTTTGGGGACTCAAAAAGTTAAAAAAAAATTCAAGGAAAACAACAAGAGAAAAAGAGGACTGCTTTAAACGTGATTTTAAAACCAGAAATGTCAATGTTGATGTTGAATGTTGATATTTTAACCTTACAAAACAGTGTATCCCCAAACTGATGATGTTCCTCAGCTATCCATAGGCTAAGCCCCAGGTTGCTTCCTTGAACCATAAAAGGTAAAGTGTAGTTATTCCCCAATCCTATTTGTATATGTGTTTTACTACAGGAGAGAAAACAGTGCAATATTATACAATCAAACCAGCCAGAGAAAGTGGAAGAAGGTCAGGGTTTTTGTGGGGAGGAATGCCATTTATTTTTACCCACATATAGTAGCAGTGTAGAGGGAATTACAAGCCATCCAATGGATAATGAGATGAGATCTCCCTAAGCAGTGGTACCATTTTGTCACTCCCCCAAATTTGTTTTCCTTAACAAGCAGCCATAGTGAAACTCAAGTATGCAAAGACTGGTACATTGATATTGTGTGTTCCTTTTCAAATAAATGAAACCAAAATTTTGATATGATGGGTCATCCATCTAAAATATCTGTTAATTCAGCCATGAGAATAAAGTTTCCACCACCTAAGAGCCTAAAGATGTAGGTAATGTGTCTAGAAGAAATTTAAAATCTGGCTCCTTTCACTTGTTAGATATTTATGAGAATCTGTGTTTGCAAACAAGGCACCTAGCACAGGGCTTAGTTCAATTAAAACTTGTTGGGTGAATGAAACAATGAATGAATTGGAAAATACCAGATGTATTTGTTAGAAATAGATGTTTATAAACTTGTAGTACATACATGTATATGCACACACACACACACATATATATACATATGTTTATGTAGAGACGCATATATAGATAGGTATGCATATTGAGAGCTATATATACATATTTATGTGTATATATACATATAGAGATATATTATATACATATATAGAGTAGTACATATGTGTGTGTATACAATATATACATATATACACATTGCCTTATTTTTTTCAAGCCTTTTCTTTTTTTTAAGCTAGCATTTATATAATTCCTACTATATGCCAAACACTGTGTCAAATACATAAGGAGGAGTCGTGAGAATACCGAGAGAGAGGAAGAGCAATGATAAATATGGGTGGAATCAATCCTAATTTTGCATATGAATGAGGTATGTTGCTAGGACTTAAGGATACTGCACAGAAGAAATAGAAGGAACAGTGAATCAAAGCAGTAGGTCCTTATTTTAGCATGTTTTAGGTCATAAGGTACGATTACGTGACTGAACTAAAGACAATCCAGGACATGTAGAAGGACAGCAGGGTAAAGGGTACAGCCAGAATCCAAAGAAGAAAGGAAACAAATGGGCCGGTCACTGTCCCTGGTAAAACTGAGATACAACCAGAAAGGGCAGGGAGGGATGTTAGATGCTAGGATAAGAGGAAGAAATTCCAACAGTTCTGCCAGCAATTGCCCCCAAGACTTGCAACATCCTTACACCAAGCTCTCCCTATCCCTCCTGCCACCACTCCACTTACTAGGGCAAGTGGTGGGCACCAAGAATGCTAAAGAAGACGGGGTGTTTTGCACAAAGGGGCAAAGTGTTGCTCAGGTGCATCTGATGGGTTTTCTACTTCAAATGTTACAGCCTGGGAAGTACAAAGTCTCAGGAAGCATTAGAGCATGGATTCAGAGCTGGAAGGGAGCTCAGAGACCCCTTCATTTTACACATGAGAAAACTGGGGTTTAGAAAGGCTTGTCAGTGCAGTTAGGTGGCACAGTGGATAGAGCACCAACTTTGGAGTCAGGAGGACCTGAGTTCAAATCTAGCCTTCAACACTAGCTGGGTGACCCTTGGAGAGCCACTTAATTCCAATTGCAAGGAAAGAAGGAAGAAAGGAAGGGAGGAAGGGATGGAGGAAGGAAGGAAAGAAGGAAGGAAGGAAGGAAGGGAGAGAGGAAGGAAGGAAGGGAGAGAGGGAGGGAGAGAGAGAGGGAGGGAGGAAGGAAGGGAGGAAGAGAGGGAGAGAGAGTGGGAGGAAGGGAGGGAGGAAGGGAGGAAGAGAGGAAGGGAGGGAGGAAGGAAGGAAGGAAGGGAGGAAGGAAGGAAAGAAGGAAGGAAGGAAGGAAGGAAGGAAGGAAGGAAGAAAGGGAGGGAGGGAGGGAGGAAGGAACAAGTAATAAATGTCAGAGATGGTGCTTGAACACTTGACTTCCTGACTCCAAATCCAAACTGGGAGGTGGAAGTTTCTGGTGTGATTGATACCAGCAAGGATGACCATAAGTCCAAAATAGGGAGGAGATATTCATTAGGAGAAGTGAATGGTTCTACAGCAAAGTCAATTATGTGTCAAGAAAACCAAGCCGCCCAAACAGCAATTTTTTGGACTGCAACATAGACTAAATAAAAATTTCACTGGCCAGATGATTGTAAAAGCTATTGCAATAGGAAGTCTGTAGCAATTCTCTCTGTATATAGTAGAGCCAAGACAGCACATTATAATGAAAATAGCACTAGATTTGGACTCATAAGATTTGATTTGAAATTTCAGCTCTGCTGCTTACTCCATGGTGACTCTGGAAAAGACTCTGCCCTACCCTGGACCTCAGGCTCATCATTTACGAAATCAAGAAGTTGATTTTTTTGAGGTCTCTTCCAGCCCTAAACCCTATCTTGACTGATTTACTGGACATTGTATTAAAGTTAAGTCCTATGCACAAATAAACGTCCTGCATCTCTCCCTGGAGTGGCAAGACAAGACTCTAGTTGGTTGATTTGTAATGATAAACAAATTATATACCATCAATTCTTGATTATCTGCACTCATGAAGGGGCACAGTGAAACAGACAATTAAAAAAGCAAAACCATATGGCTGTGGAATGCATTCCATGAGGTTTTCCAGCAGGCTGAATGATTAATACCAAGATTAGTCTGCATTCCCTGAGTATATACCAGCTGGGAAGTAGCATGGGTCATCACCATTAGCAACAGATATTTATTAGGTAGGGGATCTACTAGGTGCTGGGGGATTCAAAGACGTGTGAGTCATTATACCTGCTCTCCATGGATTCACCATCCACCTGGAGAAACAGGACATATAAATTTTTTTTAAATTATTTGTAGAAAATAGAGAACTAGAGCTAAAGCTAGATAATGATGTTAATAACAACAGCTGACATTTATGTTACACTTTAAGATTTGCAAGATGCTTTACAAATTTTGTCTCATTTGATCCTCACAAGAACCTTGGGAGATGGGGGTTATTATTCTCCCCATTTTACAGATGAGGAAACTGAGGCAGACAGGTTAAGCTACTTGTCCAAGGTTATAGAGAAAGCACCTTGAGGCAAGATTCTAACTCCAAGTCAAGCACTCTAGCTTGAAAGAAAGCTATGCCTAAGACCCTCAGGGAAGAGGGAGAAGTAAAGTGGAGAGGAAGGGAGGGAAGAGGAACTATGTGTGTTCACATGTTCAGAGAGAGGCAGGAGCACATTTGACTTGTTTGGAGAATATTAAAGTAGGCCAGTTTGGCACAATTGAGGGGTTCATAGAGAGGAAGCTTGGGAGATGAGTTTTGAGAGGGGCCTAGCTTTGGTTTCAAGGGAATAGGGTTAGGTGGGGATGGAGATAATATATGGAAAGAATTAGGAAGATTTGTAATGTGTAGGCTAAATTGAAGGGTGTAGAGACTGAAGGCAAGGAGATCATTGTGAGACCTGTCCATCCCTCAGCCCTTCGCAATATCTTCAATTTCCACCACTCCACAAAATCCACTTTCTTCCAAGGCCATCAATGACTTCTTCTTTATCAAGCCTAATAGCTCAGTTTGCCTCTTCTTTGACCTCCTTGGTGGACTTGATATTAATAGCTTAACAACTTTTCCTTGAAATTCATATATTTTGTATACAATAACAGCAATACTGTTCAAAGAATAATTGTGAACAGCCAAGTTATTCCCAAAACAATTAATATACAAATTAACTGTAAAGGACCTACGAAGGAAGATGCTACCGCTTATGGAGAAAGAACTGATAAATAAAAGTACACATAGTATGACTTTACATATATTTATAAATCTGTGTCTAATGGTAGTGGGAGCAGGAGGAGAGAGAAAGGGAGACAATTTGAAACCTAAAATGTAACAAAAAAATTTAATTTTATTTCAAAAAATAAAATTAAAATTCATATATGTATATATACACATACATGTATATGTATATATACATATATGTACATATTTATCCATTTATTTGTTTTTAAACTTGATCATTAGTAAATATAAGCATTTCCATATACAATGAAGATCAGAAAAACAGGATCCTGCATGAAATTGTGGATTTCTCTTAGGCAAAGCCTATTTTTTTTCAAGTATGGATTAAATTGAACACCATAGAACCAAACATCCTGCTTGTCTGCCCCCTTCCAAACTTCCTTCTACTTTTTTGTGTATTTTTAAATTTTTCATTGTTGTTATTTTCTTTCTTTGCTTATTTTTTCTATCTCACTATCAATACCACCTCACTTCCCCCTTCCCACACAAAAGCCCTACATACATAGTACAGAAAAACAAATTCACACATTGACCACGTCTAAAAATATCCTCCGTGTCTTATTCTAGAGATGGGAAGCATAATTCATCATCAGTCTTCCGAAGTCATGATAGATTCTTGCATTAATCAGATTTCTCAATTTCTTCAAAGTTGTTTCTTTTGATATCACAGTCATTTTATAATTTTCTTTTCTGATTCTACTCACTTCATTTTATATCAGTCCAGATAAATTTCCTCAGGTTTGTCTGCCTCCGTCTCCACATGCTGGTTGAGGTTGTTCTACGTGTCTTTCTCCTTAGGCAATCCCCGGGGGAAGCTGGTTCTATCACTAGCTGCGGCCCTAAGTAGCCCCACTTAGCTGGTGAGGATGTCTATGGCCTCAGGCCTCCTCCAAGGAGTTACAGCACAAGCCTTGGTATTAAGCTGGCTCTGTCTCCTGTTGTAACTCTGAATGCTACAAAGTAAGCACTGGCAGGCCTTATTGCCCTGGTCAGTGACCTATTAGGGTTTAATGCTCTTTCCCACTACAATCCTGACAAGTCACAGAGGACATCCCACTGGTTTCAGATCCTATTTATGGATATTCAATCTAGTTTTATATCTTTCTGATATGTCCCCTCTCAGAGTTCTCACTGATGCCATACATTTCAGACCCTATGGAAGGGTAAAATAAATTCTGTTTTCTCCAAAGGGTCCCTGCCCAGGGCACCCATAGCTTTCAAGACTTGTTTACCAATACTGGAGTTGGCTTCAGGTCTCCCCTAGTGCATCCCCACTCAGCACTCCCACAGGCTGTTTATCAGAACTCATTCCAGCTTCTACTTCAACTGGTATATCCCCCATCTCAGTATTGATAGGCTTCTATCCTTCTTGTTCAGTCACAGACTGGATGAAAGATTTCTTTTTGGTCTCACTGATCATTGTTCAATATAGTTCACCTTCTTTCCAATGAAATCCATGAAAAACTAAAACGCTTTTTAAAAATCTTAGTGTTTAGCACTGTGTCTTCTCTCTTTATCAAATGAGATAATATATGTAAAACAGTTTGCAAACCTTAAATCTCTGGATTACTCTGTAAATCTTAAGAAGTTACATAAAACAGGAGTTTTTTAGTTTTCAACCAGTTTAGTTCTCTAAATTGTGCAAATAATAAATGAAAAGATAAGCAAGGGTGAGCTTGAATATATACTCTTAGAGTCTAATTATTGGAAACACAAAGGGACCAAAAAAATGTTGTTGTTTTTCTAAATATTTTACTGACACTAATTTTTTAGTATCACTGCCATTTCCCATTATTTACCCAAAAACAGAACCTTCTCTCAACTCAAAGAAATAGTTAAACAAAACAAATGAGTCTCATGATGTATGACTTATTCCATATCTGAAACCTGCCTCTTCTCTACTAAGAAGAGGGAGGAAGACTTTGTCATTCATCCTTTGAAGTCATGATTGGTCATTGCATTGAACTGAGGTTTAATATTTTAATATTGCTTTCCTTCACACTACTGTCTGTATATTGTTCTTGATTGCTTTTTTTTTTTTGGCTGCATCAATTTATATAGGCCTTCCCAAGTTTTCTTGAGGTCCTCATATTTATCATTTCTTTTGGCTCAACAATATTCCATTATAGTCATACACTGTCATTAGCTCTTTCATTCCCTAATTGATAGGTATCTGCTTGGCTTCCAAATTTGTGTTATCTCACACACATGTGCGCTCACACACACACACACACACACACACACACACACAGTGCTGCTACAAATATTTTAATATATTCGGGATTTTCCTTTCTACCTTTGGCCTATTTAGGGTAAGTATACAACGGTGATATCAGTGGGATCAAAATTATGAACAAGTTGGGCACTTTTCTAACATACTTCCAAATGATTCTCAAGAATGGTTGGGTCAATGCACAATGGTTGGGCTAATTCACATATGTGAATACATCTACTATCTGCATTTGTATACATATATCTGCCAAACTTGTCAGTCAATAAGCATTTATTAAACACTTTCTATATACCAGCACTATGCTAAGTGCTGGGAATATAAAGAAAGGCAGGTACGGAGAAGCTCACCTTCTAATAGGAGTTGGGAGGTGGGGAACAACATGCAAACAATGTTGTATACAGGATACATAGAATGGAAGTGGAACATAATCTCAGAGCATTGGTGGGAGGAGGATCTGGAAAGGCTCCTGAAGATGGGGGAATGTGAACTGCGTCTTGAAGGAAGTCATGGGAAACAGGAGATGGAGGTGAGGAGAGAGAGGATTTGAGGCATGGGGTCAGATGACACAAGGAATGGAGTCTCATTTCCAAGGAAGCAAGAGAAGGCCACTGTAGCTGGGTCATAGAGTAAGTGGAAGGGAGTCAACCAAGAAGACTGGAAATGTAGCTCATCTCCTCTCCCACCCCCAACATTGACAGCTTCGCTCTTTTATCATCATTGCCCTGCTCTATTCTTCAGAATCCCTTTTGTTTCTTCTCTCTCCCAGTCTCTACCCCAGAGTACAATCAACATGGTGACGAAGCCAAGCCCATGGAGAGCATTTACCTGGGGCGGAGTTTATTCCCTGGTACTTGTCTTATTCCAAAGCCTCAAAACAGCTTGCTCACAACCCTACATCATTACAGCACACAATAGGGCTGTGTGCAAGAAAACCACAACAAAAAAACGAAAACCTTCAGAATCCAAACCCACTTCAAAGGGATGTAGTTCTTTAGACAGAGCCAAGAACACCAAGGTACCTTACATGACTAAGACATGTTCTTCAATGGCAAGTTAACAGAAGATTAGTATAATAAAGAGAAAGGGGGCCTTGGGGGTAGGGAGGAGATAGATGAAGAGAGAATTTCTCCAGAGTGTCCCAGTCTCTTAAAAACGTAAGGGAGAGTTCTAGTCAAAACATACCCACTCAAATCCTTTTTTAGTCTCCACAGCTGCAACAATATGATATAATCCCACAGAAGTCCGGGCGCATTTACCATAACCTTTCCAAGGAGAGCTGGCCTATCCTTCAGGGCCATGCTTACTTTTAACATTCTTCTGACCCCACATCCTGGGACCTTACCCACCCCCACAGGATGGGAGGATTCTTAAAGGTTTTCCACTGAGAGTTAAGAGGAAGCTCAGGATGAGAATTTGTCATACTGAAGCCACTACCTCCAATGCTTAGCCTTTGGCCCTGGCCATATGTGACCCCTCTTCTGTAGAACTCTGAGGCATACATCCCAGAATTCATCTCCCAGGTTGGTCTTAAGAAACAAGGATTAGAGTTAGAGTCTAAGAGTTAGAAGTGTCCATAGATATTGATTCTAATCACTCCCATTTACAAATAAGGAAACTGAGTCCTGAACTAGCAAAGTGATTTGACCAAGGTCACAGAGTTAAGAGTAACAACAGTAACAGCTGTCATACACATTGCACTGGAAGGTTTATAAAGCATTTTATACATACGTGTGTATTTGTGTGTGTACATATATATATATATATATATAGTATGTGTATATTTATATATATACATATATATACACATACATATATATACTCTCATTGAAGCTTCACAGCAACCCTTAAAGGAAGGTAGGGTAAATATTGCATATTGCAGATGAAACTCAGAGAGATTAAATGATATGCCTAACATCATTAAGTTAATGTGTGACCAAGCCAATATTCAGCCCAAGATTCTAATACTACTATACTCTTTCTAATGTTTGAGAAATCAGGACTTGAATCTAGTTCTTCTGATGCAAAATCACCTTATAATTATGGCCATCTTTTCTAACTCATACCTAAAATATAATCCCCTCTATAATATACTCATTTGGTCATCCAGTCTTTGTTTAGAGCAGCAGTTCTCAACCTGTGGATCACAACCCATTGGGGGTTGAACGACTCTTTCACAGGGGTCGCCTAAGACCATCAGAAAACACATATTTCCGATGGTCTTGGGAACCAAACCACTGCTCCTTTATCCATCTCCAGGCAGATTCGCCCACATGCAGATACACCCACATACAAGTATTAAAGGGTCGCGGCATTAGGAAGGTTGAAAACCACTGGTTTAGAGACTTCCGGTGAGGGGGATGCACTATCTCTTGATGCTTCCCATTCCACCCCTAGGTAGCTCTAATTGTTAGGAGGCTTTGCTTACATCTACCCTAAGTCTGACTCTTTGCAGTTCTACCCATTGCTCTTAGAGTAGTAAAGTCCTCTAGGACCAAACAGACCAAATCTGATCTTTCCTCCATATAACAGCCCTACAGATACTTGGAGGCAACTTCTATGGCCCCTGTGAGTCTGCTCTTTCCAGGCTGAACATCCCCAGTTCCTTTTACCAATCCTTGTGTGGCATGGGCTGGAGGCCATTCTGGTTGACCTCTGATGTTCTTCCAGTTTAGCAACATCCTTCCTAAACGGGGGTGCTTATCACTGAACACAATAATCCAGAGATGACCTGATGAGGGCAGAGTGCAGAGGAACTATCTCCTTCTTGTTCCTAGAAGATCTTTCTCTCTTGATGCCGTTCAATATCACATTAACTTTTTTGACCATGGCATTACACTGTTAACTCATTTGGAGCTTTCAGTTAATTACAAGCCCCAGATCTTTTTTCTGATTCATGTTTAATCATGACTCTTATCATATTATACTTCTAAACTTAATTTTTAAACACTCAAATATATGTATGTATGCATGTATATATACATCTCCATATATGCATATGTTTTATATATGTATGCATGTATAGAGTGATAGAGTGTGGATGCCACACGTGTAATGAGATTGGGAGGGGCCTGTCATTGTGTGGCTCAAAAGAAGGCAGAATAGACATCGTTAGCCTCTTTTCTCCCCACTCTTATCCAAGAGAGATTTTCATTCCTGCCAGAAGGGGAAGAAGTTGGGGATGGAGGCTGCCACTCTGTTCTCCTCAGAAAGGGGGTGCCAGGCTAGAAGTATATCTATCTGATACCTTAAATATTGTTTGTTTGGGGGGGGGCTATGATCAGGCTCCATATAACTTCTGATTGATTTGTCACTTATTGAGAGGAAGAGGACTCCAAGCTCTTTATCCATTCTTTATCCATTCCTTTCCCACATAATACCAGTTCCATAACTAACATACATAATGAATAGAAAAGAAGTCCATTTATCCAAATTATAGCAAAAGTAGAAATCAGAAAAGGTATACATAGGAGAATACATACCAGGCAATTCAGAGTAAAGGAGCTCTCCCATTGGGAAAGAGATAACTCAGTTCAACCCAAGGAAAGTGTCCTTGATCTTACTGAAAGGGAAGTTCCACAAAATCCCTAGTGTAATAAGCCTGGGCTGGGTATGGGATGGAGATTGCTGATTCTTCTTGTGTCTTCCCAGAGTCTTTTCCTTCAGCAACCTTAAGTGGAGTTGGCCTCTTCCATCTTCTCTCTGAAAGCTGGAAGGGGCACCAAAGCATCTCAACAATTGAGGATGACTTGAATTCCCAAAGGGGCCTGACCCTGAAGAGTCCTGAATGGGGACTAGCTAAGGGGAGACCTCTTACTTCTCACCATCCCCACCCTGCCCCTCAGGCAGAGCAGTGAATTCATCTTCACCAATAAAGAGAGTGTCCCATATCAATAAGCCTTAGGTCAGGGGATATACATATCCACATGCATATATTTCTATTTATATACATACATATGTTTAATTTTTATGTATATATATATATTATAGATTTATATATGTTTAATGTATGTCTATATATACATATGTATACCCAGTATGTTTGTATGTATACTATGTATAGTATGTATACTAACTCAATGGACTGTCCAGTGAACTTCAAGTCATGATCTGGACAATAAGCATTCTCCATTGATTTGTCTTTTTCCTATGCAGATTCTCAGGCTGGTTTTGTGTGTTTGTTTTTGGATTTGTGTTTTAAGGCTATGGCTCTCATTGAGAAATCCCTGTAATGTTTTCTGGCTTGCTACAATCAACACAGTGTCTTCTGCAAAAAGGAGGCACATCTGGAGGATGTCACCACCTAAAATGGAAGCTTCTTCCATTCATATTTTGTGCAGGAGATCCCCCAAGATTATGGCAATGACTGGAGGTGATCGTACATCCCTATGCTCTGGTCATTTGACCAAGTTGTCTTGGTGGTTGCATTTATCAAGAAGTATGATCTGATCTTAATATCTACATGGAAGAGACCTTGTGGAAAAGGAGGCTTGAAACAGTAATATATGGGAATTGACTGAGAGGGGTCACTAGATTTGATAGTGAAACTTTCAGTGTGAGCACTTAGATTATGGAAATCAGTAAATGCTATAAATCACAGTTTGATTTAATGTTTTGTTGATATCTAGACTTAAGAAAGTGATGGGAAAAAATGCTAATGATACAGATTAAACTTCAAATGTGTCTTGAATACTTCTTTTTTTTTCTCAAAGAAGCAGTCTTTAACCATTTACCTGCACACCCCTGGCTTGAAGGCTACTTTTCACCCTATCAAATCAAATGCATTTTTACAATCAACAAACAGTAGACATAGAAGGGTCTTCTTAAATCAGAAAAAAAAGTGATTTAGGATGACAAATAGCTAGTGAAATACATTCAGAAACTCTTCTGTACATTTCTATAACCTTCCTTCACTCTGCTGGGGTTGGCAAGAAGTAGGTCTTAGAGACTATCTCAGTTCACATTCTTGTGAAGTTACTCAATTGGTCCAAAAGAGCCGGGGGGAAGGAATGATGTATATCAGCAAGTTTCCCTATCAGGACACCTCTGAAAGAACCATTTGTTAGGGTAACAGGAGCAGTTTCTGGTTCACATCCAAGATGGAAAATAGACTGGAGCAGACCCAGGCTATCTCAAGGTGTCACTGGAGCAGGCCTGCTAACACCCTCTGCATCTGTAACTTCTTACAGATGTCATTCCCACCCTAACATCTTAATGATGAAAAGCTGGAACTAGAGTACCAAGGAGAAAGCAGGGTTTTCAAAGCACTGCAAAGGGAGACTCCTTTTGATCCAAGACCAATTTAAAATCAGAAAGACCTGGACCAAATGAGTCAGCCCCAACAATATCCTGAATAACTAAGGGGCAGTAACTGTCCCCTGTCCCTAGGGAACGTGTAGGGTAATGATGGAAAATGACAATCAGATTTTTCTTTTAATGTCATGGAGCAGAAAGAATACTGGGCTTGGAAGCAGAAAACCTGGAAAGCCAGGAGATGGATGGAGGTAAGGAGGGAGAACATTCCAGATGTGGGTTGCGGCCAGGGAGAAGGCATGGAGTCTCATATGTCACTGACTTCTAGAGTAGGTGAGAAAACATAGGGAGGAGCCAGGAGGAGAAGGACTTTAAATACTCTCTTAAACCTTCTTAAAGATGTACTTAGGGCCCTGAGAGGTTGAATGTCAGAACATGAACTTGAACTCAGCTCTCCCTGTCTGTGAGGACGGCTCTGCATTCACCTTGACACACCACCTTTCAGTAACGCAAGATGGAAAGTAAAGAGGAAACATATAGGAACAACCTCCTATTTCCAGGTCTGTGTGATGAATGACCCCACTGTTTTGTGCCTCAGTTTTACCAGGAGTAAAAAGGTGGCTAAAAAGGAGACTCTATCCTATGTGTTTCACGGCAGCTAGGTGGTGTAGAGGATATAGAGCTGGGCCTAGAATTCAAAGCTGGTCTCAGATACTTACTAGCTTCTGTGCTTCTGGGAAAGTCTCTTCAACTCTGCCCATCTCAATTTGCTCTTCTGTAAAATGGCCTCACCTGAGGCAGCCAGATGGCTAGTGGATAGAGCTCTGAGCCTGGAGTCAGGAAGACATGAGTTCAAATCTAGCCTCTGACACTTATTAGCTATGTGACCCTGGGCAAGTCACTTAACTTCTCTTCCTCTTAAGGCATTGGAGAAGGAAAGACAAACAACTCCAGTGTCTTTGCCAAGAAAATCCCAACTGGACATGACTGACTGACTGAACAACAACAAAATAGGGATAGTAACAGCATCAGCCTGGGGTTCTTGTGAAGATAAAAGGAGATAATCTTTGTAAAGCACTTGGTATAGGACCTGGAATTCAAATCCAGCCTCAACACTAACTAGTTGTGTGACCCTGGGCAAGTCACCTACCCTCTGATTGCCTCAGTTTCCTCATCTGTAAAATAGGCATAATAATAACACTTCAGTTCTTCTAAAGGATATTGTTTGTAATGACATAATAGTTTTAAAGCACTTAGCACAGTTTGTGGCATGTACATACTAGGCAATACATAACTACTCGTTTCTATACACATGTACACCACATGGCATAGCTTAATTAAGTTCTGATCATTTGCATTTAAAATTTTTTTTATTAATTTTAAACTTAAATATAAAATGAGGGAGGAAAGAATATTTCTATGTAGACAGCAGAATATAAAGAGAGAATTCAATATAAATACATAAATTTCCATTTCAGACTGTTTACTTTAGAAAAAAAAAAGCTATATAATAAATACTACATGTTGTTTTCAAAACTATCCAGCTCCTCTGTGCTTCCTTCTAAATTTTCTTTTTTTTCTCTCTCCCTCCCCACTCCACCCTGGTGAAGACTACAATTAAACAGAGAGGTAATTTGCATTTAAACCTCACTTCATATACATCATTATAAGGCCTACCCCCTGGTTAGCAGCAGGGTGATTAGTTTTTAGCCACAGCAACTCGCAGAAATGATTGCAAGTGAAAGGCACTGGTCACAGGAATACACGTACCCGGAAGCAATTCCAGATCCCAGAAGTATTTAAGTATTTATGTACATTAGATCATTTGGTCCAGATCCTTGGATGGAGACATTGCCAGATTTGTTATCCCTATTTCTGCAGATCAGAAGATGCTAATTTTAGAACCAGGAGGGACCCTAGGCCAACCACCTCATTTGGCAGATGGGACAATGGCAGGCCAGAGCCAGAAGCTACTTGCCTATGGTCATACAGCTAGTTAGTAGTGGCAAATCCAGGAGGGAATACTAGCTTACGTTTAAACAGTGATTTTCTCCCCAACAATCCTGCTAAGTAGGTAGTTCGTGTTATTATACACATTTTGTACAATGGAGCCAAGGCTGGTAGAACTTAGGCAACTTGCCTGTAGTCATATAAAGCCAGCAATCATTTATTCAGCACTTACTCATTGACAGCAATGTGACCCATAGCTAGTATATCGACTCCATTCCAGTCTAACAAGATGTTGTGATCTTGCTTTTTGTCTTTGTAGCCTCACAGCTAACAAAGTAGGCATTTAATAAAAGCCTGTTCATTGGTTGATTATATGAAGTGCAGAGAACCGCAAAGATGGAACAGCCAAACTCCCTTATTTATAAATGACAAAATGGCAGCCCAGAAGGCTTAAGTTAAACACAGGTTAACAAATCAGAGTCAGAATTTGAACCCAGGTCCTCAGCTGCCCAATCTAGCTTTCATTCCCACTGTACCATCTAACTACAAAGTACACCACAGCTAAGTAATTTTAAAGGGCCTGATTCATACGTCTAGCTTAGCTAACTCATCTCTTTTGCCTAAGCAATTTAGCACAGACTGACCCGGGCCAGTTCTCTATACTAGTTGAATGCTTAAAATGATGGTACATATGAGTGGAATGAGTTCTTTTATTTTTCCAAAAGCAAGAACTCACCTCCAACTCCTTTTCAGGTCTGCCACAAACCCACAGAAAATAAATAGAATGGGGAATACGGATCGGCAGGAGAGCTGCTAAGGAACCTCTGGAGTTTTGCAAACCTTTGCATGTTTCACCAGAGTTTATTTCAAGGATGAATCATGTTAAATAAGATGAGAACTATCCTGGCCAACTGAATTCCAGATAAAAGGCAGAAGCTTTCCTCCTTTTTTTGCCCTTCACATCACCAATGTCTATAGTTCTCAGCACAAAGATCAGATTTCATAGCTGTGATGAAAGTCAGTATTACACCATTCCTTTTCTTGGGCATGATGGGAAGACCTGTCTACTATGAATCACTAATGATTAAGTACATTTTCCCTGCAATAAATGGGCTGTGTCTGCTTAAAAGAACCAGATTTTCGATAAATTAATGTTATACAGTAGTTAAACATGTTGTCTCTCACAATGACTGGAGAAAGAATATTTCCCTAGATTCTCACTGGTTGGGTCATATTTAAAGCTATAAAATTTGATTGGAAGCAGAAGGAAGGTGGGGACTGTCAGAAAGGACAGACCCAATCAGGAACGTGCTGGGAAATGTTGAACAACTGGCATCTGAAAATGCTCAACGCACTTTTAAGTTGAACTTGCATTATTAACATTTTCTTAATCACTTTCCTGAGTTTAGATAACCAGCAAAACAGCAAATCAAGCCTTGATTTATAAATTTGGCCATTTCTGAGGCATAAATGCTTAGACTGAAAATTTAACAATTTGCTCTCTTGAGTAGGTTCATGCCAACACCACTGGAACTAATTAGGAGGGGGTGGATAAGATCAGGTAGGCAAATGGAAATATAATGACTATCATTTAGCAAATAAATGGGTTTTACACTATAAGACCAAGGAAATTGGGGGGTTGAGGAAGAAAGCTGGCCTGACCCTTAGAGAATAGAACAAGAGTGTACATGCTATACTTGCTTCTTGTCATTCAGTTGTTTCAGTCCTGTCTGACTCTTTGTGACCCCATTTAGGGTTTTCTTGGCAAACATACTGGAGTGGTTTGCCATTTCATTCTTCAGCTCATTTTACATATGAAGAACTGAGGCAAACAAGGTTGAGTGACTTGCCCAGGGTCACACAGGTAGTGAGTGTCTGAGGTTCAATTTGAACTAGGGTCTTCCTGACTCCCAGGCATGGTGCTCTGTCTACTCCATCCAGAGAGAGAGAGAGAGAGAGAGAGAGAGAGAGAGAGAGAGAGAGAGGGAGGAAGAGGGAGAGAAGGAGAGAGAGAGAAGCAGCAGAGACAAAAGAATTAATAAGAATACAATACAGGGGCAGCTACGTGGTGCAGTGAATAGAACACCAGCCGTGCAATCAGAAGGACCTGAGTTCAAATCCAACTTCAGACACTTGACACTCAACTAGCTGTGTGACCTTGGGCAAGTCACTAAACAACCCTAATTGCCCTGCCTTCCCCTCCTCCAAAAACAAATTCAATACAGAACACTACTGGATTTGGAATAACAACTGATTGGAACCCCAGCTCTGATACTTACTGGTTGTGAGACCTTAAGCAGTCCTTAAGAGACCTTAAGGCCTCTGTTTTACATCTGAAAAATGAAGAGGTGGAACCAGAGGGCGTCCTCTGAGGTCTTTTCAAGCTCTAAATCTATGACAGGGACCACTAAGTGATGCAGTGTATGGAGCACCAGACCTGGACTAAGGAAGACCTTAATTCAAATCCAACCTCAGACACTAGCTATGTGACCCTGGGCAAGTCACTTAACCCTATTTGCTTCAGTTTCCTCATCTGAAAATGAACTGGAGAAGAAAATGGCAAATCACTCCAGGGTCTCTGCCAAGAAAACCCCAAATCGGGTCAGAAAGAGAAGGAAACAACAACAGATCTAAGGTATATGTCTCTATTTCCTCAACTGCAAAATGGACTAGATAATCTATAAAATGCCTTTTAGTTCTAAATCCTATGATTCAAGAGAGATGTAGATTGAATGGGGAAAGTTGAAAATAAGTCATATGAAGAAAAGCAAGAATCAAGGAAAAGAGGAAGAAAGTGACCACAGTTTGATTCCTTCAGAAAACCTTGCTCTCTCCAATAGCTGAGAAGAATTCCATTCTCATCCTGGTGTTGGCAGAAGTATGATGCTTGAAAATCAAATACACCTGAGTCAGAACTCACTAACAGAAAAAAAAAGCCAGGAAAGCCCTATAAAAATTGTCATTTAAGACCTCCCATTCTGAGGCCTTCCTCCAGTGAACCAACCTGACAAATAAAAGTCAAGTCCAATATAGTAAAATGATTCAATGAAAATAGACATTTATTCAGAAAAGACAATATCCCTGAAGACAGGCAGTAATACTCTTGGCTTCAGATGTCCATTTATAAATGCTCAGTGAGAGCAAAACAACAACAGAAAAAACAAAGTAGAGACTTTACTGCAAGAAGGAGGATGTGACTTCATAGGCCACAGTCTTGGTAGAACATGACCTCTAATACTACAGTGGAAGGGTAAACTTTATATAAAAGGAACAAATTAGATAAACTGGGCAGTGAAATTACATTGTGTACTTGGACTAGTCTATGACTATGTAACTTGTACACTCCTGCCCTTCTCTCTCAAGGTCAAGCCAGCTGCATATCCCCCAAGGACTACAGGGAATGATGCTAAGGGATCGAGGTGTCCTTTCTCTACTGCCACTGGCTCAAGCCCAACTGACTGTGTTCTTCCCGTTGTTTGTGGTTGGTAGCCAGTAACTCATTTATACATATCCATTTAACACCTTTTAGTTTTCACAAAGCACTATTTACTTCAAAGATATCTTGCAAAAGGAATTTTTGTACAAACATGTCCTTATCCCCCTACCTCCTTTTAAATCTCTTTGGGGTACATACCTAGTAGTGATATTGCTGAATCAATGACAGAAAAGGAAAATAATAAATGTTAAATGGGGTATGGGAAAATTGGGACACTAATGCACTGTTGGTGGAGTTGTGAATTGATCCAAACATTGTGGAGAGAAATTTGGAACTATGCCCAAAGGGCTATAAAACTATGCATAACCTTTGATTCAGCAAAGACAAAGTTGTCTTTGCAAGACAGTTCCAAAGGATTCGTGATGAAAAATGCTATCCACTTCCAGAGAAAGAACTAATAGAGTCTGAATGCAGATCAAAACATACTATTTTTCACTTTCTGTATTTTTTTCATGGTTTTATTTCCTTTGAGTCTGTGTCTGCTTTCACAAGATGACTAATACGGCAACATGTTTCGCATGATTGAACATGCATAACCAGTATCAAATTGCTTATTGTCACAGGGTGAGGAGAGGTAAGGGAGGGAGAGAGAAAATTTGGAACTTAAAATATTTTTCAAATAAATGCTAAAAATTTACATGCAACTGGGGGAAAATAAAATATTATTTTTAAAAGGTATTTGACTGATCCCAATACTAATGATAAACATGTGTACAATGCTGTCAAGATTTACAAAGTACTTTCATTCCAGTAATAAACTGTGGTATAAATAGTGTCTCATACAATGTTGACAGAACCAGGTAAAGCTGATAACAATCTATTCAGAGAATTAAGAAGTAGATGACTGGTCACAATCAAAATGTTGTGATTCGTGGATTAATGTCTTTGCAGAAAAAATCTTTAGAAAGGTTAGAATGGACTCAGTCCTTGACCTGGCCATTTTTATCGTTTACTTAGAATGAAGACATAGAAGACATGCTTAACCAATTTACAGATAACAGACCAATGGAATCTTAGAGTTAGACCTGGTAGGTACCTTAGGGGTCCTCTAATTCAACTTCTTCATTTTGTAAATAAGAAAACTTAGGCCCAGAGGAGTCAAGCTACTTACCAAAGGCACACTTGGCAATGAAAGAAGAATGATCAGCATAAAACTGACCTAAATAAGCAATCATATTCACGACATCTTTGTGACCAGCTGACAATCAGAGAAGTTTTTGAGGACCATAAAGAATTTTTGTTGCTGTTCAGTCATGTCCAAATTTTTGGCAAAGATACTGGAGTGGTTTGCTATTTCCTTCTCCAGTCAATTTTACAGATAAGGAACTAAGGCAAACAGGGTTAAGTGACTTGTCCAGGGTCGCACAGCTAGTAAGTGTCTGAGGCTGGATTTGAACTCGGGAAGATGGATCCTCCTTATGCTAAGCCCAGTACACTATCCATGTGCCATCTGGCTGGCCTGTCCTTGTGGCCAGATGGCAATTAGATGGGGCAAAGGTTTTCAAGACTAAAACGACTTAGTATAGTTAAATTATAACATGATGCACTGTAAAACTTTTTAGGTCTTTCATCGATATCAATCTTTAAAGTAGGAAGCTCTAGAAAAGATATTTCAGAGATTATTTTCAGGAAAGTGTTGTACTTCTATCCTGAAATGTCTCAGTCTTCTATACCAGGATGGAAAATTTGAAGAGAGCAGATTGTTGACAGGAAAATCCTCTTAGAAAGCTCTGACTGGGCAGATGGGTGGTGCCAGTAGCCAACTACATGTCAACTGCAGTATCTTCTGCCTTAGCAGGTTTACAATGGGGAAGGAAGAAAGGAAACAAGCATTTATTAAGTGCCTACTATATACCAGGCCCTGTGCTAAGTGCTTCACAAATGTCTCACTTGATCCTCATAAAAACCCTAGGGATTAATATCTCCCTTTTACAGTTGATGAAACTGAGGCAGAGAGTGCCTGAGTGGCTGCCAAGGGTCGCACGGTCAGTAAGTGTGTGTCTAATGCTGGATTTGAACTCAGATCTTACTGATTCTAGGGCCAGTGCTCAATCCACTGCACCATGCTGCCTCCATATCCTATTTTACTTTGTTATTTGCCCTTTTTGTGAGTGTATCCCATTCCTCTTGCTAGACCATAAGCCCCTCGAGGGCCTAGATCCTTTTTATACCTCCCATAGCGCTCGGCACAGTATCCCATACAGTAATTATTTACTACTGCTATTGTTGTTGATAATCATGATTTTTAAGCTATTATTTAAAAAAAAAAAACCTCCTAGTCTTCTTTCTCCTTCCTACCTCCTCCCTGCCAGAAATGCCAAAGACCGAAATGTAGCTATTGACTTTGTTCCTCCAGCATCTATGACTCACTCACCACCTGAGGACCTAATGAACTACCATAACCATCACATTTTTCAAATTAGGAAATTAATGCCCAAAGAAGTTGTTATTTGCCTGAGTACAGAGGTAATTAGTAGCAGAGTCAGGACTAGAAAGCAGGGTTCTAACCCTTGGGCCACCCCCTGGCGCCTCCCTTACATGATCTCCTGTGATCTTCAGAACAACTTTATGTGATAGGCAGGGCAAGTATCTCTTTCTCAGTTGAGTATCAAAGACATTCCATTACTTGACTGGAATCACAGAGATGATTGATAGAAGATCCAGGACTAAAATTCAGGTCTCTTGTTTCAGCCTCCTTCCCGTTTTACCATAAGCCCTTCCGGGCCATATTTAGGCTTTGGTTCACCTAGGCCAGAAAATATCCAGGAACTATAGATTCAAATCAATTCAGCAGGAGCTAGTAGTTACCTATTACGTTCCAGAGACTGTTCTTGGGGATACAAAAATAAATTATTCTCTAGGCAGAACCTACTTAATACCCTAGAATTTTGAAATTATGGAAAAGATTTGACTCTGGAGTACTACCAAGTTATGATTTCTAGAATCCGATTTACATATATACATATATATATGTTCACATATATGATATATATGTTTATGTGCATAAATATATGATATATATATATATATATATTACATTTGTACTGCACTATAAGGATCTATAATTCCATCCAAGTCAATATTGTCAAGATATTAGGAGACGTCCTGTTTTCCAGAGCTAACGCCCAGAAACCTGACTGCACCCCAAACTTGGCAAAACAGCAGTCCTTTGCACTCACCTTCTGACACAATCATATAATTGCTATATTGCTTTGACCAGCATCAGGTGTTCTCTGAGCTCAGACAAGCACTGGACGAGTACCCATATGCCGATCACAAAGCCCTGCCATGAATCAAACTTGTCTCATTGTTGCTGTGACCCCATCATTGTCAGGACTATAGCTCACTGGGCTGCCATTGGCATAAGCCATTGTTATAACTACTAAGATTGTCCCACACTGCCTCGAATCCCCCCACTAGGAGTGGGGCCCTGGCATATGTGTCTAATTTGTCTCCTTGTTTGCAAGCTGTTGCCCTCTTTTTGAAATTAAATTTCTGTTTGATTCCTGACTCTCTTGTCTCTAGCCTGCTCTGTTCAGCACTAGACATCAATAGTTTAGAGGCCAGTTTGGTCCAGGTGACAATACTTAATGCAATAAGCATTTATTAAATGCTTACTATGTGCCAGACACTGTGTTAGGGGCCAGAGATACAAAGACAAAAATGAATCTGTCCCTGCCCTCAAGGAGATTACATCTTACTTCAGGTAGGTAAATAACATGTGAATAGACAAGTAAATATTATATATATACAAAATAATTTCAAGAGAGAGAAAATACTAAAAATTAAGAGGTGGGGAGGGTGGAGAATCATGAAAGGCTTTATTTGGGAAGAGATATCACAGCTTTACATTAAAGGAAGCTAGAGATTCTCAGAGGCAGAGGTGAAGAAGGAATAGATTCTAGACATAAAGGCCTACCTTTTTAAACGTCTAGAAGTAAGATACAGGTGGTTATGTAAGAGGGGCATCTAACACAGCAGTTTGACTCTTAACAGAGGGGTGTGATATATAGTGATATGAAATTTAAAAAATAAAATAAAAGAAAGGTGAGAGCCATGTCAAGAAAGCTTTTAAATGACAAGTTCAACATTCTGGATTTCATTCTAGAGATGATAGAAAACCACAGAAGATTTTTGAGTGGAGGGGTATGGAAAATACTGTCAGATTTGTGTTTTAGAAATATGAATTTGAAAGCTGGGTTGAAGATGAATTAGAAAGGGGAGAGAGTCTAGAAGCAAGATCAATTAGGAAGCTATTAAGATAGTCTGAATAAGATGTGATGAGTCTAAACTAGGGTAGACTACAGATGTGAGAGATCTTGTGGACAGAGAATTGACAGGACTTGACAAATATGGAGTATGGCAGACAAGGGAGAGGGAAAAGTTAAAAATAATTCCAATGCTATAAATGAAGGAGATGGCAGTCACAATGGCACCCTCAACAGAAATAGAGAAGTTTAGAGGAGAAATAGGTTTGAGTAAAAATGTAATGAATTCCATTTTGGACACAGAGGAATGAGGCAGTTGTTCAGCAGATCAGAAGAGAGAGTAGGGCTGGCAGAAAGAAGATAATTGAACCCAGGAAAACTGAAAAGATTACCAAGAGAGAAGTATACAGAAAAAAGAAAAGAGCATTCTCAGGAAAAATTTGTACACAATCACAGACACATCATATATGTGACGACCAACCTTGATAAACTGGACTCTTCTCAGCAACGCACAGGTATAAGACAACTCTACAAGTCTCAAGATGGGAGGAAATACCTACATTCAGAGAAAAATCTAGAAAGAACAGAGTTTAAATGGAGACTGAAGAAATCTACATGCTATTGTTCTTTTCCATGTTTGGATCTGGTTTTTTGTTTCCTTTTTCCCATTGTTCGCTCCATCAGTTACAACCCTTCTATACAACCAGACTAATGTCCAATGTGAAAGTATTTGCAGATCCTATACTTGACTTCATGCCGCCATGGTGGGGGAAGGAGGAGAGGGAGGGAAGAAAATCTGAAACTCAAGGAATTCTGGAACTGAATATTGTAAACTAAAAGTAAATAAACAAATCAATTAAAATTAAAAAAAAAAAAGAAAAGAGGATTCTAGAAAGAAATTTGGGAAATTTCCACATTGTGGATCATTTCTAGGAGTTTAGTGATTAGAGAAGTGAAAGGCTTGGTTTTGTTTTGTTCTAAATTATGAGTGAGATCTGGGGATGTTTGTAGGTGGTAGAGAAGTAACTGAAAGATATCTCAATCCTTCTGTAACTTAGTAGATGATCTTTGAGGGCCGTTGTTATGACCAAGAAAATTCATCTCCCTGCCCTGAATCTGGTGATGAGGCTCTCCAAACTTGCTTTATGCTAAAGGCCATATTCAAAGCCTTTTCAGCTTAGTAAAACTATCCAGAGTTTGCATTTAATTGTAATAAATAGCCTTTCAACATCTAGGGTTCCTTACACGTTCTGATGAGGCAGTGAATGAGGATTTTATACTACATTTTTGTTAAACAAGGAAAAATCTTATATGTAGCAACATCCAAATAACATGATGTATATTTATGAGAAAGTATGCCCCAAGTTTGGGAGAGAAGTTGGGAGGGTGCTATTTTGTTGCAACTCTTATTATGCCATTTCTGTAAATGCCTTTGTTTTGAACTAATTGTGTTAACTGGCTGACTGTTGAAAGTAAATACATTGGTAGGGGCTTCTGATCTGCAATTTTGAAAGTATTAACCCAGAGAATACCTTAAACCTGAGGGAGTTATCCTTGAGAAACAGTACCTTTAAGTACAAATCACTGGGGTACCCCAAGGGGGTAAAACACATTTAATTGGCAGATAGAGAATTCAAAGGAAATAAAATGTCCCCTAAGTAGATTCAGCCTAGCTAAGGTTACTGTCCCCATTAACTAGAATATAATTAGAAGTACAGAGAAAATCATGGGAGCTTGGCAAAAAGAAGAAGAAGAAGAAGAAGAAGAAGAAGAAGAAGAAGAAGAAGAAGAAGAAGAAGAAGAAGAAGAAGAAGAAGAAAACCCTTAAAACAGAAAATCTTACACAAGGGAATAGATGAGGTAAGTGTTGAGCCTCAACATCTACCCTGCCATAATCTTTAAACATTGAGACCTTGAACACTATTCACTGACTAAGTTATCCATGCCCTGGAGGAAAGTTAGGTGCCAGAAACACAGCCCCCAAGTTTTTCTTCTTTCCTCCTTGACTGAGTGGGTGTTGCCTGTAGGCATTGTCTGAGACTCACTATTTTAATATACTGGAATTCCTATTCCAACCAAACCAGACCAATGGATGGACAAGCAACTGCTTCCCCCCCCCCCCCAGTGGCCAGTATAAAACTATTTCTTTATTGTTTTAGCTTAGTCTTTCTCACAGAATTCCCTACACTGCTATCAAAGCTGTTTCCCTGATCATCAAGGGTTTGAAAAATATAATCATGAAATCAGGGCTACTAACAGCTATTGGACTTTAATTTTTCTCTCACCTAGAGCTATGAAGAGGAAAAGGAGAACCTGAGAGAAAATAGACAAGCCAGACAGTCCCATCTTGGGAGGGTGGTAGTAGTAAATGGGAGAAAGCATTTCAATTCCACAAACATTTATTAAGTGCTCACTGTTTGTAAGATAGTAGGAGGTAGACCTAAAGGAGGGATAGAGATGTAAAAAAAAAAAAAAAGACTATGTTTTTGCCCTTAAGGAGCTTATTATCTACCATGTCTGACAGAGAAGATAAAAAAATGTACAAACAAAATTGAAAATGATGAGTATAGATGAGAATTACAAACAACACAGTGAGTTTCAGCTTAGGAAGTCAGGAAAGTTATGGCAGCCAAGGAAGTAAAGGGTATGAAGACAGAAGAGCTATATGGAATACTGCAGAGAGGATGAAGCCTGGCAGGGGAAGGAGAGGAAGGGAGGAAGGGGAGGTTAGGGGTGGGGGGAGATCACTCTTGAAATGGGATGTCTACACCTACTTAACCACAGTTCAATACTATACATTAGATTCATTGTCACTGCCAGCTTCAGCTGGGGTAGGGTCTTTAGCCTTGGGGCCACATGTGGCCCTCTAGGTACTTGGGTGTGGCCTTTTGACTGAGTCCAAGTTTTACAGAACAAATCTTTTTATTAAGAGGATTTGTTCTGTGAAGTTTGGATTCAGTCAAAGGGTCACACTTGAGGACCTAGAGGGCCACATGTGGCCTTGGCGCTACAGGTTCCTCACCCATGTCTAGAACAATTAATTTCTTACCAATTAACACTATGCCTTAGACTGTTATTAAACTGTTGTATTCTGTGTCAGAGAAACAAAGGACTTGGAGTAGGGAACTGAGGCCCCTTCTCTGCTGCCTGTTCCTTATGTGGAAGAAGCTATGACTGGACATAGGAAAAATAAGGCTCTAGAACACACATGTTGCAGGATGGCACAAAAAGCCTTTCTAGGTGTCCCATTTCTCCAGAAATGAGTACTGCTCCTTAAAATCTATTCCCTTACAGACTAACAAGGTGTTGGAAATTTCTACCAGTAGAATGACCTGTCAGAAATCTAAGTTAAAAATACAAAGCCATTGCTTACGAAAATAAACACTAAACCACTAGTGACCAATTGTACTTTGCATGGATTCATTTATCCTATTATCAAGTACTTAGAAATGGAAAGAGAACATAGGAAATATACTTTGATTTTTAAAAGAAAACTGTATTGATATGAAACATGTGGGATTGGTGGGGGGTTCCCACCCACTATGCACATCACACCCTTCACGTATGTGCATGGATACCTACTGACTTTCTGTTCTGGTTCATTCACTCCAAGCCACCCTGTAACCAGAAGGTCTAGGTTCCCAGAACACCACTATGGAATTACACTCAAATTTTCTAGTCCTTAGGATAACCCTGTTGAGGGAAAATATACTTTCCCTAGTCAACATCTTCCCTCTTGAGCCCCTACCAGTATGTTTCCATTTGCAAAAAGCAGCCACATGTGATTGTTTACACTTTTATATCTTAAACATAACCATTTATTAAGCAATAAAGCAAAAGGAATAACAATAATACAATCACAAGTATTTATACATTAAAACAAAGATATTAATAATAAATACATTACAATTCACATATAAGCCTGAGTTATCCTACCCCAACCGGGGAGAGTAGACACATTTATAGGAACCTGTTGGTAAAGCTGGGGAACTGGACTACAGGTTTCGATATCATAGCTCCAATCAGGAACTGCATCCTATGAAGCCTTTTCTTTGCTATTTACCCATCTATTGGTCTTCACTGTTGTCCAGCTTGGCAAATCATTTTCATTCCCATTCTTAAACTGATGAAGTATTCAAAAGTTCTTTCAATTTCTGTTGCAGATCAGTCATTTTCAATCATGTCCAACTCTTTGTGATCCTATTTGGAGTTTTTTTAGCAAAGATCTGGAGTGGGTTTGCCATTTCCTTCTCGAGCTCATTTTACAGATGAGGAAACTGAGACAAGCAGGGTTAAGTGACTTGGCCAAAGTCACACAGCTAGTAAGTGTCTGAGTTAGATTAGAAGTCAGGTCTTCCTGACTTTAGCACTCTATCCATTGTGACACCTAGTTGTCCCTCTTTCAACTTATAATCAGTCTTTTAAAAAAAGAAGAAAAAAGACACTGGAAAAGGATTACACTGTTGAATTTTCTAACAGTTCTCCTTAATCTGAAGAACTGCAAAGCTCATCAGTCTAGTTCTCTCTCCCTTTTACAGACAGGTGCAGTCAGCTCTTTACTCACCAGGATTCTACAATACCTTATTAGATTTCAACATCTTTTACTTCATAGCAAAACAGCTGCTTTTCCTTTCCTACTCTTCTCTTAAACTATATTGGGCAGAAAAGAATAATAGTCACTTCTGAGAAGCTTCATCTCTCTTAAAATTAATAATAGCTGAATTGAACGCTCTCTTCCAATGAGCTCAAATCTTTATTTAACCAATCAGGAACTAGTAACCCATATCTTCTTGTCAACTTCTGGTCCTGGTTCCTTTAGACAACTCCTACAAAGCTTCTTTTTCACTTCTTGCTAAATCTTCCTCTCTTTTAGTCTCTTCAATCTCTTCAAACACACACACGCACACACGCACACACGCACACACGCACACACACCAAACTCATCCCCTTGTAATTTTTTATTGGCTTAAATCAAAGGTAAAAACTCACCAAATCTCCCCCAATAAAATCAACAGTCCTTATTTAACCATCCCTTGTTCTCCAAATACTGATGTGATTTTTTTTTCTTTTTTCGTTTTATTCTCTTAAATCTTAAAACAATTAAACACAAATGAGAAGAAAGGTCTTTTGGTGTCCTGCAGCTCCAACTTATTCATTGTTTCTCAAAACAATCCTTCCTTCTTGTGTCCTAGAAAACTGTTTCTTAAAACTCCCATTTTTCCGTTTTTAAATACATAGAAAGTTTTTCTTTGCCCCTTTAAACTATCAAACTGTTGACATATAAATGAAGCACCAACCTATGTCTTTTACAAGGTTAAGTCTGTATTTTGCAACAATTCATTTTCTGCCCCAAACTGTCCAAATATGTAACAACTGAGCTGTTCCACAGACATATTTTAGCAGTTTTTATTAAACCAAAATTCTTTTTCTATTCTTTTCAAACATGAAACTGTTCATCTATAAAAGAGGTAATACCTTGCATCTTTCACCAGTTGATTTAACACTTTTTTTTTTAAGGCAAAAGTACTTTTCCTGTCCCTTCCATCACTAAACTGCTCCATATGAGAGGAAAGAACCTTAAAGAAACAGTACCTTACAGATATTTTCTTTTTATATTACCTATATTTCACAAGGTATCCTTTTACACTCACTCTAGAGCAATTCCTTATAACAAACTTTAAAAAAAAAAAAAAGGAAACAATTCAGCAGAACTAGTCAACATAACAACACATCTTGACATTATACTCAGTGTTCCACCCCCATAGTGTTCCACCCCTGCCTTTAAAGAAGTGGAGGTGGTGCCATCTTCTATCTCTTCTTTAGGGCAAAGCTTGATAATTGTTATTTCACAACATTCAGTTTAGATCATATTGCTGTTATTTTTTAACTTAAATTGTTGAAGTCGTTTTGTATAATTTTCTGGGCTCATTTACTTCCTTTTGCATCAATTCATATAAGTCTTCTCATATTTCTCTGTATTCATTATACTCATAATTTCTTAAAGGGTAGTAATATTCCATTACTTTCATGTACCACAAGTTATTTAGCTATCCCCCAATTAATAGGCATTTCCTTTGCTTCCAGTTTTTTACCACCTACAAAAAAAATGCTGATATAAATAGTTTGGAAATACAAGACCTTTCTTTTTTATCATTGGCCTATTTGACTATATGCCTGGAAATTATCTCTCTAGTTCAATGGTTCTCAACCTTCCTAATGCTGCGACCCTTTAATCCTTGTATGTGGGCATATCTGCATGTGGGTGGACCCACCTGGAGACGGATAGAGGAGCAGTGTCTCAGTTCCTAAGACCATCTGAAATGCGTGTTTTCCGATGGTCTTAGGCAACCCCTGTGACCCCTGTGAAAGGGTCGTTCCACCCCCAAAGGGGTCACGACCCACAATTTGAGAACAGCTGCTCTAGTTATGCATATACATTTTTAATCAATGAATTCTTATTTACTAGTCAGTAAGTATATGTCAAGGATAATGCTAGGTCTTAGAAATACAAAAATGAACCAAAGAATTTAATATTCTCTTGGAGAGACAATGTGTATATATATTATTATATGCAAAATAAAAACAAAATATATACAAAATAATTTGTTGGGAGAGAGAAGCCACTAGCAGCTAGTGGGGCGAGGAAAGGCTTTATGTTAACAGGGGCATTTGAGCTAAGTTTTGAAGGAACAAGGGATTCTAAGAGATAGAGATGAGGAGGGAATGCATCCAGGAATTAGGGGGTTGGAGAAGAGGGGAGCAAAGAACATAAAACATCCAGAACATAGTGCTACCAAGGAGAGCAAGAATGATTGGGGCACAAGAAGAATTCCAGAGACACCAGCAGTAGGCAAGAAGGAGAGAGACTCAGAGAGTGTTTGCTGGGGCACAGCAGCCAATGACTATGGCTATGCTATTTCATCGTAGTCTTCCCCCTTCTGTACAAGTGGAAGTCCAGGACACAATGCCTTAAGAATTCAGACCTCACCATTCCTATGACAAAAGGGAAGTAAAAAAGTAGGGCAGGTTAATATCCACCCAAGGATCCCAAAGGCTGAGTTTGAGCAGCTCAGTCATACCCACAAGTCTTACCTACCTTCTATCCCTCTCTCAGCTTAGATCAAAACTGCCAATTTTGCCAAAGGATACACCAGCCCCTTTATTTTAATTAAGTTTTCATAAGTACTCTGGCTACCCAGGTAGAAGTTTCTAAGCAAGCAACCAGTCACCTGCAGCTACTCTCAGTAACCAGAACACAAGGAAAGAGCCTCCTGCCCCTCAGCCTATCTCCAGGGCAATAATCAAAACTGCAGCTTAAAACCTCAAACCTCCCAAAATAGAGATACTTGGAACCACTTCCCTGCCAAGGTCTTCAGATATCTTGTGAACTCCCTTCACTGAAAGAGCATCAGGGTCTGATGCAGAAAAGTGTCATAGGACCTGAAAATCCAGACATTAGCAGAAATATACAGGGTTATTCCTGCCACTGGACTGTTAACCTCCTGCCAGTGGGTGCTTTCTCATGACTCTCAGCCCTGATGCCCTTCCTTCTCCCCACCGAGGCATGCCAGTGGGAAGAGGATGCCAAAGAAGGAGGAAGATGCAAAAAAAAAAAAATCATTTATTTATCCATTGTGTTCGAGGGTGGTCTGGGGACAATTCAGTTCTGATCACTTCAACAAACATGTATTAAGCTCTTACTGTGTACAAGACTGAATGAAGAACAGGTTGGGCCCTGAAGCAAAAGCCACAAGACTTTGCCCCTTTAACTCTTCTTTCTATGGTTTCCCACAGCTTCTTTCCCCCTGTATCGTTCGTGTCTTTAAGCATCGAAGAGAGGCTACAGAAATGTGTCAGATGAGTGAGGAGAGTCTAGGGCTGGGTCAGGGAGTCCTGCAGGAAAGCAGTCAGAGGCGAGGCTCTCAGACTCAGAGAGACCTTTCATAACAGCAGACAGTTAGTTCTTTGTGAGGATTCTCACTCTTCCAGGGTTAGGTCTGGCCGTGAGTTCTCTTCCTGATGGGGTTTTCTAGGGCTATGGCAGTTAAGGCATCAATTTGTAGGCCAAGTGTTAGCTAGAAGTTTCACCTATTGGGCAGGTAGAAGTTGAAGGCAGTTTCTAGCACCAAAGCCTTGAGCAGGGGGTATTACTGGAGCCTGGTGAGATGATTTCCTAACACCCCTCCCCTGCTCCACACTAACTTTAATCACGGAGACCCTTGAAAGCACTTCCCCGCCAAGGTCTTCAGATATCTCGTGCACCCCTTTCACTGAAAGACCATTAAGGCGCGATGCAGAAGAGCATTATGGGACCTGAAAATTCAGGTAGCTTCAGAAACAACTGGAGATGATCCTGTCACTGTGATTAATTCTTTATGTTCTCTTTCTCTTTCAAAGTGTAAAATTCTATTTAACCAACTGTTATTTATTTGGGGGAAGCACAAGGAATTGAGGAAGGAGAAAAGATTGGTATCCAGTAGGTAGGAAGAACAGTTCAGTGAGATGAATTAGTTACCTTTGGATATCCATATTCCCCAGGTAGGGTAAAATACAAAGGGGGAAGCAGGCTTGAAAAGCTGGTGCTTTCTGCTCATGTGCTACCCGGCAGCTCTGGACTGGGACAGCCTACCTAGCCACTTGTGTGAGCGGGGACAGCTTGAACTTACAAAGTCACCTCGTGGCTTGGCAGCTGCTCAAGCTTGAACCCCTTATCCTAAGGCAGGGGTGGGGCAAAGGTTTGCTTTCAATGACAGGTCATATATTTTTATGTAATTTATTTTTTAATTCCATTTTTTAAATTTTCAGTTCTAGAGGTTTTATGTAATTTATAAAGTAAAATGATACCTTGAGGTCCCTTGATTTGGGGGTCATTCTGCAATTATTGGAGATAAGGTTATACAACTGAACTTGGAGTCATGATTACTGGTTAAAAATTCTAGTTCTACCATTTCCTAGCTGGGAGGCCATGGGTTAGTTCATTCATGTCTCTGAATCTCTACTTCTTTTCCTTTGTAAAATCAGAATTAAAGTATGTTACCACTTACCCACCTATCTGCCCACAAAGTTGTTTTGGGGGAAAAGTAAACCTGTAATGGTATATAAATGTGAGTTACCATAATTGTGTCAGTCTGTCATTATGAGTGTCTACAGTGATTCCTCAGACCCTGTTACGTACATCCTCAACCCCTGCTCCTCTCGATGTTGCTTTTGCTTGGTGCTACCTAATTCTTAGCTACATGCAAGAGTAGGAAAAAGAGATTTGGAGCTGCCTTCAGAGACAGACAGCATGTGAGGCAGGATAGCCTGGTGGTTTGAGAAGTGGACTGGTGTCGGAAAGACTTGAGTTCAGGTACAGCCTCAGACAGTTACTAGTCATGTCACAACCCTAGGAAAGTCATTTTAGTTCCCTAAGTATAAGTTTTACCATCCGTAAATTGAGAGCGTGGACTCAACAGTCTCTTCCATCCTTAAAATCTATAATTCCTTTTCCATCTTATAATCTATAGGAGCCTTTCTACGATCCTGCATCTATGAAAAATAAGGTCTTCTGGGTTCATGTAGGTAACTGGTATTTTCCAATGAGAAAAGGTTAGTGACTTCTCTCCTATGAGAAGAAGACAGTATTTGCTCATCCTTAGGCCCTGAGTTAGACCAGCATAAGCACCTGTATGAAAATGGAATTGGTGACAACATGCTGAGTGCTATCATCTAATAAAGTTCCCAGATTTCCCAGGCAGGGGCAATGAAGCAGAGGTGTACGGGAATGCAAACAAACAGACCCTTCACGTTATGGGAGACTGTGAGACCATCTGACCCAAGAGTTACCTGAGCCCTTCAGGTGTTTTTCTCAATAATTGATGGTACCACCTCTTTCTATTCCTCATTTCTGCTCTCACCAGAAATTATGGCACAGTTTATGACCAAAGTGAAGGGTCAAAGAAAGAGCTTAAATATGTAAAGCTCTCTGGAGCAATAACCTTATGTATAGGACTAGAGAAACATCAAGAAATTAATATTTACTAAGCACCTACTATGTGCCACACACTGTGTTAAATGCTGGGAATACAAAGATAGATAATAAAGAGTTCTTGTCCTCAGAGAGCTTTCAATCTAATGTGAAAGACAAGATGCAACTAATTCATTTCAATTCAACAAACATTTCTTTTTTTTTTTTTGCTTTTTTTTTTGGAAGGGGGATTGCAGGGCAGTTGGGATTAAGTGACTTGCCCAAGGTCACACGAGTAGTAAATGTTAAGGCCTGAGGCCGCATTTGAACTCAGGTCGTCCTGACTCCAGGGTGCTCTATTCACTGCACTACCTAGCCACGCCTCAACAAACATTTCTTGTACTTTGTACAAGGCACTGTGCCTGGTTTGTTTGTTTGTTTTCCTGTAAGCAGATAAAAATTAAAAAAAAAAAAGCCCCAACCTTTTCGGCCTTTCAATCTGACAGAAGGATTCAAGACTTATAAAAATAAATAAACTATGAGGTACAGTGTGATTGGGGCAAAAGACAGATGCAGACCAAGTGCTCTAGGAGACTAGAAGTGGGAGATTACTTTTACCTGAAGGAATCAGGAAAGAGATATTGTTTCAGGTTAAAGCCAAAATTTTAATTTAAAATTTAAATTAAATAAATTAATTTAATTTAATAAATTAAATAAAAATTAAATTAAAAATTAAAAATTAAATCTTACCTTAATTTTTTAAAATGTAGTATCCATGTTTCTTTTCCTTTTTTCCATTACATCTTTATCCCTTCCTACATACTGTCTGTAGCCCCCAGTAGAACCCTTCCTTGTGTAGGTAAGTATAATCAAGCAAAGCAAATCAACATATTGGCCATGCCTGGAAATTAACATCTCACTCCACGCTTCTGGTCTACCATTTCTCTGCCAAGAGCAGGAAGCGTGCAGACTTCACTATCAGTTTTTTCAAGTTATAGTTAGTCACTGCATTGATTAGAGATCCGATTATTGTTCTCCTTTCCATTATTGTGGTCACTGTGTAAATTGGTTTCCTGTTTCACACTGTGTCAGTTCATACGAATCTTCTCAAGTTTCTCTGAATTCTTCATATGTACAATTTCCTACAGAACGAAAATATGATATTCATATGCCACAATTCATTCAACCATTCATCAAAAGAGCATAGATCTAGAATTTAAAAGGGCCTCAGAGGTTATCTAGTCTAACTCCTTTATTTTACAGATGAGGAAACTGAGTCCCAGTGAGGGTAAGTGACTTGCCCAGCAGTCGTATCCATAGTCATTCTCAGTCCATGGACACCATTTTGATTCCAGTTTTTTCCTGACAATCTCTCATTGTACTTACCCCTTATGCCTTTCTTCTTCCTGCTTCTCAATTTCCCTCATCTCTCAAACCTCAGCTTGTAGTCCCTCTATCCTGACCCCTCTGAGATCAGACAGCACAAAAGAAAAGGGGAACCTCAAAGGAACACATACGTGCATGCACACACCCACACAAAAAACTCAAAAGATTAATGGATTCGAGGAAGAGGCTTGTGTTACACACTCACACTGGACTGCTTACAGGAATTCACACTTTGTTGAGGGAACTGTTAGAGCCCCTGGCATATCATTAACACTGCCTTTGAACTTCCTAAACTGTGCAGTTCGGAGTGAATAGATGAATGGCCATAATAGCCCCCAAAACTCTGAAACCTGGGCCAGTTTGGGATCCGTCTGGAAATCTCAGTGTGATGAAAATTGCCGTCCTGCTCACTTTTTCAGGTCCCAGGACTCCTCAGGTCTCTGATTTGTAGACATAATATGGTGTGAGAAGACTCTTTTCCACTCTGGGGTCCAGTCTTATCTCCCAGACTGTGGTTTACACTGTGGGTCCCCTGGGGAGTTTTCTCCTTTGCTCAGAGAAGATTGCCGCCTCTCCTAAAGCTAATTAACCAGGCATCTGTCCAAAGTGCACTACACAGGCCAAGCAAGACAGGGTGCCCTCTGGCCCTCATTCCAGATGCAGACCAACAGCAGAACCACAGAAGGATATTTTAATGCTGACAAAGGTTTCTTGGAGAAGCAAGGTCAGAGGGCATTTGCCTAGTGGAGTCCTTCCGGCTGGGGTGAGGAGGAGAGCCTTCCTGTGTAAAGTAGGAGCCTGTCTAGAAAGGGTTTTTTTTTTCTCCTATGGGAGATAAACGCTTCAGGACAGATTTCTAGCCGAATCCTTTTATCATCCCAATAACAACACATTTCTATAATGCTTTCAAATTCACAAAGTCCTTCTCCTCACAACCCTATGAGACAGATAATGCAAGTATTATTATCATCCCTGTTTTATAGATTTAAGGGGGCAGACATCCTAGCCCTTTGCCAATAAATACTCTGACATCCTGTCATATGCTTCCCAGGATTTTGCCTCCCAGGATTCACGGCACATGGGGGGGGGGGGCGGGGGTTGGGGAGGGAAGGTTTGAAGACAGAGGGGGCTGACATCAGACACAAAACTGCAAGGGAGCTTTTGAAGGAGCCAGGGCAAAGACTGCAGCCGTAGCAGTCATCTGGTTTCCCTGCCATCATCAGCATTCAAATGGCAACAGGCAGAGTCTTGTGGGCATTAGCCCCTGGGGCATTGTAGCAGTGCCCATGTTCAGTGCTGGGATTGCAGAAATAATTTGGAATGGTAGCTAGATGCTGAAGCAGACTTCCTTGGACTCTGGTGCCAGAATACTGTCATGCTAGTCTCATGATGTAACCATGAGAAGA
>CM053582.1:139578257-139606422 GCA_028627135.1 Pseudochirops cupreus
AAGGATAAATAATTAAAGCAAGACATTAGAACTTCAGAGGAAGGGGTGTAATAGAAGGTATAGACAAAAGAGTAGTGACCTGTCATGAGCAAGCTCCTAGGTGAAGAGCTTTTGATATAGCGATGATGGACAGAGTACTGGGCAACAGACTATGGGCAGAACTAAGATAACACTGTTACAGAGATAGAAAAGTAGGTCACAGAGACAATAAATTACTTGGTCAAGGAAAATCTGGTAGCAAATAATCATCAAAGACAGGATCTGAACTCAGATATTGTGTCTCCAAAGCAAATCACAGAATCACACATTTCAGAGATGGAAGGGACCTCAGGAGCCAACTAAAGCAATCTATACCTGAATCAAAATCCCCCCTACAATGCATTGCCCCATGAAGAATCATCCATCCTTTGCTGAGGAACTTCCAAAGAAGGGAACCTTCCACTTCCAGAGACATCTCATGTTACTTTAAGACAAGTCTCTCTGGGATAGTTAGGTGGTACAGTGGATAGAGCATTGGGCCTCTAGTCAGGAAGTCTTGAGTTCTAATCCGATTTCAGACACTTACTAGCTGTTTGACCCTGGGCAAGTCTTTTAACCGCAATTGCCCTTCCTCCCAAAAAAGAAAATTCTCTATTAGGAAGTTTTTATCAGACTTCTAGCTTCAGTCTGCCTCTTTGTAACGTCTATCTACTGACCTCTGGGACTAAACAGACAAATCTAAGGCCTTCCTCCTCAATCCTTAACTACTCAAAAATAATGTCCAGATAAGACCTGAGGACAAACCTAGCCTCAGAGACTTATTAGTCGTGTGACCTTGGGCAAATCATTTCATCTTTGTTCATTTCAATTTCTTAGCGGCAAAATGAGAACGATGATAATAGTACCTGGTCCCAGGGTGGTGGTAAGGGTCAAATGAGATAATATTTGTATAAGTTCTTAGCATAGTTCCAGGTACATACCAGGTACTATATAAATGATAGCTGTTATTACTCTAAGTTTCTCGGTAATAAATGTCTACGCAGACCAAATCTGTTTCCCATTTATTTTATTTTATTTTATTTTAATCATAAAAAACAAAACAAGCATTTCTATAACTTATTAGAATAGAAAAAAAGATGATTTCCTATGAAACTGCTGCAAATATATTATGTATAACTTGCTCTTCCTTTTAAATATATGATAAAGTTTTTATGTAATTTTCTTCCCCTCCCCCATAGCTACCATTAGACATGAATATGTAAATATATATACATATATATATGTGTGTATATATATATGTAAAATCATTCCATACATACTTCTATGTCAGTTAACTTTCTCTGGATGCAAATAGCAGCTTCCTTCACAGTTAACGTGCCTTCATTGTTCATCTTCCTTCACAGTTAATTTGGCCATTTTCAATGGTCAAAATGACTTATTTACTCAAAGTTGTTCTTAAAACAATATTGCTGTTACTGTATCCAGCGTTCTCTTGGTTCTGCTCATTTCACTCTTCATTGTTTCATGCAAGTCTTTCCATGTTTTTTCTAAAATCAACCAGCTCATTATTTAGCACAGCACAGTAGTATTCCATCACAATCATATACCACAACTAGTTCAGCTATTCCCCAATTGACTAGCATCCCCTCAATTTCCACTTCTTTGCTACCGCAAAGAGAACTGCTAAAAATACTTTAGAATGTAATAGGTTGTTTTCCTTTTTCCCTAATTATACTGGGAAACAGACCTAGTAGTGGCATTGTTGGGTCAAAGGGTATAGGCCCAAAGAGTTATTAAACTGCCTCAACCCATTCATTTTCATTGTAAAACTGGAATTTCATTCATACCCCACAAAAATATTAGGGCTATAAAAATTTTTTAAAAATCAAGAGCACAGAAAAGCTTTTGAAATAATATTCTAAATGAAAATGATAATTTTAGGCTAAAATGGAATTAATAATTGGCAAGATAAATTATTTATTAGTAATTGACAAGGCAAATATTTTCAATGAAAATGACAACTTTATGCTAAGATGGAATTAGTAATTTGCAAGATAAGTCATTTACATTTTGTAGTGGAAATGCTAGACTGAAATTCAAATTGTCATACCAGAAAATGTACTTCCTAGGGGGCAACTTAATCAATAAGCATGCATGGATTATCCTTTAAATTTATTCTAAAGCTTTCTTCTTCCTGTCCAAAGCAGAGAAAGGATGGTATCATAAGACCACTAACTCAGAGCTCATAGGACATGGGTTCTGTTTTTAATCCTGCTACTGATTCCCCATATATAGTGTTAAGCAGTCCAGGTAACCTCCCCAGGCCACAATTCTCTTTATAATATGAGAAGGGATAGGAAGGTCTTGGATGGGATGACCTCAAATGTCACCACCACCTCCACTACCACCCCCAGAACTAAATTCTATTAACCTAAATATTTCCTTTTAGAACTCCACACTTTTATTTATTACTTCTAGAAGGTATTGATCTTGGCACAGTACCCAGCTTGTAGTAGGCACTTTACAAATGCCAGCTGAATGACTAACTGGATGTTGACCCTAAATTTCTTCTTTTACTGACATGGGAAAAATACCCATATGTGGTTCTGGTTTAGTAGCTTCTGCAAACTTCACTTGAATATTTTATCCTTTGGCACAGCAGTAGAAAAGGTCATTGTCCTACTCTAATATATATTGTGATTTGCCTTCCAGTGGAGTCTACTTGTGTGCCATAAACTGTATTGACTCTGAAATTACCTTCAGCAGTTGAAAAACAACACATTTTAGCATGATGTAGCAGAAAGTTTTTGGAAGTGTGCTGGAGGCAGCTCATGGGACTGCAAGAGCTGATTGTTAAATTTTCAGTGTGAACATTTATACCTCAGAAATTGACCAGTGCTACAAAATAAGGGCTTGGCTTATTGTTTTGTTGATTGTCGGTTCTTAAGTGATGAAGAAAATGTTTATAATGCATATCAAACTTGAAAGTGTGTCTCGTGTACATTTTTTTCCCCTCAGAGGGGCTGCTTATTAAATATTTACCAGCATTCTCCTATAAAAAGCACTGGATTTGGCATCAAAAGGCCTACGTTTGAACTCTAGCTCTGCCATTTAGGCAATTCATTGAAACTCTCCCAACCTCGGTTCTGTCATCTATAAAATGAGGGGCTGGACTCAGTAAGGTCCCTTTAGCCTCTAGGTCTTATGATACTATTTCTTTTTTTTTTTTAATCCTTAAATCTCTCAGTGGAAAATTGGAGTGTTTTTAATCTCCCATTGCCTCTGCTTAGGATTTGGTGTGTGTTTTGGAGCCATTGTTCACAACCAAAAATAAAAACTCAATTCAGAAAGATCCGTGTTCTCTTAGGGTATCCTTAGCTGTTTCATGTCAAGGCCTTGCCATAACTAAAGAAGAAGCCTTGAACCCTGAAACCGTGGACATGGGGGAAAATAAAGAGGGTTAATTCTGCTTATTTTACGTGTAGTTATTTTGCACTTATGAAACTTGTGCCTGCCAAATGAGAACTTTTTATGTGGGTTGCCAATCAGTATCTTCAGTCGGGCCTTTGAGCATTAACCAGAGAAGGCTGTGGATGCGAACATCGTTACCTCCACCCAGAGAGAAATCCCTTTGAAGCCAAGGAAAACTCTACAGGCAGCAGGCAGTCCCAGAGATGTGGTCAGGAGTCGCATCTGGGAAATTCACAAATGGCTTACACCCCACTCCAGATGTCTAAAATGCCCATTTTCGAGGAAATTGGGGGTGGGGAAAGCTTAATTCTCTGTCTCTCCCTCTCTTTACCCCCAAATGCCACCATGGCTGACTCTAGAAATTCTCTAGGATGGCAGTGGTAATCAGCAGCTGTGGTATCTTTTATAAAGAAAATCTTTGACATCTCTCCTCTAGGGGCCCCCATTTGGATTCAGGTATGGGTTAAGAAAGATAAATCTATGTAAAGATATACGATTTTTTTCTAGTGTGTGTATATATATATATATATATATATATATATATATATATATATATACATATATACATATATATATATGTGCACACATATATATGTGACTGAATTTTGAACCTATTGCAGTAATTGGTGACTCTACTTAAGTAAGCAAATTAAGTGGGCTAGAATCACAGATGGAATTTAAGTAACACAATGGAAAATTTAAATGATGGCACAGTTAACCACATGATTTAAAATATTAAGCAATTCTTGAGGAGATTATGAAGAAGAAAAGGAAAGCTGTGGAGAATGTCGCGTGCAAACTTTTATTTCTCCAATTATTTCCCATTTGCCCCAGAAAGCTCCATGGAGTCTGCTGACTTCAAACCAATTTGGAAATGAAAAACACACATGCACTGATGATGCTACTTACTTGTCACTGGCTCCAGGGCATAGCCGTGAGCTATGTCACCCAACAGATCTTAATAAGTCCTGCTTTGACCCAAGTAGACACTTCTGGTTTAGGATCCCAGCATCGGAAGAGATCCCAAAGACCATCTCACCCAACTCATACCTGAACAGCACCAGCACAAGACCAGAACTACCTGTGAAGCAAGTAGTGCAAGGATATTTTCAGGGTTAAGTTTCCAGATCTGTCAGTTGACTGGTGAACTCCTTGTATGGAAACACCCTCTTCCAATGCAGATTAGCAACTCTTCTATTACTTATAGTCTAGAACACTTCGCTGGAGCACTGAAAGGTAAAGTACCTTGCCCATAGTCATATGGCTAGTATGTGTCAGAAGCAGCATCTTAAAGCTATAAGGGATCTCAGAGGGCATCCAACATGATCCCTCATTTCACAGATGAGGAAACCGAGACCCATGGAGGTTAAGGGACTTCCCCAAGGTCACACAGTAAGCAACTGAGGCAGAATTTGAACTACACTCCTCTGGCTCCAGAGTCAGTGCTTTTCCCATTGTATCCCATTTATTCCAGGTCTTCCCAATTCTAAGACTGGCCCTCTACCCTCTATTCCATGCTACTTCTCCATTCAGGTATTATTATCTAAAAAAGAACTCATTATCTTTCCTCAAAAACCCTCCCTCTTCCAAACTTTCCCATTACTGGGGCTGCTAGGTGGCACAGTGAATAGAGCACCGGCCCTGAAGTCAGGAGGACCTGAGTTCAAATCCAGCCTCAGACACTTAACACTTACTGGCCGTGTTACCTTGGGCAAGTCACTTAACCCCCAATTGGCCCACCTTCCCCCCTCCAAAAAGCAAAAACAAAAACAAACTTTCCTATTACTGTTGAGGGCATCATCACCCTCCCAGTCTCCCAGGCTGACAACCTCAGTGCCCTTCTCAGCTCCTCACTGGCAGTCGCCCCACATAGCCAATCTGTTGATGAGACTTGTCTTCTCCCCGCTGGCTGTGTCCCTTTGGATGCCTCCATCGTGCCCCCTTGCAGGGTACTCTCCTTTCTCTACCCCCATTCTTTTCAGTGTTCTTTTGCGCATTGTCTTCCCCCATCAGTTTGTAATGTAATGCATCACTGCTGCTTAGCGCAGTCCCTCATAGCCAATAGGCACTTAATAAATGTTTACTGACTATCATTGGCAGCTGATGGTGCCATGGATAGAATCCTGGGCCTGGAGTCAAGAAGACTGGAGTTCAAATACAGCCTCTGATACTTACTAGCTCTGTGACCCTGGGCAAGTCACTTAACCTTTGTAGGGTTAATGTGAGGATCAGATGAGATAATATTTGTAAAAAGCACTTGGTGTACAGTAACTGGCACATTGTAGGTGCTGTATAAATGCTTATTCCTTTCCCCACACTTCCCTTTTTCCTCAGTCACTCAGGTACCACCCATTGGTACAAGTCATCATCACCAGGTTTTGAACCCAAGCTCTCTGACATCAGATCTAATACTCTCTCCCTCCCATCGAGGTGTCTCCACATTAGCTTCTTGGGTTGCTTAAGACTTAGACCCAGAAGAAATCTTATGGTTATTCAATCATTTCAGTCATATCTGACTCTTCGTGACCCCATTTGAAGTGTTCTTGGCAAAAATAGGAGCAATTTTCCATTTCTTTCTCCAATTCATTTTACATATGAGGAAACTGAGGCAACAGGGTTAAGCGACTTGCCCAGGGTCACATGGCTAGTAAGTGTCCTCTGAGGCTGAATTTACACTCAGGAAGATGAGTCTTCCTAATTCCCAACCCAGGGCTCTATTCACTGTGCCACCTTAGAGGTCTTCAAATCTCACCTCTTCATTTTACAGGTAAGTAAACTGAGGCCCAGAGAGGTTACATTACAGCTACAGGAGTAATCAATGGCAGAACCAGGATCTGAACTCAGGCCTTCTGACTCCATTTCCAGAGGTCTCATTATGATTTCCCCCTATCTTGTGTAGACCATAGACTTGTGGAGCAGTATGGAGGAAAAAGGAGGGTCATATGTGCACAGCTGGTTCATGCCTACACATTCACCAGGGAACTACATCTCTGAGCCTACAGAGATCCAGCTATTAATATGAGTCCCTAGTGAAGAGAGAGGCTGGGAGGGCAGCCAGCAACAAATGGGAGTGGGTGTGGGAAAATGCAAGAGAAGAAAGGAGAAAATCTGTTCAAAAGACTGACCACATGCAGCAAACCATGTGTTCTAGGGCTGCAGATATAAAGTGAAAGCTGAGAGCTGCTTCCCCAGACAGCACACCTCAGGCTCTTTGCTGGAACAGGCCGGTCCCAGATACCAGGTCAGAAATCCTCACGTCCTCAGCTTATGAGCCCCCCGACCAATAGCCCACGTCTTCAGAGGCCCTGCAGATAGGAGAATCCTGTTCACAGACCTTTTAGTATCAGTGACATCATGATGCTATTTCAGAACAACTTAAAGGGCCCCAGGAAAGCAACAAACGGTTAAGTAATACAACTCAGACCACAGAGCTTCATTTATTCCCAGACTCCTATGCCTCAGATCTTTTTGAAAATAAACAGAAAAAAAACTTCATTGATGTAAAATTTATCATAATTTTAAAAAAAACACAATAAATTCTTTTGGGGTAGTGAGGAAAAAAATGACCAAGCTATTGAATTTAGCATGTGAGGACATAGGTTCAGAACCCAGTTCTGCTGTGTACTACCTGTGTCTTCATGAGCTAGACATTTCAGCTCCTTAGCCTTGGTTCTCTCATTTGTCAAATGAATGGGGTTGAATTAGATAACCTCACAAAGGTCTTAAGATCTCAAGCTCAGGCTCTTTTCATTCACTATCTGTGTTTAGATGGGTTGTTTTCTGCGCTTCAGTTTAGCTGAAATTGTGCCTACAATCCCTCCCAGACCCTATTCTATGATATTATGAAATCAGTAGAAAGCTCCAGGCTCTGAATTCAGATGCCCTTCTTACTCCAGAGCACATACTGCTCCCCTCTCAAAGCCAGGTTCATGCCCATGTAAAGAAGGAAGGCGCTGGAGAAGGAAATGGAAAACCACTCCAGTATCTTTGCCAAGAAAACCCCAGAGATGGTAGAGTATGGTCCATGGGGTCACGGAGAGTCAAAAACACCACTGAACAACTGAGCAACAATAAAAGAAGTCAGTCGGTCACACTTTCCACTACACTATGTTTTTATCCCCAAAATACCAAGAATAACAAAAATCATAATTAAGAGATAACTACTTTCATTAGGAAATGATCAGCTGCTTCACACAGGTATTGATTGTGATGGCTTGGAAGCACTCCTTTGACCAGAAAGTCTGCCCCCGCCAGAAGTATTTGTTCACAGATCACAACCTACCAGGAAGAGACATGAGTCTTAGGAGGAGATGGGGGGTGGGGATGGTGAGAAATAAAAGAAACAAATGAAATCTTAGGTGCCCCTTGCTGTTAGAACAATCAGGATTGAAAGTAAAACACCTTGGCCCCAATAATGCACACTAGGGGTCCCCAAGCAGTGAATACAAAACATCTATCTCACATCCTCCCTCCCCCTCATTATGCTTCCCTCTCCATGATTTGTCACAGTTCTCATTAAGGAATTAGATTTCAGATGACAAGGGTGCTCCATCCTTTGTTCTGACAAATGATTTAATCATTCATCACTAACCGCCAAGGGACTTTGATGTTACCACACACACACACACACACACACACACACACACACACACACACACACACACACAGTATTGGGGATCCTTGAGGCAGCGATTGGTGACAAAAATTCTGTAATAATGATGAGGGGACCATGGTTCTAGTTAGGCTGCTAGGTGACACAGTAGATGGAGCACTGGACTGGAGTCAGGAAGATCTGGGTTCAAATCCGAGCTCAGACACTTCCTAGCTATATGACCCTGGGCAAGTCACTTAAGCCTGTTGGCCTCAGTTTCCTCATCTATAAAATAAGCTGGAGAAGGAAATGGCAAGCCACTGTAGTATCCTTGCCAAGAAAACCTCCAATGGGGTCACAGAGAGTCAGACACGACTGAAACAAATGAGCAACAAAAATTCTAGTTGTTTCTAATGCTGAGCATCTGTGTGACCTCAGGAAAGTTATATAACCCCTCTGTTCCCTGGTCCTGTAAGGGGTTGGACTAGATGGTCTCCAAGGTTCCTTCAAGCTTTTCTATTCTATATTTAGGAGGATTTGGTTTTGCAGATGCGTTAGCCCTCTTTTCCCTTCCTCCTTTCAGAAATGCCCTCTCATCTCGAGTTGTTGTTGAATCATAACCCTCACTCCCCTTTCTTCTTCTTTGCAGATTCCAGATGTTTAGAGGCATCATTGCATCTAGAATGTGAAAGGCTGCCATGATCCCTGACTCCTTTTGATCTGGTAGGTCAGTTTGTCCTGGAATATACTTATGCGGCTTCCCTGCCAATCCTATTCAACGCTCCCTTCCCTTTCCCACGTCCACACAACAGAGCTGTGACCCACAGGGGACGTTAAGGAGAATGAATATTCATTAAGCACCCACTCAGGGCAGGCACTATGCTAAGTGCTTTACAAATATTTCATTTAAACCTCACAACGATTTGGCAAGATAGTTTTACAGTTGAGGAAACTGAAAGAAACAGTGCTTAAGTGACTTGCCCAGAGCCAGCAGGTATCCGAGACTGGATTTGAATTCAGGTCTTCCTGCCTCCAAGCCTTATATTCTATCCACTCTGCCACCTGATGGAAGACGGGCATCTTGTCTCATCAGAAGAGAGAGGGCACATAAATGCGTCCTGGAAGGGAAGCAGTCCAGCGTTTGTCTCTAAAGTGACCCAATACCTTCCAGTCGCAGAATTTCAGTAGATACCTCCCTGATAAAGGCTGCCCTCAACACAATTGCACTGACTGGATTCACTCCAAATTTATCTGATTTTCTTTTGACTGCATCCTGATTGTAGCGAAAGTTATCCTTTCATGGTCCCTCTTACTGACTATTCTATTGCCCATAGTAATAGTAGTTTTTAAACCTTCTCTTCTAGAGGAAGGCAGCAAGGAGGGTCAAGGATCTGGTGTTCATGTCACATGAGGACTGATTGAAGAAACTTGGAGTGTTTATCCTGGAGAAAATAAGGCTTGGGGCCGAGGGAGAAGTGGGGAAGGGTAGTATTGGAGGAGGAAGGAGAGAGAATGATAGCTATCAATGAGATGGATGCAACCTTGAAGAGGGATTCAATTTGTTCTACTTGGGACCCAAAGGCAAAACCAGGAGTACAGGAATTACAAATGGGTCCATTTTAGCTTCCCAAGACCAAAAACCTTCATAACAATTAGAGTTAACTCAAATTGGAATGGCTTGCCTCGGGAGGTAGCAGGACCTTCTCAGTGGAGGATTACAGTTATGGCTGAGTGACCCCATATGGGATGTACTGTAGGGGGAATTCTTAGTTAGATGAGCATCGAGCAAGATGACCTGAGAGTTTTCAAGTCTAAGCTGTTGTTGTTTGTCCTTCATTCTCTGTCTTTTTTTTTTTGAGGGGGGTAGGCAGGGCAGTTGCAGTTAAGTGACTTGCCAAAAGTCACACAGAAAGTAAGTGTTAAGTGTCTGAGCCTGGATTTTAACTCAGGTCCTCCTGACCCCAGGGCCCGTGCTGTTTTCACTGCGCCACCTAGTTGCCCCCTTGTCCTTCGTTGTCAAAGAGAACTGTGACCTCGGAGAGGTGATGCCATGACATGCAAGTGAATTGGATTTAAGTGAGGGAGGCTGTGCAAACTGCACAGCCTCACTCTCTCCTTCTGAGCCATCAGGGTCCAGTGACAAGATAGAGATCAAGACAACTAGAGTCATCTGAGGAGAGATTCAGGAGGGTCAAAGATTATTGAGGTAATTTTCCTCATTTTAAGTATTTATTACCCATATGTAAAACGTAAAACACTCTTAAGAAAGGGTTCCAATATTATATTTTATTAATGACCCCAAGAATGTAGCTCCTTGAAGGAAGGGATTGTTTTCTTGTTTGCCTTTAAATGCCTGGTAGGTGATCAGCGATGAAGGGGTGCAAGACTGAAGCTGGGGGCTGGGGCCTGGGGGCTGGAAGGCAGGAAAGCCCTCATGCAGGAGGTGGAAGGTGAGCTAAATCATGAAGGAAATCAGGAATTTCCAGAAGGGGCATGAAGGATGAAAAGAATTCCAGGCATGAGGAATAGCCAATACAAAAGAATAGAGACTGGAGATGGGAATAAAAGCAAAAACCCTGTGTGTGTGTGTGTGTGTGTGTGTGTGTGTGTGTGTGTGTGAGCACATGCATAAGTGTGTAGGGGAATGTGTAAGAAGGCTGAAAAAGGATGACAACAAGTACTAAAGGGCTTCAAATGTCAAACAGAGGAGTTTTCATTTGATTCTAGGAGGAAATAACATAATTATCACCTAGAGGTGATAGAAACCTTGCCTCGGAGACTTTTAGGACATGGAAGGCCTAGTTTCCATATGGTGGATGACATATGTCCCTGAGAAAGCCTCCCCACCAGATAGCCCAGAAGACTGGTCTTGCCTCCTCATTCAAAAGCACACAGATCCCAGATTTTCAGAGTACTGTACTGAAAGAAAGAAAACTAAGGCCAGGTAAGAACTTAGCCATACCCCTCCCCACCAAGATCGCACCATAAAGGTTTTGCTACTTATTAAGAGTTACAGATATGAGAATATAAACTGAGCTCCCCTCTCCTCATTCTCCACAGTCCCCATATGACATATCTTCTGAATTGTCTGTTACAATGGCTTCCTTCATGCTGTCCTTTTAAATCCTTGGGAAACTCCTCTTCATTTGTCTTTCTGTCTCTTTGGAAACAAGAAGAAGAAGAAAGCTCAACTTAGACAGACTAAGTGTAAAAATGTACATACTATACCCTCTATGCATGGATATGATCATAATAGCTTGCATCTATAAAGCATTTTAGGATTATGAAGTGTTTTACATACATTCCTCAGTGGAGTGTGCCTGTAACCCTGTCACTGCTCACAGAACCCAGGGCATTCTAATTGCACATCCAGGGACTAGTTTGCAAATTCAATGGGCTTGTTTTCTTGGTATGCACTCTCTAGAATGGCTAAAAATTATAGAGAATTCAGTGTTTGCACTGTTGGGTTTGCAAAGTTTTTCTCTAAGTATTTCAGAGGTTGTCTACAGTAGAATTATTAGATATTATGTCCACAGCAGACCTCAATATTTAACAGACTCTACAATTATTATCTGAGCACACAAAAAGAAAACTGGCCATTGGTCAGATATTGAAATGTTTCTTGAGTTTTCTCTTGTTTTGTTTTGCTTTTAACAAAATTAATTGTACTTCTACAAAATAATTGGTTCAGATTCAAGACAGGATTTTTTTAAATAATGAGCAAATCATCTGTTATCATGAGTTATCATAAATCATGAGTTATCATCTGTTATCAACACTTGAAAAACAGATTCCTATTATGCTCTCAGAGAAGATTTCACATTTAGAATTAATATTTCTACCCCCTTTGATACAAAGATCCTGAAGTACTTGCAAAAATGTACTCACTTTACCCTCTCTGGGGTGCATAATTCTATTTTAATTTCATAGGTTTGGACTTCCAACGAGAAAGAGGAAAAGAATCACTCACACAAAATTATTGTATGATTTAACATTACTACTAATTCACAAGCTGTCCACATACACCAAACTTTTGCTCATTTATCCAATTATCCAATTTTTTAGCCTTATAGAGAATCTAGGAGCCCAATTCCAGATGGTTTGCCATATTAAACGTCATCTCCAATTAAAGAGTAATAGCATTCAATGCTCTTTCTACACCTGATCAACTTACCTAAATCACTGCCAATTTGCCTCAATAGTATCTACTTAAGTGAATCTGAATAAGTGACAATCTCTCTGAGCCTCAAATTGCTCGTTTCTAAAATGTTAGAGTTGTTCTGGATGGACTTTGAGGTTTCTTCTGGCTTTAAATGCTATGATCGTATCATTTTGCATTGCGCCAGCACAACCATGGACTTCTTAATAGCTGCGAGACTGTTGGCAAGTCATTTCTCCTTTCTGGATCTCAGTTTCCTCTTCTTGTCTAAAAGAAAACAAAAGGGAAAGGACTCAGTTTGGATGATCTCCAAGTTCCCAGTCCTGCAATCCCATGGTCCTTGGCTATAAACCCTGTTCCATTCCTTCTAACTCAGAGCTTAGTCTGGATAGACCAGTGTTAACTATGTACTCTGAGCTTTACTACTCTTGTAATAAACACTAGAGCCTCAGGCCTTGGCAGTTTGTTGAACTATACTCTCCAGTTACCAATTAAACGGACAGTGCTGTTCTATGTAGCTGTAAGATGTCTGGCCTCGTATCACGCGGAGAGAGGAAGCTGCAACATGACCTGGGGTGCCAGCTAGGTTATTACCCTATAGAAGCAAAACTTGAAGGGTGGGCGTGAATGCTTGAGCCATGATTAGTGGTTTACAGTGTGAGCCCCTGATAGCATTCCACTCAGTGTGTCCATACAAGCCCGTTGTTGTTTTCCTGGACCAGGCTACATTGCTGTGAAATTCCATAAAGCAGCCCAACATCTTGAAAGTAACTTCATTCTCCGCCATACATGTGAAAACGCTGAAGTATCACCTCCTGGCAGTCTGTCCAGGGAGGAATGTCAAAGGCAGGACCTGGATTCCTCTATAAGAAATGGAACAGATATTCTTGACTTTCTGTAGAGATCTCACAGGAGTCATTCCTTAATGTTAATATTGAATTTGGGGGGCAAAGTGGCTTAGTGGATAAACAGTGTCTCCAAGTCAGGAAAATGTGGCTCTAACACTTTTTGGCTGGGTGATCCCAGACAAGGTTCATAACTTCACCCTTCCCAGTACTCTAAGACTATAAATTTCAGACCATATGCAGATCTGTTGTGGTAAAGGAACTTTTCTCATAGGGAGTTCCTGATACCAATATAAACAAAGCATAAAATATACGCAAACATACATATATGCACATTTATATATGAATATGTATAATTATGGAACAACTAAGTGGCACAGTGGATAAAGTGCTGGGTCTGGAGTCAGGAAGATCTGGGTTCAAATCTGGCCTCAGATAATTACTAACTCTGGGCAAGTCACTTAATCCTATTGGCCTCAATTCCCTCATCTGCAAAATGAGGTGGAGGAGGAAATGGCAAAACACTCCAGTTTTTCTTGGCAAAAAACCAAGAAAACCTCAAATGAGATCACAAAAAGTCAAACACGACTAAAACAACTGAACAACAAAAAAGTATAATTGTATAAAACACACGTATATGAATGCTAGCTATTATCAGTGTAGTAGTAGTAGTAGTAGCAGCAGCAGCAGCAGCAGCAGCAGCAGCAGCAGTGATAGTAGCAGTATGGAACTACATTAAACTGTAAAGCTAATCTCCTTCCCCTCACCATAGATCAAGGCAGTATAGGGGGTATTATGCCTCCAAGGTGTTAGGGAAAATATTTGTATATTTGTTCTTGCTATATCTTTGAAGTAAATATCCCTTTGTAAATGGTAATCTCATCATAAGTGGTTAAATGGAACCTGGGGGCTAGTCATACTGTTCCTAAAAAAGAGAGGAACAGAAATGGGGTGGGTTAGGGGGACTCAAGCCTATGGCAGAGAAGAGGCACTACCTAACTCCCTCAGAGTTTCTTTCTTTCTTTCTTTCTTTCTTTCTTTCTTTCTTCCTTCCTTTCTTTTTCTTTCTTTCTTCCTTTCTTCCTACCTTCCTTCCTTCCTCCCTCCCTCCCTCTTCCTTTCCCTTCCTTGCCACGCCTTCCTTCCTTCCCCTTCTTTGCTTCTCCTTCCTTTCGTCCTTCCTTCCTTTCTCCCCTCCTTCCTTCCTTTCTATCTTTCTGTCTTTCTATCTTCAATTCAATTCAAACATTTGCTAATTACTTTCTATGTCCCAAGGATGTTAGTGTAACAGAACTATAGGCAACAGCCTACTTTAAACTAAGCACTGAGAAATATGAAGATGGGGGCGCCTAGGTGGCACAGTGAATAGAGAACCAGCCCTGGAGTCGGGAGGACCTGAGTTCAAATCCAGCCTCAGACACTTAACACTTACTAGCCGTGTGACCTTAGGCAAGTCACTTAACCCCAATTGCCCTCAAAAAACTAAAAAATAAAAAAATACGAAGATGAATTAGTGCAGTCCCTGCCTTCAAGGAGATTACCGTCTAATAGAGGAGATTATGAGAAGAACACAATAATACAATCTAATAGAGAAACACAATAATACACAATAAATGCATAGAACAGATACAAGGGAGCCTTTGAGAGATGCAAGCTAGAAAGAGCCAATCCCAGCTGAATGATACAAAGCAAGTACTACAAAACAGGTGGCTTTTGGATAGTGGAATCTCAATGTCAACAGAATCATGTTCTAACCTATACCTAAAGTTGAAATCTCTCCCTGAGGTCATCTAATTTCTTATCCACAACTTCTAGTGACTAGGAATCCACCGCCTCCCAAAGCAGCCCCTTTCACTTTTCACTTTGAGTTCCCTTCAATTGTGAGGGAATTTTTCCTTCCCCTGAGCTTAAATCTGTCTCTATTCAATTTCGAGACATTGTTCCTAGTTTTGCCCTCTGGGGCCAAGAATGAACAGGTCTGATGCCTCCCACATGACAGCCCTTCAATTACTTGGAGACAGTGATCATGTGGTAGAAAGCCTTGTACTACTAATTATTGTAGAACGCTTGTCCAGTGGAAAATTTTCAGCTCAGCCAACATATTTATGACTACAGTTTATAGCTAAGAATTCAGCATGGTTAGAGGCCTGGTGTCTCGACTGCAGCCTATCTGTTGTCTTAAAGTATTCTGGACTCTGGAATTGGAACAGTGGAATGCCTCGAGGGGAGACTATGATTTCTGCCAGGAACCTCAAAGGATGCACTCTATGTGAATCCCCTAGAGTTGGGATTCCAGTGTACCCAGAGAAGATTTAAGAGTTCAGTAGAGCTACAGTGTCATTACTAATTTGTTCTGCCTTGCTTTTGTTGTCCTTGTCCATTCTCTCTCTCTCTCTCTCTCTCTCTGTGTGTCTCTCTGTCTCTCTCTCTGTTTCTCTCTCTCTCTGTGTCTTTCTGTCTGTCTCTCTCTGTCTCTCTCTCTCTCTATTTCTTAAAGTTTCATTGATGCCTTCTGTTTTACATCACAGTTTTCTGGATATCTACCCTCCCTAACAACTCCCACCTCCCAGTGAGCCTTCACTTTTAACAAAGAGTCAATTACCAAGCATTTATTAACCACTTCTCTGTGCAATATTAACTCTCCCTCAAATACCCTAACCATTCAGTTCTCAACCTACTCATTTCCCATCTTCCATTCCACCGCTTCTGAATTCTGAAATTTCTTAAACTGACCATAATCTATCAGCTTTCCACCTCTCCCTCTGCCTTCCTTTACCAGGCTCTACTCTTCTTCCATTCAATGACTTCCAGTCCCTCTATGCTTCAGTTCTCCCCCAGGCCATCTCCACTGCACCAGCACCACTCTCCCATTTTCCCCATCTTGACTCCTCAATGAATCAGTTCTACTCTATACTACGCTCTTTTCTTGAGACTGCCATGGATTGTGCCCAATAAAACCTCAATTTTGGATCACTCCTGCCATCCACAATCTTTGATACTACAGACTAAACAAGGCGGAGAAAAATCACACAACTGTCCTGAGTCCAATACAAATGTATGTTATATAACTTCAACTGTGCCCTCACTGCTGCTAGGCAATCCTTCCACACCTCCCTTATCGATTCAACATCCCACTCTCCACAGTGGCTCTTCCAAACTTTGTCATCCCTCCTCCTCCCCAACCATCTCAGCTAAGAAACCTACCTTATATTTTACAGGAAAAAAAAATGAGAAAAAATCAAGTTCCCTCACCCCTCTTCCTCGTTTCATATCACTTGGATATCTTCTGCCACTATGTCCTCCTTTGCCCCCTATCACATGATGAGGGGGCTCTACCCCACACCTACGCAAGCTCCTCTATCTGCACTAGCTAGCCCATTCCACCCCATCTCCTCCAACACCTTGCCCCCTCTGAAATCCCTACTCTGCCACTTATCATCAATCTCTTCCTGTCTACTGGTTTTGTCCCTGCTGTCTACAAACATGACCATAAATCCCCATCCTCAAAAAAATCCTCGCTTGATCCTTACATCTCTGCTAACTATCATCTTCTATCTCTTCTGCCCTTTCTGGGTAAACTCTTTGAGAAGATGATCTACAGTAGGTTCTTCTCCTTCTTCTCCCCTCAATCTCTTCTTAACCTCCAACAAATGGTGATGAGGCTTCTGACCTTATCACTCCATTGAAACTGCTCTCTCCAGAGTTACTAATAATTGCCAAATCCAATGAGCTTTTTCTTAATCCTCATTCTTCTTGACCTCTCTGCAGCCTTTACCACTGATAATTACTCTCCTCCCTTTGGTGCTCCCTTCTTTCCAGGTTTTTGGGCTACTTCTCTCTCCTAGTTCTCCACCTATCTATCACTTCCCTCCTCAGTCTCCTCTGCAGAATCCTCATTTAGATCACACTTTCTTACTATAGGTGTCCCCCAGGCTTCTTGTCCTGGGCTCTTTTTTCTTCTCCTTCTGTACTATTCTACTTGGTGATCTCATCAGCTCCCGTGGATTGAATTACTATCTCTATGGTGAGAATTCTCAAATTACCTATCTTGTTCTAACCTTTCTACTAATCTCTACTCTCATATCCCCATTTGCCTATTGGAGATAGTCTCAAACTGAATGTCCAGTAAACATTTTAAACTCAACATGTCCCAAACTGAACTCAGTATATTTCCCCCTAAACCTCCTGTACGTCTCAATTTTCCTATTACAGTTGAGGGCACCAACATTCTCCCAATTCCCCAGGCTCATCATGTAGGAATCCCAATTCTACAAGCTCACCAAATAGGAATCATCCTGGATTCCTCACCATCTCTCATCCTCCTATAACCAATCTGTCAATTTCACCTTTACAACATCTTTTGAATATGCCCCTTTCTTTTTGATACTGCAACCACTCTGGTGTACGCCTCCATCACCCGACCCTTGGTGGTAGGTCTTCCTGCTTCAAATCTCTTCCCACGCCAAGCCGTCTTCTACTTGGCCACTAAAGTTAGTTTCCTAAAGGGCAGATCTGATTATGTGACCACCACCCACACCCCACACACATACTCAATAAATTCCAGTGTCTTCCTAATGCTTCCAGGATAAAATACACAATGCTCTGTTTGGCATTCAAAGCCCTTCATAACTTAGCCCCCTCCCACCTTTCCAGTCTTCTTACATCTTCCTCCTCCATATACTCTTTGATCCAGTGACACTGGCCTCTTGGGTTTTCCACAAACAAGACACTCCACCTCTCAGTTCTGGCAATTTTCTTTGGTTGGCCCCCATGCCTGGAATGCTCTTGCTTCTCATCACGGTCTTCAAAGCTTTCCTAGCTTCCTTCAAGTCTCCATCAAAATCCCATCTTTTACAGAAGCTTTTCCAATCCCTCTGACTTCTAATGCCTTCCCTCTGTTAATCATTCCCCATTTTTCCTTTAATATGGCTTCTTTGCACATATTTTTTTGCACGTTGTCTCCTCCGTTAGACTGTGAGTTTCTCAAGGGCAATGACTGTCTTTTGCCTCTTTATGCATCCCAGCACTGAGCACAGTGCCTGGCAGTAGGAGGAGCTTGAGAAATGTTTATTGACTGACATCAGAGTGCTGTCCTACGTGCTGGGGATACAAAACAAAAGTAAACTGGTCCCTGCCCTCAAGAAGTTTACAATTCTAATGGGGAAGACAGATCTACATGTGTGTTAAACACAAAATGGGGCGACTAGATGGTGGATAAAGCGCTGGGCTTGGAGTCAGGTAGACTTATTTTCCTGAGTTCAAATCTGGCCTCCCATACTTACTAGCTGTGTGGCCCTGGGAGAGTCATTCATCTCTGCTGGTCTCAGTTTCCTTGTTGATAAAAATGAGCTAAAGAAGGACATGGAAAGCGACTTCAGAATCTTTCCCGAGAAAACCCCAAATTGGATCACAAAGAATCAGGCATGACTGAAAAACAATTACCAACAAAAACACAAAATAAGGACAAAGTAACTTGAGGAAGGAGGGAGTTAGCAACTGGGGACCAGGAGGGGTCAGGAAAGGCTTCCCGGAGAAGTGGCTGCTTGCGCTGAATTTTTGAAGAAGCCAGAGATTCCAAGAAGCACAGACAAGATGAGGAAAACAGGGATACAAAGGCAATGGAAGCTGTAACTGTGTCTGAGGACACAGGTAACTATCTGGACCTACCTCCCCCCACCCCCACCACCAAGGAAAGGAAGGAGGGCCCTTCATTTCTCCTCATAGGATAACATCGGACATTAAAATTCATGCATTCAGATTCATCTTAGTGTTCCTCTCACTTTTCATTTGCATTAGTGTGGTCATTATGTCTGTGGTTTTCCTGGTTCTGCATACTTCCCTATGTATCTGCATCACCGCCATTTTGGACAGGCCACCACTCAACTTCTCTGGTTAAAGATAGGGTCCAGTAATGTGTAGGTATCACATATTTAGGGCTGAGAACCAGAGCAGAAAGAGACAGGGAAACAGAGGCAGAGAAACAGAGAGACAGAAATGGAGAGAAAGATAGAGAGAAATAGAGACAGAGAGAGAAAGAGAAAGAAAAGGGGAGAGAGAAAGAAGAGGAAAGGAGAGGAGAAGAGAGGAGAGGAGAGGAGAGGAGAGGAGAGGAGAGGAGACACAAAGAGACAGAGAAACAGACAGAAAAAACAGAGAGAGACAGATACAGAGAGACAGAAAAAAAGGCAAGAGGGAGAGAGAGAGAAACAGAGACCAAGAGAAAAGAGAGAAGAGAAAAAGAGAGAGAAGACATAGAAACAGAGATAGACATAAAGTGAATAGAAAGAAGAGAGACTAGGGATTCATGGCCCAAGATCATGTCAGAGATGAGATAATGCTATAACAAGCTAGGGTACTTCTCGTAAACAAGCTTCCCGTACATTGCACAGAGGTCCATGTTATGATGGCTCCTGCCAGAGCTGTACAGGAGTTAGCATGTCAGGTTGGGAGGCCAAGACTTGAGTTTATTTATCCACTCATTTAAGAGGCCCTTTTTTAAAAAATGGCTTAAGAAGACCTCAGGGCACAATCACAATAAAATCATTCATTAAAATATTCAAATCAACCAACAGCAGCAATATGGATTCAAATAAAACCAGCAGCCCAATGCCATGTGGTTACATCGCAACTCACCTCTTTAGGCTCATTGGAGGTTTGGTTCTCTAAGGGGTTTTATCATTGACTTTCTGAATGGGTTTCTACAAATACTTCTCAGGGCCATTAACTAGGAATGTTTGTCCCCAGGACCAGCTCAATACATTTTAACTGAGACGAGGAGAACTAAAGACATCCGCAGGTGGGTGGCAGCCCCCATCCTCCTAGGGGAGACAGAAACTGCTCACCCATTCACCCCCAGGGCCACAAGGACATTTGGAAGCTTCCTATTTAAACTAATTATTCTCAATGACTAGGCACTCAGGCCCCTTCCTGGGGTTAGGGTTGGAGTGAAGATTAACTGCTAACTCTAACAAACCAATTAGATGCTTTCGGGGATGGTTTTGAAAGAGGGCTTAAAATCAGTCTCAACCTTTCTCCCCACCACCACCACCACCGCAACCACCACTGAAAAACTCTCAAGAAAAGTCACATTTGGAAGATTAAGGATCAGCTAGTCTAATTGCTGTATTTTACAAACGAGAAAACAGGTCTCAGAGAGAGGAAAGGTATTGTAAATGTCACTGAAGAAGATTCATTCACCTCTTATTGAAATCAAACCTGATCTGAGGTAATCAATGGAACCTATATCTCTTGGACTTTAAAAACTAGAATAGCCCTTAACACCACCCTGTCCGGTCCCCTCATTTTATAGAGAAGGAAATACAAACCCAGAGGTAATTTCAGAGCCAGAATTGGAGAGATGTTCTTCTGACTCCCTGTTTAGTACTTTGTCAGGTTGTTGAAATTTGACGCCCTTCTAGGATAAAGGAGCTGCCAAATTTTTCCATAGCAGAGATCCCTGTTCTTTTGACTCAGAACAAGCAACTAAACAGAGAGGGGAACCCAGAGGTCCTTCCGGACACACTCTATTGCCCATCGAGACATTCCCCATCGGTCAATGAGCAAGTATTAATTAATCACCCACCAAATACCAGACATAGTGCTAGGTTCTGGGGATAAATGTACAAATGAAATAATCACAACTCACAAGGAGATTATATTTTAATGTGGGAACAACAAGCACATATATAAATGTATATAGTCTAAATTTATAGTGACTAAGTACAAATATGGGTAACAAGTGCTCTACAGTGGCTGTCCCAACTCCCATTCAAATCAATGAGTCAGGTCTCCAAAGATCATCTACTTTGTCCTGTCCACACCATAGGTGTAGCTCTGATAGGTTGGAGGGGTGGGGGGTTTTTTACTGCTGTGTCTCATGAGCCCCCACTATTGTACATGATTATCAGTTGAGAGTCAGCCAGATTTAAGAAGTTTTTAGAAACGGACTCCCAAAGGCAGAGCCAAAATGACAGAGTAGAAACTCAGCCAAGCTCTGCCAAAATTTTCCTCCAAACAAACACCTCAAATTGAATTCTGGAGTGACAGAGCCAACAAAAGTTCAGAGTGAGAGATTCTTCCAGCACAAGACAACACAGGAAGTAGGAAAGAGAGATCTGTGACACAGGGGAGGAGATTGGCCCAGAGCCCACATGGATGAAATACCAGGGGTGGGGATAGAAGCAGCAGCAGCTTCAGGCGCTCTCAGGCCAGAGATAGCAAGAGGACCTGGCAACTGGTCAGAAAGAGATTACAGGAGAATCCTATGCTAGCACTGGATGCAGGACCATGGAACTGTTTGGCAGTTCCATGACCTCTGCCCACTTTCACCATTCGGGGTGAAAGGAGAATTTTTAGTCAAAAGAGAATGAAAACCCTGAGGAACTGAAGGAATCCAGGATCCTCAGGAAGAATGTCACTTCTAGTCCCAAGGGAGGAGGGGCCAAACTGTACACTGAGAGAGCAGTGACCTCACCTCTTCCCAGATCACACTACCTTGGAAGCACTGAACTTCAAAAGCTCCACAATTAGCTGTGAAAATAATTCAAAAATGCTTGAGACAGAGGCTTGAGACAGAGCTTTTCCCCCACTCCCATGCTGGGAACAGAACCCAATGTTAACCTCAAGTTCCAAATCAAGAAGTAGGATGGGAAAATGAACAAACAATTAAAAAAAGAAGAAGTTGACCATAAAAATCTACTGTGGTGACAGGGAAGATCAAGACACAAACTTAGAAGAAGACAATGAAGCCAAAAGTGCAACAAGGAAAGCCTCAAAAAAAAAAAGTAAATTGGATACAAGTCCAATAAGAATTCTTGAAAGAGGCAAAAAATTATTTTCAAGATCAAATAGAAGTGGTAGAGGAAAAAATATGTAAAGAAATTAAAGCAGAGGAAGAAAATTTTAAAAAGACAGTTAACAGCTTGGTAAAAGAAGTACAAAAAAAAAGATACTGAGGAAGATGATATCTTAAAAAAACAGAATTGGCCAAATGGAAAAATATACAAAAGTTCATTAAAGAAAATAATTCTTCAAAAATTAGAAAGGACAAATGGAAACTAATGACTCCATGATACATTAAGAAACAATGAAACACAGTCAAAGGATTGGGGAAAAAAAAAAAGATGTAAGATGTCTAATTGGAAAAACAACTGACCTAGAAAATGGATTGAGGAGAGATAATTTAGGAATTATGAAATTATCTGAAAGTCATAATCAAAAAAAGAGTCTAGACACTATATTTCAAGAAATTATCAAGGAAAAAATGCCCCAATATCCTAAAACCAGAGGAGAAAATAGAAATTTTAACAATGAAACAATTAGACAACATTCCAAACTTTGTAGGATCCAGCCAAAGCAATATTCTCAAAATATATCCCTTCATAAAGTGAATGGTTGTTTGTTGCTAAATGATGATACTGAGAAGATATCAACTGGTTAAATGATAGTAGGGAGACGCTAATGATGGCAAAGGATATTGGACACTGGAGATTGATATTTGGGTGAACGACACCAGAATGAGGACTTGGAAAAATGCACTAGAGGAGTAACTCCTGACCCCTGGGGATTACCTCTCTGAAGGAGGTCCCCCTGGAGCCTCTGCTTGCCAGTGAAAGTGAAAGCTGAGATAAGGATTTTCAGAGTTGGGCTACACTCAATCATAGCACTCCTTCTCCAATCTCCATGACTTTGGACCGTCCATCTCCTATACCTAGAATACACTCCCTCTTCACCTCCATTTTGTAGAACTCCTCTCTTCTTCCAGATACAGCTTAAGTATTACCTTCTGTATAAAGCCTTTCCCAGTCCCTACAATGGCAAGTGCTCTCCCTTCCAAACTATTGTGTATCTAACTACTTTGAATACATTATTCATTCATTTAATCTTTATGCTGTCTATATTTACATATTTGTTTGTTGTCTCCCCAATTAGAAGGAGAGATCCTTTCCAGTGGGACAGTTTCATTCATTTTATTCATATCCTTAGTGCCTGGCACATGGCAGACACAAAAGCAGAGGTTCAAGCATAGAAGTACCCTTACATAGAAATACCACTTACAGCACCCTACTGAAAAACTTCCTTCTAAATTAATACTAAACTATTCATGAATACTTCTTAAGTCTAGCCACTAAACCAACTCCAAATCCACCTAAATATACTATTTTTGAGCCCACATTTCTACATCTTTTCCACTGTCAGTTATCTTTAAACCACCACGGAGAATGAGAGAGGTACCACAGCACTGGTGATAAGCAAATGTCCAAATTTTCAGAAAAAGGAAGAGTATCCATCTGCAAACTAAAAAATGGTAAGCTCAATTTCAAATCCTAGCAAAATTCTAGAATGTATCATTAAAAGGATGAACATCTAGAAAAAGAAGCAGTGGCATAAAATGTTCCTTGAAGAAATAAAGAACAACTTAAATACCTGGAGAGATATTCAGTGTTCATGGCTAGGTTGTGTCCATATGATAAAATGACAATACTACCAAAGTTAATTTGCAGACAATATTATACCATTACCAAGGGATTCTCTACAGAAATAGAGAAAATAATAATGAATTCATTTGGAGGAAGAAGAAAAATCTAGAATATCAAAGGGAAAATAGCCCTTCCAGATCTCAAATTTTATTATAAAGCAGAAGTCTTCACAATCATTTGGCACTAGCTAAAAAATAGAAAAGAGCAATAGAACAGACCAAATAAGAAAGAATCAGAAACAATTGAATTTAATACAACAGTCTTCACTAAACCCCAAAACATACATTAACTAAAAAAAGAATTCCGTATTTGATGACAAATTCTAGAAAAATGGGAAAGAAATTAGACAAATATCTTATACCATAAGACACAATATATTCAAAATGGATATGGAACATGAATAGTAAAGATCATACCATTAAAAAAATTTGAAGAGAAGATGATCATATGCCTTTTGTAACTGTGAGTAGGGGATGGATTCTTAAACAAACAAGGGATAAAAACAATTGCAAAGAGATAAAATAGATCATTATTATTACATTAAGTTGAAAAACCTTTGTATGATTTTTAAAAAAAAGAAAAGCCTTTGTATGAAACAAAATTAACACACCAGAATAAAAAAGGAAGCAATCAACTGGGGAAAATTTTTATACTAAATTTCTCAGATATATGTATAACACAATATTATATATAATATAATATAATATAATTATATATAATAAATAAAATAATATATATAATATATAAGTTAAGTTATAATATATAAGATAAGCTAAAACATATAAGGTCAAACACTATTCCCCAATAGAAAAGTTGACAAAAGCTATGAGCAAACTGTTCTCAAAAGAATTATAAATTAATAACCATACATAAGAATGCTCTAAATCACTAACAAAAAGAGAAATGCAAATAAAGACAATCCTGAGGTTCACACACACTTGCTCTCAGCAAGTTGACAATGATAATAGTAATAGCTAGCATTTACATCACTTTTTAAAGCATTTTGCAAATACTATGTCATTTAATCTTCACAACTACCCAGAGAAGTCGGTACTATTATAATCATTTTACAGTTTGTGAAACTGAGGCTGAAAAAGATTGAGTGACTAGCCCAAGGTTACACATCCAGCAAGTGCCTGAGACTGGATTTGATCTCAGGTTTTCCTCACTCCAGGTCCAGTGCTCTACCCACTGCACCACAAAGCTATGAAAGACAACAGTAAATGGGTTGTCAGAGAGGGTTCTCAAAAAATAGACACATTAATGCATTTTTGGGTGGAGTTATGAATTGTAAAAGCATTCTGGAATGCAATCAGGAATTATGCAAAAATAAAATCCCCATATCCTTTGACTCAGAGATTCCATTACAAGTCATATATTACAATGCCATTATTGTCATTTATAATTATGGCATGCCAATAATCTAAAATCTCCATATCTTTTGACATTCCACTACTAGCCATCCAACACAATAACAAAAAGAAAGGAAGGAAGGAAAGGAGAGAGAGAGAGAGAGAGAAACAGGAAAATTAAAAATTAAAAACCCTATAACACACCAAGACATTTTATGGCAACACTCTCTGTGATAGAAAAGATTGGAAACAACTTGTGATCTCACTGAAGTGTGTACTCCTTCAGATTGCACCTAAAATGTGGTACCCAGAATATACTCTGGATATAACTAGGATAAAATACAATGCAACTATGACCTCCTCCAATCTTGAAACAATTGAGAGGCTAAAAAAGTCTTCCAGAATATCTCATATCTCTTTAATGGAAAATGAAACTCTCTTGACAAGGTTAACTCTTTGATAAAGAGTGAATTCACCTAATTACCCCATATTTGTTGGTCCTTTAATATGACATGAAGTTTACAGGTGGTGAGTTATAGCAGCTATGAGTTTATCATCCAGGTGATTAATGACATTTGACAAGATTGCATGGCTAGTCATCTACCCTTGCACTTAATTTTTAAAAGAAGGGTTTGAGAAATGAAGAGAGACAGAGAGAAAAGAGGTTACTTATAAACACTAGGACTTGGATCTCTGAAGGGAAATCCTGCATATCCATAACACTGGATCCAAAGACCGCTTGGCAATAGCAATAGAACAGTATGGCATTTCTGAACCAAACTTCTTGAACCCAGAGAAAGAGTTTCTGGCCCAAGGAAGAGCTGTAGCTAAAAAGTTGTAAACAACAGAGGTTATCATGTGAAGGAGCAATGTAGATTGTGGTCCAGAGAGAAAGGTCAGTTCTCTACAGATCCCAAATCCTTTGCCCTTGTAGCAGGTTCTCAACAACAGTATAGGTTGGAGGATTGTATGGGTTCTTAAGGGAAAAGAGATTCTCAGAAGAGGGATGGATATTTTGAATCTCTAGCAATCTCAAAGTAAATCAGAATCTTCATTTTCTTAAAAATGCTATGTGCTTTTTTTGTGGACCCATTGGGAAAGCAACTAAGAGTGTATTTGTGGCATATCCATGTCTCCCCCATTCTCTAGACTGTTTCATGCACTTTGGTTGTGCTTCAGTTAGTGGAGACCAATTAGATGGAAAGAAAAGTCTGGGATAACACAGATTCTGATATAGCCCATGTTGGATATCTGGAAAAGCAAGCTAAATTCTACCCTAGTAGTGTAGAAACAAATTTGAGAACCCCAAACATGCCATATTCCCCTCCAGTTGTAAAATTCTGAATCTATGAAATAGCTGTTTAGGCAGGAGAGGACACAGTGTACAGCAGGCTTTGAAGAGTAGAAAATGCACATTACTCCCATGGTACTATAACAACAACAAATCCATATACAAGATTTACAACTAGAAGAAATCTTAGAAAACTAACTCCTTCTAAGAGCCAGAGAGGTCACATAGGTCCAAATTCAAACAAGGTAGGAATTAAAGTGACTATTTGAATCCTGATCCTTTGATTCCAGTTCTATTATTCTTCCCATAGACCACTCTAAATGGGAATATTCTTGTCATTGCTTTCTAATGCTAGTCCATGGAACTAGCTAACTCCATTTTATGGGTGGAAAAACTAAAACCAAAAAAATTAACCTGATTTTTAAATACTTGCATACTTTCACCTAACAGCATTAATTAGTTCATGAAAACAGCTTGGGAGAGCAGCCTGGCATAAGCAGTGTCCTGTACTAGCCAGCACATATGAAGGTGGTAAGAGAGGGAAAATTCAGAGCCCCAACTGCCCCAGTGTCTCCAAGCACACATCTCCTATGAGGACAGGTGGCTTGTGTCAGGGCAGAGGAGAGTCAGAGCTGGAAAAAATGTCCTTAGAAATTATTGTCTGTTTTACTCTTCTATGAGTGTCCCTAGGTAGGAGGCTCCCATCTCACAGCTAATTGCCCTGATATGTGGTGTGTTTATCTTTTAATTTTTCAAGTAACTTTTTAAATTAAATGATGTCATATGACACCAAGATTTTACACTATATCAGCAAGTCACCATTCATGTCAGAGAATCACCTCTCCCAGAACACCACTAGAAATCTTCTCTATCAAAGCCTTTTTCTATACAGATTGACCACTGTTTAATTATTTACAAAAATGCTTTCTCACAGTTCTGAGTTAGGTCATCCATGTAAAATTTTCCCCATTTTACAGAATTATAATCTGATTATAATGCAATAATAAAAATCAATCTCTTTAATAGAAAACTTAAAGATTTACATGATAGGCAGCATTAAAAGAGGAAGGCCCAGTGTGGTGGCAGAGGCCTGTAATCCCTGTTACAGGGAGAGTCTCAGGTTCATGGATTTCTTGAATCCAAGAGTTCTGAGGTATGGTGGGCTAAACTGATCAGGTTTTTGTACTAAGTTCAGCACCAATATGGTGGACCTTTGGCAATAGGGGATCACAAAGCTGCCTAAGGAGAGTCAAACCAGCCCAGGTTGGAAATAGAGTATGTCAAAGTTCCTGTGCCAATTAATGGTGAGTGGCCACTGTAATTTCAACCTGGATGAGATAAGGAGACCTAGTCCTCCAAAAAAGGAAGGACAGTGGCAGGAAAAAAGGCAATATACAGTCACATATGAGTGTGGAAAACCAGGCAATCAGCAGCAGGTTCTTTGTATGATTGTATGATTATGGGTCAATTAAGATGTTTTTAGTCAATTGTGTCAACCCCTGCTATATTCCCACCATTTCCCTTGATTCAGCTCCAGGGGGCTATGAGACAAATGATCCAGATTCACTAGAAACCTACAAGGTCCAGGTACATGTACTGTTAAAATTCTTCTGGGTATCAACTAAAAGGAAAACTAAATCCCAGTTATACCCAGAGGTATAACTAGTTGTTGGGAGAGTGAAGAAAGGGAGAGCAATGGCAGCACAAGATTAGGCATAGAAGAAAGATGTTTTTAAATGTATAAAACAAAATACGTAGGACTACAAAGGACACCAATTAGATTAAAATAAAGGTGTAAATTTTTTTCCCATTCAGATTGATAGACTCCCCTGAGATCTATCCACATCACCCAACGCTGTATCGGCAAGCACCCTAGCATACCTAGGGCGGCTACTAGCACAGGTTCTTAGATCTGCTTTTCTAAAGGAAAGCAACTCAAAGTGGGTTAACAATCTTACTTTAATCAATCAAATACCATTTACCTAGTTCAGGGGGAAAA
>CM053582.1:139606922-139652761 GCA_028627135.1 Pseudochirops cupreus
AGACACTTTAGCACAGGGCCTAGGGGCAGGGAAGATCTTCAGATTCCCATAACAAACGCACAGTGACTGAATCATGGTGGGTACTCACTAAATGCTTTTTGACTGATTGGTTAATTAATCATAAGGGGTCCGTGGATCCCAGTTGGAGAACTCCTGATCTAATTCAATCCATCACTCCATGGGTGGTTCACCTCTCCAACATCCCCAACACTGATTGTCATAATAGTAACTCACCTTTCTGTAGAGCTTTAAGATTTGGAAAATTATTTCCCCAGGAGAGCTGAGCAGGTAACGCATATATTGTACCCATTTTAAAGATAAAGAAACACATCTTAGAAAGGCAAAATGACTTGTCCAAGGTCATATTACCTAGTCAGAGACAGGATTTGAAACCAAATGTTCTAACAATAATAATAATCATTACCATTTATATAGCACTTGAAGGTTTGCTATCTGGTATAATCCCAGGACTTTTTTCATTTTGCCGCGATATCCAGCCTCTCTTTACATCCCTTCAGTCAGGAGGATATGATTATGTCACGGGTGAGTCCATTCCCATTTTAGAAAAGCAACTGGGAAAGTCATTAAGTAGAATTGCCTGATACGTATATTCACTGTACAAGTTTACTCAGATAAAAACATGGTGCATGGTGAAGACCGAAGAGAAGAGAAATTGTGATACTTTACGTCTGCCTTTTCAGGGCTTGCTAACAGGGAAATTTTGAATAAATCAGAGAATAAAGAAAAAATATGTCAAGTTTGTTTCTGTTATTACCCTTGGGCTCCTTTTGTGTTTTTGGTGAGATTTCCTTTTGACCACACAAATAACATGTGGTTTTCTGATCATATTCTGAAAGGAAGAAAAATTGGAGCAGAGCTACAAAGCAGAGGGACAGTAGAGCGCTGTTGTGCGATATTTCATGTCATATGTTGATATGAAATTGTCCTTCAAGACTATAAAAATGACTAAAAACATAACTTGCAGAAAAGAGTCCTTTAAGAAGAAATGGGCTTTCTTCTTTGTTTCTCTAGGTAATCTCTCTCTCTCTCTCTGTCTCTCTGTCTCTCTCTCTTTGTCTGTCTGTCTGTCTCTCTGTCTCTGTCTCTCTGTCTCTCTGTCTCTCTCTCTCTGTATTGTGTGTGTGTGTGTGTGTGTGTGTGTGTGTGTGTATGGATGATGGCTTATCAAAAATGCATCGAGATTTGTACATGTGCCCACACCAAAGGTATCCTAGCTGCAGAAGCTTAGGTCTCACAAACTTGGCTGACTGGTTTCAATAACTAATATCCCATTTACAAGCAACCTTGGCACATTAGTCTCATTTTATAGAGATGAAAACATTAAAGCCATAACTTAATATAATAGGTGCTCTGGGTTCAACCAATCTCTATAAGATAAAACCCGTTTGTGTGTTATCTCCCTCCTTAAGCATCAGTACTGCCTTGCTTTCTATTTGTAATTCTAGTACTTGGTACATAGTAAGTACTTAATACTTTTTTTTATGCAAAATGAAGTGCAAAGAACCAGGAGACTATTGTACACAGTAATAGCAATGCTGTAATGATGATCAACTTGTGAAAGATTTGGCTACTCTGATCAATACAGTAATCCAAGACAATTCCAAAGTACTGCTGATGAAAAAATGCTATTCACTTCCAGAGAGAAAACTTATGACCTCTGAGTGCAAATTGAAGTATGGTTTTCTCACCTTTTTTTTTTGCTTTTTTTTTACAATATAGCTAATATGGAAATACATTTTGCATGACTTCATATGTATAATTGATATATTGTTTGCTTTCTCAGTAGGTGGGGGAGGGGTAGGAGGGAAGGAGAAAATCTGGAACTCAACATTTAAAAAAGAAAGAATGTTAAAAGTAAATAATATTAAAAAAAAAGAAAGATGTATAGGAATGTAAAAAAAAATTGACACAAGTTTACATAAACTCTCTAATTATCAGCTCGCATAAACTGCAAGCTTTTATCCACCAAGCAAAAAACCATTCCCTCCCATTGGCATTTCAAAGGAGTGAGCCCCTACCGTCTTTCCCTGGTACTCCCTTAACCCATATGGTGCTGTGAACAGAGAACTTATTAGGGTTAAGATTTGCCACAATTACTGGTCACAAGCAATTTGTCTGAACTCCTGATCACTGATGCTGTTGACTCAAAAGTGACAGAGAAAACTCAGAAACCATGACTACAAAAACTTTCATGGAGAGTCAAAGACCAGAAATCCATTACTATGGTTGCAGATACACATCACCATCCAATGTATGAAGTCCTTGCCTAGGGATGGGCACAAAGAACTCCTACCCATACTGGCTAGCTACATAAATCATCAAAAACTCTTCTATCTAGGCAGAAGTTAATAACATCCCTAATGAAATCCACCTTCAAAGTCAGCTGTCATTCCTCTTATTCCATATTCTCTTATTCCTTCTAAACTCCCCACACTCTTCCTCCTACATCCTTTGTCAACCTACACTGACTAACCAATCAGGACTACCCTGACACTGAAGCCAACTAGAAATGTCACTGTACCTACAGTCCCTGGAGAAATACTAACTTAAGAATCCAGGACCACAGACTGGAGGACACATATCCTACGTTTTTATTACCCACTTCATAAGGCTATTGTAAGTAAAATGCTTTGTAAACTTTAAAGGACTATATAAAAAGGGATTGTCATTTTACCAACTCTACTGAGATGTTATGAAGAAACTGCTTTTTAAATGCAAAACTCTTATCTAAATGCTATTATTATTGTAAATATTAGGGATTGGCATAGAATCTATGATTTCATTGATATAGAAAACTATCTGGGGAGGAACTCTCTCTGCCAAAGTTGGTTAGCACCTTCTCTTGCAATTTCTAGTCTTAGCAGGATGCCTAGGGCACTGAGAGATTCAGTGACTTGCTCAGTCATCAGATCGGTATGTATCCTGGGTGAGATAACCCCTTTGTCTTCCTGGCTTGGAGACTAGCTCTCTATTCGTTACACCACACTGCTTCTATATTGTTGATATTAATAATTGTCCATTACTGTTATCATGGTATAAATGTATGAATGCTTTCATCAAACAGAAATACAACTGACCTGCACATGGTTTTGATAGCTATCTGACCTGGGATCTGGTCCACTACACCTCTCCCAAGGGAGGCTTTGTAGAGAGTAGTGAGAATGCTGTGTGCCTTGTTTCCTAAATGGAAATATTCATATTCAATATTCCTTTCTATTTTATCCTAAAAAAAATGCATTTTGACCCTTATTACATCGAACTCAAGAGGGTTCCTTTGGGACCAAAATTAATTTTTCCAAACTAGTTTGGCTGAAAGAAAGACGGGAGGCAGAATGTGCCAGGCAGGTCAAACTACCATTGCTACCTCCACTCAGACCCTGATGGAGATAATCCAGGACCCTGAATCCTTGGGAACAGAAGCACACTCCAGACCACTGATTCTGATTCCATCTTAGCTCCCACAGCTGTCTTCTCAGGAAGCAATTCCTGTGGAAATGCTACCAGATAACTAATTTGGGGTGCTATGACACCACCTCCTCAGTCATAGCTACTAAAGACCCTGAAAAGAAAGTTCTCACCATCAGTGTGCTAGTTACTGTCCAATGGTTCAACATCACAAAAAAAGGATGATATTTTATCCATAGAAATGGATATTAAAGAAAATGCATTACCATGTGCTTTGTGACTATATTCTAAGGACCATGGGAACTTTCCATCTGATTTGAAGCTAAAACCCTTTGGTTGTGTCTTATCTCCCCCTTTAGAATGCTCCTTAAGCACGAGGACTGCCTTGCTTTCTATTTGTAATTCTAGTACTTGGTACATAGTAAGTACTTAATACTTTTCTTATCCATCCATTCATTCATACACTTATTCATAGTTTTCCAGTTACCCTAAATGAATCTGCTAGAATCCAATCCCTCAGCTTTTACCTTAGCCTAGGGCTAGGAGAACCCCTAAGAGTGATTCAGCCCAAACTGAGAATTTGAGTTTGGCAACACAAGACCATGTGAAGGTGAGGATAAATCCAGCAGAGAGCCTTATGATCAGAATAATAATCCTCCCCTCCTCCTTAGGGCAAAAAAGGTTTTGGTTTCATTTCAGCACTATGTCTGCTCCTAAAGTTGTATAAAACTTGTGAGATAAATCATCCCAGACTTCCTGCATGCTGCTGCTTCCTGTGAATGAGAGGCTATTTGGCACCACACGCCTGTGCTGAATAATTTTGGAAAGTGTTGAAGTTTGATGGACAAAGGCATTAAAATGATAGTAATTAGTACCAGGCCCTTTGCTTGAAATGCTGAGCTCCAGGAAATTAAAAGGTTGCATTTTCTGAACTTATTATGCTACAGGCTACTTCCAAGGTTAAGGTCAATGCTGCTGAATTCAGTACCATTCTTTTGATGCTATGACAGAGATATATTTGCTGTTCATAGAAGACAAGGGAACAGGGAGACACATATCTGATATGTTGAAAATGTATCTGGAAAGTGAATATGAAAAAGCTTGGGATCTTGCTTGGAAAACTCTTCCAATCTGGGGCCCATTTTTAGATGTGGGCTGAGGACATAGGTACAAACCCACAGAAGGACACCTGTAATGGTAAAAGGACTAGTGTTGGGATTTGGCTTTCTGGTTTCTGAATAAATGTTTTGCTTCTGTCTTCTATATAGAGAGTCTGTTACTTTTTGTGATTCAGAACTGTGCCGGCATATTCATAGTCACAGGCAGTGCTGTGAATATTGCGTTGGTCCTACAATACCACATCTGGGGAGCCAAGACCACTGAAAGGCCCTTGGTTGAGAGGTTCAACCAGAAGGTCCAGGAATTTATACCTTGGCAACCTCTAACCAGAAGCCTCATAACCAAAGCTAGGTTAATATAAAGAACAAAAGCTCTGCCCTGAGAGGTACAGACAAGAAGAGTATAAACCTTGTAGACAGTCTTCAATCACTTATGATTTATTATTCAAATCCCAAGATGTCCTAAAACCACTGAACTATGCAGTTCTTCCCATATGAGTTTCCCTGAGAAGATAGTACAGTGTTATTTTGTTGGTCTAATGCTCTTTCTACTATATCATACTTAGGAACTTAGTATTGATCACCATGTAGAAGTATATACATTTTTTAAAATATCACTTTTGGAGGCATGTTGCCTAATGTAAACAAATGACTAATAGTTGAATTTCAGGCACCAATAAGAGAGGTCTTTTGAGGTGGAAGGAGAACCTCATATGCCTCAATTCATAGCAACAGAGAGGACCTTTTACTCTGCCTATACATAAGGCCAATCTTGCCAACACAAGCAAAACCTGCATGTGCATGCTCCAAGATACGCAGCCTTTTTGACTCCTGTGTTGTCGTGGGCCACTTGGGTACCAGCCCCAAGTGTGAGCGGAGACGTGAGAGAGAATTAACCAGGTGGGTAGTTTGTAGGAAAGAACTCCATTTAATGATGCTTTGAGCAAGATTTTTATACAGAAGGATGAAAGGATTCATTGTCTTAAGCCTGTTAGTTCCTGGAAGTAACAGAATTTGATAAGGAATACATTACCTAGGTGTAATCATTGTCTTTAGTCTGTTATATCCTGGAACCAACACAGAATGGATAATTCAATAAGGGACAAGTCTTTTAGGTGTCTGAAGCCTGGGGGCAAAGGCCTCAATGTCAGCACCTCAAACAAAAGTCCTTTTAAGTATATTCCCAGGGTGCCAGCCTTTTCAAGCTGCAGTCACCTGGAGAGGTACACCATCAAGATCTTTATCTGAGTCCTGGATTTAGCCTCCTAGGCTCCCAACACTGTGTAAACTGGATTTAAGTGAGGCAAAGTTATCCATAGTCATCAGCCTCACTCTCTTCCAGAGTCTTCAACATCCAGTGACTAGACAAAAGTCAGATGACTAGTGATAGCCTAGGATGCAGTGAATAACTTGGTGTCTTCAATGTCTGACTAAGCTCTAAGTGCTCCACAGTTCTGCTTCAGCTGCCTTCATGGCCATTGAAACAAAATGTTCATCCTCCTCCTATTCCACAGGGGAAATCTTCACACGCTTGGGGTAGACACCCTCCGAACTCATCCATAATTTGAACCCCATATGTTACTCCCAACCTTCTTGGAGTCACTGGTTCCATTGAATCTTCTTCCTGAGCATTGCATGGAGTCTCTATCAGGCGGGGCTTCACAGAGCACGTGGCTACAAAGCTTCTCACTGCTACCACCTTTTGGCCTTCAGCTTGAGTCCTCTGCACTTAACTTCTGTCTGCCTCAGTTTACTCAATTACAAAGTGGGGGAAATAATAGCACTTAGCTTGCAGCCTTGCTGTAAGGATCAAATGAGATCTTTGATTTTTGAAGGGCTTATCAAAGTATACTCTCTTAATAAATGCTTCTTCAAGGGTGATGGCCGTGTCTGAGGAGAGAAATGGTCATAGAAGAGAGAGATTTCAAAGAAAGAAATGAAAGGATTTGGTAATAGATTTTATTATGATCCATATAATTTTTTCTGTCTTATCTACAAATATACCCAGAGACCAAATGAAATCCCATGCTAAAATCAAAACATGTGATTTTTAAGGCAGTCCCCCGATCTACCACAAAATCATAGAATCCTAGAGTTGGACGAGACCTCAGAAACTATCTAATCTAAGGAATACCTGAAGTATGAATTTCCTCTACAGCATCACCAAAAAAGTGGTCAGCCAATCTTCACTTGACGATCTCCACTGACGGGGAACTCCCCACCTTCTAAGGCAGATACTTCCCTTTCTGCAGAACTCTGCTTGTTATGATTTACTTTATGCTGAGCCAAAGTCCATTTCTCCTCAGTTCCTCACACCACCACACGCCCTCCAACAGCAGTCCTAATCCTTTCCTCTGACATCCCCCTTCCATAGGACAGACATTTAAAAACTTGAACAGCAAACTTGTTCACCCTAAACTTGTTCGCTTCTTCCTTGAGGCTAAGCCTTTCCAGTCCCATTTCGTGGCCTCATTTTAATTCGTCATCTGAGCAGGGCAGGGTAGTTCAGAGCCTATCACCTTCCTCACTCTTGATGCTGTTCCTCTTATAGTGCAGCCTAAGATGAAATTAGTTTTGCCAACAATTATGTCACATTGGTAACTTATATTGAGCCTGCAGTCCACTAAAACCCCAGATCTTAAATATTAACTGTTGCCTAGAAATATCTACCATCCTGTACTTAAGTTGTTGTTATTGCTTTAACCACAAAAAAAAAGTCCTTTATATCGAGCTATATTAAATTTAATCACCTTCGAGATGGTCGAGGGGTCTAGTCTGACAGGATCACTTTGCACTGATTCTTTTCTTCTGAGTTACAAATTGAATAAGTTTGTCATCTTTGTCTTTATCCGAGGCATTGATAAAAAGTTAGCTAAAACAGAACCCAAGACAAAATTCAAGTGCAGCAGCCTTAACCGAAAAGAAAAATGAGGGTAAGATGGAAGAATTTGTCCTTAATGAACCCTTGCTAACATCTTGTACGAACTTTTCAAAACGTTCACAAACCATATGTTTAATCATCTCGTCTAGAATTTTGCTTGGGTTAACCTCAAGCTACAAACATATCAATTCTGGAATTTCCCCATTCTGAAAATGAAAATGAAATTAACTTATTCATGTGAAATATGGAAGCTAAGCTGTTTACTACTTCCCTAGACTTCATCATCTTCCACTTTAAACTTTGGTATCTTCAACAACTTAGTTATATAATAAAAATATGGTAAAATAATATCACAAATCATTTTCCAATCTATAATCCATAAAGGGTTCTCTGATAAGTCTTTTTCTAAGCTTCTTTCTGATTTTTTTTAAAAGATAGGCTTCTTTTATATTCAATCAAAATGCAAGACTTTCAAAATTAAGTTCATGCTCTGTGTAAATATTTTTAGAAGTATGGCTGTTACAAATGAGACTAAGATTGACTCAGAGGACTGCAGTGTCAATCAGCGTTGAGCCTGAGCCTCAGCTACATGAAGATAATTTCCTCATCAGGTGTCGACTGCCTCGCTCCTTCCCCCTCCATATATTTCCCACCCCCACCCTTATCCCCACCATGAAACTTTCCTTGTTCTCTACCCCCAAAGTAAACTATTTCTTTCTTAGATGTCACTTTGCTTTGCCCCTCTCTAATGCACCAAGCATAGTAGTGTATGTATATTACAGTGTTCTGTGTCTGAGTTTTATCTCCAAGAAACTTTCTTATCTGAACTTTGAATCTACCTCAGCACCTAGAACAATAAATAATTAAATAGTGGTTGAATTTTGAAAAGCACACTCAGAATGGTAGAGAGGCAGTGGGTGGAGGAGAGGAGAGGATAGGGGAGGGGAGGGGAGGAGAAGACAGAAGAGAGGAAGGGAGGGGAGGGGAAGGGAGAGGAGAGGACAGTGGTGGGAGTGGAAAGAATACTACCCTGGGAGTCAGATAACTTGGGTTGGAATACCAGATCTGCTATTTATTACCTGTGACTTTGGGCAAATCATCTTCTCTCTAGATAACCATTTTTCTCATTTACGAGAGGAAGGCATAGGAATACATGATCACTCTGGCCTCTTCCAACTCTGAATTCCATATATTACAAATTAGACAACTGAGCATAGGTCCTGTGTTTCTTGCTTTACTGACTGTGTGATCTGGAGGAAAGTCCCTTCCCCTTTCTGGGCCTCAGTTTAATCATCTGTAAAATTGAGCATGGCACACTATGCCACTTTCAAGAGACTGTTTCAAGGTTCTTAATTCTATGCATTGAACAAATGGTTGCACTGTGAACAATCCCACTTCTGATGGCTCCTGCATTCATTTCCAGGCTCCATTTTCTGAGTGTTTCTCCTTCACTGTCTCATGATGCTTCCAGGATTGAATTTTATTAGGCTTATAGACGTAGAGTTAGAAAGTCCCTGAGAGGCTGTCTAGCCCAACTCATTTTAAACATGAAGAAACTGAGACACCAAAAAGTTACATAATTTATCCAAGTTTACACAGTCAGTCTAAGAGCTAGGATTTGAACTGGTCCTCTGATTTCAAAGTCATACTGCTTTCTTGCATTTCTGGACCCTAAAAGAGAAAAATGGTTATATATCTATTCATTCTTGCCCAGGAAGGCTGGAACAGGAAAAAATGGGAAGATTCAGAGATTGAGTAGCAGATAATGATTCAGATGACCCTGTCAGTCTGGAAGCCTGATGGCCAACTCTGGGTAATGGTGGGAGCAATGTCTCAGGAGGACCCAGTAAAAAGTACTTCTCACCATTGACACTCAGATAGGCCCAGGACTTTTCCTTCAGTGTTTCTAAGGACTGCTCCTATTACCTTCACATTCTTTCCAACATTTCTCTGAAGGAAAACTTTGCTGTAAAGCAGTTGTGTGACTTTGGTTATCCATGACATACGTGGACGTTAGAAAACCCAGTCTAATAACAGATATCAATAATCACGATGTAAAGAAACCCAGAGATGACAAATGTTTGAACGAAGTTGTGCCCCTAAAATACAGTCAGACAAACCCAAAGGTTTTCAAGTTGGGAGGGATCTTAGAGATAACAAACATAGTTCAAATCCCTCATCTTATAGCTGAGGAAACCAAGGCCAGGCCATTTATCCAATGGCCTGTGGGAAAACTCCTGTAGTTTCTGTATATTTGAAGTCCTATGAGGAGAACAAAAAAGTCTTCCCTGGAAACTCTGTCTAGATGCTTGTCATCATGGGAACTTCCTAAGTCTTCTTGAAGAAACATATTCCACCATGACTGCATGCCAATGGTAGACACCCAAACAAAACTTGGGCATCCTAAAGTTCTGCCTACGCTTCTCCCATTCAGAACATTCCTTTTGATGAGTCTCAAACACACAAAAAAGTGGGTGCTCGAGAACTTAGGCATGATGTACTCTTGAGAGGGTGGTTGCTTAACTAGGTCACCAATCATTCCTCACTTCCTCTACATCACTACAGATGTGAAAGTAGGCTAAAGCCTACAGCAAGTAAACAGCTTCTTCCTGATCACACTGGGCAGGATTCACATGAGCTGCAATAGGTTATGAGTTAAGCCAATTATTCATTGCAGTATTCCCCTCCTGTTCAAAATGAGCATTAAAAACATCTTTGAAATTTGATGCACTGTCAGTTATTCAGGATTAGGGGAATTCTTTGGTACCAGCAATAAGAAATAGCAGAATAACCAAAAGTGAAGTATCAATTGAATTAGGTTGTTTGCTTTTTTCTGACTTGCTTTCCTAATATGTTTTTGTTGAGGCTAATATCCATGGTGCATGTCTGTACAAGGACTCGAAGAAAATATGATCTTCAGCCCCAGTGCTGTTCTTCTCTAGGCTGATAATTCTTATGAACTTCATTATAGCTTACTAAAAGGAATGGTTTTTAAAATGTAAAGGATAACAGTTTTTTTCTTTTTTTTAATTTATTTATTTTTAGTTTTCAACATTCACTTCCGTAAGTTTTAAATTTTTTCCACCTCCCTCCCCTGCTCCCTCCCCAAGATGATATAGGCTCTACATATGCATTCTTATTAAACAGATTTTCACATTAGTCATGTTATATAGAAGAATTAGAACAAATGGAAGGAACCATGAGAAAGAAAAAGCTAAACAAAGCAAAATAAAACAAAAAAAGAGAGCAAAAAGTATGCTTCAATCTGCATTCAGACTCTATGTTTCTTTCTCTGGATGTGGATGGCATTTTCCATCATGAGTCTTTTGGAGTTGTTTTAGGTCCTTGCATTGCTGAGAAGAGCTAAGTCTTTCAAAGTCAGCCATCACATAATGTGGCTATTACTGTGTATAATGTTCTCCTGGTTCTGCTCACTGATAATAGTTTAAAAAAAACTTCACCTGTAAAACTTCTGATTAAAAACAAAACATAACCCATCAGTCCACTCATTTGTGACTAGGTAACTTCCCTACCCATCCATTCTATGAAAATGGGGAAATAAGAAACTTTGATTCTATTTTTAATTCCTTTTTTTATTGCTGACTGATTGTAAAACCTCTCTAAAATCAATATATTCATTTCATTTAAGAAGCAACTGTACATGGTGAAGTGTTTTACAAAATGACATCCTCTATAAAGGATGCGGAATTTGTTCCTTACATTTCTAGGCCCTATGATATTAGTGTATCCCCCTTCGACTCACTCTCTCAACCTACACAGGCAAACAGGATAGGTTCCCAAAGGGTGGTTGACTACTTCTCCCCCTCCCCAGGAGTCTAAGGGTAACCCTGAGTGCTTGGGAGATTTCTACCACCATTGCTCATGGACCCTCATTTGGTGTGTCCCTGTTGGCTATTAATCTGCTTAGATTAGCATTTGCATAGGAATGGTTACTAAAGTGGGATGGTCAGTGCAATGGGTACATAAAACATTCTCCAAAAAGTCTAGGGCATACTTTTGCATAAGTACACATATGTCTATGGGAAAAGCAAGTTGAAATTTGGAGTACAATGGTAGTAAGGCAAACATGGGGAATATTTGTATAGTATAAGAATAATTACACCTAAGGAGCATTCATGAAGACTTCATCAAAGGAGAAAGGAACTCCAAATAACTTGGACATATGAGTTGCATGTGACATGGAGCTATTCCACAAAGGAGAAAGGCATAGGGGGAAAGAGCTCTTTCTTTCCTTTGTAGAGTTTTCATGAAGTTTCCCTTAGATATAACTCTCTGCTAGTCTCCAAATGCCCAAGCCGTTATAGAGTCTTGAAGCTGCCTGTCTTCAGTTTATCTAGTTGGTTCTTGGGATGTCTCTCAACAAGAGATGAATTGTCTCCTTTAGTCTACGATCTTCTGGGCTCAATGCCCCATCTCCTACTTGCTGCCTTCCTGCATGGGTGAAAGGATCTGCCTCCTTAAGTTGCTCCTAAGCCTGAAGTTTGATGGCTTCAATGTTGGGCTCATTCATTGCCTTCTAACTGGCCCAAAGGTACATCTGATTCTTTTAGCCCTTCTCAAAATGATTTCTGTGAAAGATCTACCTTCATCCAAAAATGAACTTTACTCCTCCCAAAATGACTTATTTCATGCCTAATTCAAACCTTTGATTGGCTGAATCAGAAGTCTGGGTCTTCTACATTTATATTAATTGGGGGTAAGGATACAACCCCTCACCAGGAGCTGATTTCAGAGATCATCTAATTCAACTCTCTCATTTTGCAAATGAATATACTGGGGTCCAGAGAAGTTAAGTGATTTGCCAAAGGTTATACAGGTAGTAAATCTCAGCAGTGGGATTTGAATCTAAGTCCAATGGCTCTAGAGACCATGTTCTTTCCACTCTCCCATGATGCCCACTGTGCAATACAAAGAAAAGAAAAATACACATATACACAAAGACAATGGAATCATTTTAAAATTTTGGTGCCAGGAAATAGGACTAACGCCTCCTTTATGGACAAACGTAGCAGAGGCAGCAGCATGGTATGGTATGCTGGCCTTGGAAGTGGAATTGAAAGGCCTCATTTCAAGTCTAAGCTTTACTACTTGTCTGCCACATGATCTTAGATAAACCATTTCACTTATTGTGCCTCTATTTCGTGCTCTATAAAATAAGGAAATTTATAGTGTCTGACCAAACTCATAGGGCTGTTGTGAGGATACAAGGAAAAAAATGAAATAAATGGATGGCATTATGCCAAGCATTCATTCATTCATTTTTCATATTCTTTGGGACTCCATCTGGAGTTCTCTTAATAGAGATACTAGAATGGTTTGACATTTTCTTCTCCAGCTCTTTTTTTAGGTAAGAAACTGAGGCAAACAGGGTTAAGTGACTTTGCCCTGGGTCACACAGTTAGTAAAGCCAGTCTGATGCTGGATTTGAACTCAACTCAGGTCTTCCTGACCCCAGATATCCTACTTTCTAGCCTCCTCACTACCTAACTGCCCTATATCAAACATTTACCATGTGTAATTTTTTTTTAATTTAATTTATTTTATTCTGAATTTAAGAAATAAAGCAAGCATTTCCATAACATAGTGGGATAGAAAAAAAAGATGATTATACACGAAACTGCAAGTCTACTATGCATAACTTGTTATTTCTTTTAAATATTTAATAAAGTTATTGCATAACTTTCTTTTTTTTCTTTTTTTCTTCCCTCCCCCACCCCCCTCTCATGCCCTAGAGATGGCTACCTTTAGACACAAATATGTATGCATATATAAAATTATTCTATATGCACTTCTATTTCTCAGTCCTTTCTCCAGATGAAGATAACTAAAAAGTTAGTTGAAGCAATAATTTTAGCAAAGTAGCAGGATATAAAGCGAATTCACACAAATCATCAGCATTCCTACATATCACAAAGAAGAGAGAGTAAGAGATATTCTATTTAAAATAACTATAGACAGTATTAAAAAAAAAAAAACCTGAATGCATACCTGCCAAAACAAACCCAGGAACTATATGAACAAAATCAGATTTTTAAAAAACACTTTTTTTTACAAGTAAAATCAGATTTCAATAATTGGAGAAATACTATGCGCAATTCTAACTCAGAGATTTGAGTGAGGTAATATACAATGAAACACTTTATGAACTTCAAAGCCTGGTAAAAATGTCAGTCCTTATTATTGTTATTATAACTATTACTATTACTGAGACTGACATATCCCAAAGGTAACCAAATCCATGGAAGCCTAATGTGAAAATAATTATATCAAATAAAATATTTGGAAACCATATAAAATGTCACACCATCACTGGGCCAGGGCTTAAAACTCCTGGCAATTCTGACTCAATAACTTCAAGCAAGTCATTCTTTCCTTTGCCTTTTTCTTTAGAAATAATGACACTTAATGACAGATGGTTGGTAAGCCTCTTTGAAATCTCTAGATGAAAGGTGTGATGTAAATACAGAGGGTTACTAGTAAATCCACTTCAAAAACAAAAGCTTCTGCCATAAACAGCAAAGAGGCCTGCCTGCTGGAAACTCAGCCTGACGAGGAAAGGAGACGGCACAAAAAGTACAATCATAGTGATCCCGAGCTCAGAATTTGAGCTCCTGTCTTATCCCTGAGGATTACAAAGCACTTTGTATATGAGAGCAGCGTCATCACCCAAAGTCTTTGTAAAAAGAGCACGTCCTCTTGCCTACATTTAAATGACGTCCTCGTGCCTACTGTTATCCAAGGAGGTAATCCGACTTTCCAAACATCCAAACTACACCCGGGACAGCTTGGAAGAACACTCTGAATTAAGTGACCCAACGTAAAGAGGAAAGAAATTCTGATCCCAGCATCCTAGAACCACTTCATTTGTAACCTGGGGAAATTCAGGGCATTCTGGACCATATTTCTACTTGAGACTCTTCTAGTTCCCCATTCACTTTCCAGCCAGAACCAACTAGAGGGAATTCTCTTTCAAAATCCTTTCGCTCACTGGTGTACTGATAAATCAGTGGTGGGGAATCTGTGGCCTTGAGGCCACATTTTTTCTTATGTCCTTTATAGTTAATTTGAGTACTTATAATAGTGACATTAACCCAAAGTTGTTCTTAAAACAATATTGTTGTTGCTATATACAATATTCTCTTGTCAAATACAAGTTCATCCCATTCACATTCAAAGTTATAATTACTATTTCTGAATTTCACTCCATCTTATTTTTTCTCACTATTTTCCTTCTCAGCCTCTCTTTTTATCCCGTTTCTGTTACCTGATCTTCTCCCCTTACCCTGTCACTCCTTACTGGATCCACTTTCTTTAAATGATGCCTCCTTTAAAATTAATCCAATCTTGTTTCATGGTCAACAGGAATTTAAGTGAAAAGAGCGGGAAGTGACTATCCATTTTAAATAGTGATGTGACCAAGAACAAAAAAGATTGTTGTTGTTAACTTTTCTTCTCCTTCAGAATACTCTCCTCTGTCCATGCTTTCATAAGACAGCACTCTCTCTCTCTCTCTGTCTCTCTCTCTGTCTCTCTCTCTCTATCTCTCCCTGTCTCTCTGTCTCTCTCATTCTCTCTGTCTCTCTCTGTCTCTCTGTCTCTCTCTGTCTGTCTCTATCTCTGTCTCTGTCTCTCTCTGTCTCTCTCTGTCTCTCTCTCTCTCTCTCTGTCTCTCTCTCTCTCTGTCTCTCTCTCTCTCTCTCTCTCTCTCTCAGTTCTCCTCCTACTCTTCTGATCACTCCAGGTGATAGCTCCACTAACCTCGAGGGTGTCCTCAAGTGCCTTGGTCTTGGCCCTTTTCTCCTTTTGCTGTATACTACTTACTTGATGATCTCATTAGGTCCCACATGTTCAATGATCATTTCTGTTCAGATGATTAGTGTGTGTGTGTGTGTGTGTGTGTGTGTGTGTGTATCTGGTCTCTCTGCTGATCGACAGTCATGCCTTTCTCTGATGCCTCTTAGACATCTCAAACTGGATGTCCACAAAGAATCTCAAACTCAACATCTCCCAAAGAGAACTCATTTATCTTTCAACTCAAATCCTCTCTACCTTCTGAACTTCCCACCTTGGTCTTCCTAGTCACCCAGACTCACAATTGTGATGTCATAATTGACTCCTCATTTGCACCAGCTCCACATATCCAATCCATTCTTCATTTCACATCATGTTTTGTGTATGTGCTTTTCTGTCTATTTACATAGCCATGACCCTAATTCAGGCCCTCATCATATATTGACTGGACTATTATTGCAGTAGCTTTCTAACTGGTTGCCCCCCAAGTCTCTCTTGACTCCAAACATCATCCACTCAATTGTCAAAGTAATTTTTCTAAAATGTGGATCTGACTAAGTCAATCCCCTCTCCCATTATCCCCCTGAATGAACTCCAGTACTTGTCTGTTCCCTCCAGGAACAAATAGAAAATCTTCTGTTTGGAGAGAGAGAGAGAGAGACAGAGAGAGAGAGAGACAGAGAGAGAGAGAGACAGAGAGAGAGAGAGAGAGAGAGAGAGAGAGAGAGATTGAGGGAGAAATTAGTTAGTTGTTTACATATTATCTAGGTCATTAGAACATGAACTCCTTGAGAACCAGAATTGGGTTTTTTTGGTTTGTTTTTTGTTTTGTTTTGTTCTTGCCTCAGCATGGAGCCCAGCACAGAGTAAATTCTGCATAAATAATCTACTGACTGACTAACTGATTTGTGGAAGAAAAAAGTGTTGGATGTAATCATTCTGCTTTCTGGGCAATCTGAAAAATTCAAGCTGTTCTATAAGTTAAGGTTCTTTTCCTCCCCAAGAGAAAGGGGAAGCACCTAGTGAAGCAGTTAGGTAGGAATGTGGGTGGAGCACAAGGTCAATAGCTACCAAGATATTTTCTTGATTGAGTAAACTTGGACTTTTTCACATGGGCAAGTATGCTCAGCCCAGAAAAACCATGTAGGTATATTGCAGAAATACCTACGGTCATTGGTCAGAAGAGTAACTACTATCTCTGTGGGACCAAAAGGAGAGGTCAGAACAGCATGCCTTGGACTCCAGGTCTAGTGAGAATCATAGAGATCTAGCAGATCCTGGGGAACTTCAGGTAACAAGTTTGGGTACCCCCTGTCTGTACTGGCTAGTTTTTAAATTAAATTATATTAATTTTATTTATATTTATAAATTTCCATGTTAATTTATTTAATTAAATTTCATTTTTCTTGATTTCCTGCAAACTTTACAGTCATATTTCAGTGAATTTCTCTTTTGCCTTTGGAACAAACCTTCAAAAATCTAGATTTAGCATCTAGAGAAGGGGCCCACAGAGACAAAAGGGGTCCATGAACTTGGATGGGGGAAAAAATAACATCTTTATTTTCAGTCACTTTGGTTTTCTTTGTCTTCTTGTGCATTTTGTTTCACATGTTTAAAAACACAAATCTGAGAAGGGGTCCATAGGCTTCACTAGACTGCCAAAGGGCTTCATGACATAAAAATGGTTAAGAACTCTGGCCTGGAGGCAGGTAAGAAGGCAGCAGAGATAAGAAGGGAAAGACATGCAAAAACTAGCTACCAAGATGTGGTGGCAATTGCTGAAGTTGAATAGGGACCAGGCAAGGCATATCCTTGAGCACCAAACAGATTCAGAGTATAAAGTTTAGAATGCTAGACACCTTACATTATTTCTTAGAAAAAAGTGAGGTTCTAAAGCCTCTTCCTGCTATAGAAAGCCTGAGAGGGAGTACAGTTTAGTGGATAGGGAGGGCCAGAGTCAGGTCAGGAAATCCTGTGTTCAAATCATCTCTGATACCAAGTCATTTAACTCTCTAAGTACTCCAGAGATCTCTTTAAGGTTTAAAGGTGCTCAAGAAGTGCTTGGATCTGTATGGGAAGGGGAATTTCCTCTTGGGAAGTTCCTTAATAATGTGACCAATAACTCAACACTGAAACCATAATTGGATCCAAAAAAAAAGACAGAATAGGATAGCTTGGATAACTGCAAGAAGATATGGATTCTATGTCTCAGGAGAGGATTCTTCACAGTATTTCCACCATCACCTAATAGAACCTAAAGCCTTCAAAACCCGAGTCTTGGGCCAACAGCAGCAGCAGCAACAGCAGTAGCAGCATTTGTATAATATCTTAAGTTTGCAAAGCAGTTTACAAATCTTATCTCATTTTATCTCATAACAACCCTGAGAACTGGTTCTATTATCATCCCAATTTTGCAGATGAGGAAACCAAGGTAGACAAACATTAAATGACAGCTAGTATGTGTCTGATGCCAGATTTTAATTCAGGTCTTCCTGATTCTCTTGAAGAGAAAAAAAAAAAAGCGATGGACTCCTTTCAAGATTTTAAAGTTTTTAACACAAGATGGAATTTTAAGCAAAACAAAACTCAAAAAGTCAATCCACTTTGAGAATATCAAGAGAAAACACTCATACAGAAAAGGCTTTCAAGTGTAAAAGAGGGAGGTCATTTTTATGTATTTTTAAAGGCTGAGCTTCTACCAGGCTTGAGACTGAGAGAATTTACATCTGAAGGAATCAGGGTCCAAGTCCTGGTGTTTAATGGACATAGCAAGTCAATGAGAAATGCTGTGTTCTGTGTTTTGTGATTAACGTTCAAGGTGGCCAAATGACTTCAAAGAGGACAAATCGGTCTTTCAAGTTCAACCCCCCCTTTCTTCCCAGTCTCTCTCTTTTATCCTCTCCCTTGAAATACTTCCTGTTTCTTCATCTTGTAATGATATGTACAAAGATATATACAATGATACAATACTTGGGGAAATGCCTCGCTTTCCTTCATGTTTTCCAAGTTGTTAACTGTTTCTCTATTGATTATTACTTTTTTTGGTCCTGAACTATGATTTAATTAAAATAGGGAACTCCCAAAATGGAGACTTCTCTCCACAGATGCAACTCTGACGTAACTTATAGTCTCTTGAGGAAACTGTTAGGTTAAGTACCTTGCCCATGGTTATATAATTATTTTATGTCAAATGGGGCACTTCAACCCAAGCTTCCATGACTTCACATACATTCATTATCCCATATTGCCTTTCTTCTACTACTAGCTATAACCAAACTGTCAAAAATCAATGTATTTCAATAGGAAAACATACAATTCTAACTATTAGAAAATAAAATAATGAATCTCCCAGGGGTATGGGAGAAAGGAATACCATACTCTTATCCCCTCCACATAAGATTTTCTTGGTAGCTGCTATACAGTCTGTGAGTTTATTAACATCACTCCTCCCCAAATCCTCCCTATGGAGTGGAGAAAGACCTGATCCTGGATTTGTCTTGTCTGTGTTGTTGTAGTCTAAGCTTCCAACAGCCAGGATCACGGATCACTCCAATTAGACTTCTTTCCTTAGGCAGCTAGGTGTCACAATGGATAAGGATATTGAAACTGGAGTCAAGAAGACCTGAGTTCAGATCCTACCTGTTATTTACTAACTGTGTGAGCCTGGACAAGTCACTTAACCTTTGTCTACCTCAGTGTTCCCATTGGTAAAATGGAGACGATAATAGCATTTACCTCCCAGGGTTGTCATGAAGATCAAATGACATTAATTTTTATATAGGTGTTATATGAATACTATTATTATTACTCCTGTATAGTAGAAGTTCCAACATGTAGCCTGTGGGCCACAAACGCCTACAAAACTCCCAAGGACTTGAACCAGACTAAAATATAATTGGGAAAAGTTTAACAAAAATCAATAAAAATGCAATACAACATAGAAAATGTTCATTTGTGGTTTTCTAAGTCAATAGGGATTCATTTCTATTTAAGTTGAAACCATTAATGTATAGCACCTACCCTGGTACCAAGCAATAGTGAATCCCTAAATAAATAATCTTCCTAGTTCCAGACTCAGATGAAAATGTCTAAATCAGAGATTTCCAACTTTTTTGAACACAAGTCTTTTTTTAACATCAAAAATCTCTGAGTTCCACATGATATTAGCCACAACTGCCTGAGAAAAGCCATGATGACAAAGAACTATCCATGAATTCAGTAATCTTTTAAGTCAACTTGCATTTTATCAATCATAACATTTTGTAGCTATCAGAGATTGGAAGTCTATTATACGTATGGATTCACAGATAACAAGCAATAACTGCTTCCCAGGGATCTGAGTTCCACGAGTCAAGGAACTACCAGCTGAAGTCATTCCATGATTTGTCTTCTCTCCTAATTGAGAGAAGTTATTGGTATGTGGAGTTAGATTCACCTTTTTCACTTTTTAAATTAGGCAATGTCTAGGATCTAGTCTCCCTCTAGAAAGTCTATGGTAAGAATCAAACCTTGCAAAGATTTGGGGAGGGAAAAATGTTTTGGTTGAGGAATCAAAAGACGACACTGCTTTCCCTTTCATCATCCCCATGTCCTTAACCTACTCTTTTATTCTTCTATACTCTAGAAATCTAGAGTCCTTTCTAAAATATACTGATTATATTAACTCCTCAGAAGTCTATTAGGAGTCTGTTCCATCTGGTGACTGGCCTTGGAATAGGTAGTTTTTCCACTTCAGGAATGTATCAATCTAGGCAAGTCTGACCTCATAATATTAGCATTTTAATGTCTTGATTCATTGTTCTCTGAAAAAAAAAAGAGAGAGATTGTAAAAACTGGAATTTTGTGATATGATTTTTGGAGGGACATGGGGAGGAAAGCAGTGAACTTGTGGTTTCACCAATCTAAGGAGCTTCCATTATGGAAGTTCCCTTCACACACACACGCAGACCAGCAGCTTGTCTATAATTTTTCATCTTAGAAAAAAAAAATTGCTTGGGGCAACAAGGACTTAAATTACTTTTCCAAAGTCATACAATTAGTATATATCAGAAGCAGGAATTCCACTCCTAGATGGCTCTGCCATAATGATAATTATTTTAAAGGCATAGTGCTATTGGCATGCATGACTCTTTCTTCAAGTTTTACTAAGTTGCATACTAGGAATGTGTATCTATCTATCTATCTATCTATATATATGTATGCAATTATTATTATTATTATTATTATTATTATTATTATTATTGACTACATCCAACTGGAACTTGAGATACACAGGCACTGTGGTTGGGAGATGCATCCTGCCCTACCGAAAAGTGACATAGGAGAGAATAGACTGGGGGAGGGGGGACACACTGGGGTGGCTGTTTTGGGGCAGTGGGTGGGGGAAAGAGGGGGAGAAAATATGTAACTCAAAATCTTGTGGAAATGAATGATGCAAACTAAAATAAAATTTAAAAAAATAAAATCAGTATGTTTAAAAAAAAGTTTCATACTAGCTATATTTCTTGAAAGCTTAAGTGAGCTTTTTTAGGAACATGACTATATTACCCCCTTATATGCCAAAGCAGTGTTAAGCAATATATATTCGCATAGCTCCTTCCTCAAGTCACACCTAAAACTGTCTGTGAGTGAGTGTGTGGAAATATCCATTCATTAGAACAGTTTCAGCACATTTGATTTTTGGTAAGTTTGCATCTCTTTAGTTTACCTGATACTAAAACCATGAAAGTTTTAAGCAAAATAATAATGATGACTAAATACTAGCCATTATCATTGTTGTCATAATGATCAGAAAAGGAATAGCAATAATGCATTGTTGAACCATTTTGTCTTTCAAAATATATATATGAAGTAATTTCAGGGAAGAGGGAAAAGAATTTAAAACAAGGGGAACCAAAATAGCCTCGTATAGGAGGTTGTACTTCCCTCCTCTGTGAGGAAAGCGACCAAGTTTCTAACTACTTTTATCAAGAGGTAGAAGAAAAGGGAGACAACACTCCTGGCAACAGATTACACAAAGCACAGAGGTAGGAGATGGGGTGCCATTTATGGGAAACAGCAAGGAGACCACTTTGGGAAGTGGACTAGATGTTCTTATAATTACTTTTGTGTGTATATGAATATGTATATATAGTTTGGAAGATGATCAGGACAACCCACCACCAGTTGATGAAATCACAGAAGGGACAGATATCAAAAACAACAAGGTGTTAATGCCATAAAGTGGGAAAGATTTCCTCTTTGTGAACCCTTTATGAGGTATAAAGAATTTTGTCTTGGATGGAATTAAAAAGGAAACTTGACATTAGCTAGCACAAGAGTGAACACACCTCGGGTGGCCTTTTAAAAGCTAGCTTGCCAACACTGAAGAGAGTTGAGGGAAGAAGCAGCTTCAAGCAACATGACCCTTGGCAATCTACAGGACAGCATCTATAGAGGAGGAAATCATCTCCTGAAAGGATATTGCTCTTGGCCTTTTCCCTTGTACATCTCCCAGAGGGCAGCAGCAGAGGAGAGGATTTCTCTTTCCTCCTCCCCCTTTCTTCATCTTCTGTGGCACTTCACATTTGAGCTACTTACCTAATAGTAGATGCTATTCACAGAGAGAGTTAATGGAGAAAGTTCTGAGGAGTATGACCCCTAGCAGCAGAGAAAAGAGCTAGCCCTGGAATCCAGATGGAATTAATTCTATCATTTACCGTCAAGCTATAGAGAAGAGCAGTCTCAGAGCGTCCAGCTCAGAAGGGAGGGTAGTATATGAGCACCAGGAGAAGATAGAGAATATTGGAACCTTGCAACAACAGAGGCAGGAATTGTTTCGTCCACCTATCATTCCTATAGGTATGCCTCATATGATTGTACACCATGTATGTACCCATTCTTCCCACTAATGCTGTGTTCCGAGGTTTGGGGGAGGAATGTTTGGTAGCTATTGCTCTTACTATGTCATTTTAATGAATATTTTTTATTTTGCCCTAATTACATCTACTGACTATTAAAGATAAGAACACCAGCTGGAGCAGAGGAATTGTAGTTTTAAAAGTGCATTATCTATAGAATTCTTTGCTAGGTATAGTAAATAGAGCTCTGGACCCTAAATTTGGAAGACTAGAGTTTAAATCTAGCCTCAGACACCTGCTAGCTTTGTGACCCTAGTGGAAAAAAATCATTTAACCCTTCAGCCTTGGTTTCTTTAACTGTAAAATGGGGATAATCGTAGTACCTACCTCAAAGTGAGGCTCAATGAGATTAGATATGTAAAGCACTTTACAAGTTATAAAGAACCATTTACATGTTAGTTATTATTATTATTGTTCTTATTATTATTATTGAATATGAGATAGCAGTAACTCTCTAGAGATTCAACCTGTAGCCTATGAGGGCCAGGTTGGTGAAATACCCCAGAGGGGGCACTATGCTCATATGCGTATACGTTGTCTCTAGCTAGAATGTAAGCACCTTGAGGACAGGGACTGTTTTATTTTTGTCTTCATTTACTCAGCACCTCACAGTTGTATCTGGTACATAATAGGTACTTAATATATGTTGATTAATCTATTGGGTGATCTTTAAGGTTCGTTTCAGCTATAAATCCTAAAATCCTATGGTCTTGCGATTATATTTGCCTACCGTTAAAAGTTTTACATCTTGACATACCTCAAATTTCGTTTCTCTTTATGCCTAAAATAAAAATTGTGTTTGCATCAAGTCCCGTGCACCTGGGCAGAAGTTTTATAAAACAGTGCCCCAAGGACTGAGGGCGGTAGCTCAAAAAAAACATGAGATGTACAATTTTAGAAACCCTCTCCTCTCCAAACAATCATATGAACTATTTGTGCCCTACCTGTGGTAGAGTATCTGAGCTCATATTGGTCTGATCAGCCACAGTTGGACACACTGTACCTTGACCCCAACATGGTGATGCCATTTTGGTCCTCTGTGAGCAAGAAGGACTACAATCAACCAATTACTGTCATTTTATAGATAGGAAAACTGGGACTCAAAAACGTTAAGTAACTCACCTTCTGTCACACAGTAAGGGGTACAGCTAGACCTGAGCCTACATCTTTCATCTTTAAATCCTTTGGTCTTTACACTTCCTCACATTTGGCATTATTTTACCCTAATGTAATGGTTCATCCTGTCTCAATATGTTGTTACTTCTGGGGACCTTTTACCCTGTTAAAAGGGGAAAAGAAGGCACTATTCTGTATGGTTCCTCCACACTCCTTCCCAATCTTCTTTTCTGCTTCCTTTACAGTTTCTTATCTTACCCTTCCTAGAGGAACCTAAAAGTCAGAGATCCTGGAAATCCTATGCTTGTCCCTGTCCAGTTCTACTCTGGGTCAGTTTGCCTGAATTCACTGATCTACTATGTTCATTGGTCTACTGTTAATACTGGGGTTTTTTTTTGTTGAGGCTTGGTTCCAGGGGTATGATAAAGCCTTGTTCAAACAGACATTGAAGGGCAGATTGTTAAATTTTCAGAATGGGCATTTATACCTTAAAGTCAGAAAATATTATAAAACAAAACTGGATTTATTGTTTTGTTGATCGCCTAGTTAAAAAAAAAGTTATATTAGTAATGCAAATTAAAAGTGAGAGGTGAGTACATTTTTTCCAAGAAGCCAATTATTAAACTTTACCAGCACACCCCTGTTTGGTTCCCATGGGTCTAAAATAACTAAAATAAAAAGAGTGTTGAATTTGGAGACACTTAAATGTAAATTCCTGCTCCTATACCTACTATAGATGTGACTTTGGCCAAATCACTTAATCACTCCAAGCATGACTTTTCTCATCTGATGAGAAATTAGAAGGTTGAATTGTCCTTCCCAAATGTTCCTTTCCACTCTAAATCTATAATCCTGTGATACTATGACCTGTTATTCTATGTTAGATGACCAAGTTTTTCTAGTAATCAGGTTCCCTTGGTAGCCAGCATCATTGCTCCTGGAACCTATCTGCATTTAAATAGAAGAGTACCATCTCATTGGGTTTAGATCTCCAACTGTATGGTGTAGTAGAAAGTGGCTTCGAGTTGAAGTCAGGCAGACCTGGGTTCAACTCCTACCTCCAACTTCTACGAGTTGCATGATCATGGCAAATTACTCAGTTTTCTCTTCTGTGAAATGGGAATAACAGTAGTTCCTCATAGGTTTTGCTCTAACATGAAATAATCTGTATGTTCTACAAAACTTCAAGCCCTACATAAATATCTATTGTTATCCTTTTTCCCCCTCTCTTCAGAACTCTTCCAACTTTCAGTTCCATTTGCAGGGCAGAAATGACTTCTATACTCTCTTAGCCCAGGGAATGACCATGTTTTTCCAATTCAAATTCTCATCTTCACATACTTCAACAAGTATCCTGACTGATTCAGCTACTGCCAAGGTGCCTTCAGCAAACTAACATTACAATTTTACAATCTCAAAAAGCAAATTGACCTATACAATAATAAAAAAGATGCTTTCTACCCAAAGCAAGAACAGGGTCTCATCCTCTCCTGCCATCAACAGGATAGGGCTGGCCCTGGAGACATAAACCAAGCCAGGTACAGAATTAGAAGTTCTCATCCATAGCTCATGTTTAAATTCCTCTCTGACCAAGTACCAAGACCAAAATGTGCCATCCAACACCTCTCGTTCAGTCTGGCTTCCACAACATAAACTCACCAGTGATGGTTTATCTTTCCAGCATGAGATATAAAATGTCAGCAAGATTCACAGGTTTAAAAAAATGTACAAAAAAGGGAGGTTGATCGGCTCTTTACACCTACACAGCCCCATAAGTTTGGCCCAAGAGCCCCCAAAATTCCCCTGAGCACTTTTATCATTGCATATCAGTCTACAGTTTAGTCAACCAAAACCATATCCTTTCCCAGTCTAGATAAATTGCCTCTTGACAAACTGCACAGAAACCAAATGGCAGCAGTTGTAAAATCTCAACCCTGTTTTTCTACTGAGATGAGTAAGATTTTCCTATTTAGTTCAAAAAATTTAAGCACATGTGAAGCATATGTATATACTACATGTGTACCATCATTAACACATTTAACTGGTCCTTCTGGCAATATATTTTCAGCATTTTTGTTCCTGTCTGCACTTGAAGTACTTCATTTGAAAACGAGATTTTTTTTTAAATTAAGTTTGTGAGCTCACTCTGATTAAAAAGAAAAGTGGCCTTTTGTGCTTTGTAATTCTATTTCATAATGTCAGTGTTGACCAATGCTTTTAGAAGTATTATGGAAATATGAGAATAATATTAAGACAAACTACTTTGCTATTTTCATCCAGCTTATACTTTTGTGACAAAGAATCAAATTTCAGAAAATACTGCATCTACCACTTGCTCATAATAATTTGCTTCAGCTAAATTGTGTGGCATGGTGAATAGCCAGAATCAGGAAGAGTGGAGTTAAAATCTGGCCTCAGACATTTACTGGCTGTGTGAACCTGGGCAAGTCACTTACCCACTATCTGTAAAATGGAGACACAAATACTTGCCAATGTTGTTGTGAAGATAAAATAATATTTGTAAAATACTTTGGAAATCTTGAGGTGCTACTTAAATATTAGCTATTATTGTTCTTATTATTAAATACAAATCATTTTTCCTGTGCTGCAACAAAACCTAATTCTGTTTTTCACTGTCAGTAACTAACGTCATAGATCTGAAGCTGGAAGGGGCCATGGGAACCATTTAATCATTTTTTTTCAAATAAGGAAACTGAGGGCCAGAGTCCATTAACAAGGAACAAATTCATCCATTTCACCTCCATCAACATTCCTGGACTTATTCAGGGTCATCATCAAGGGAAATTTTAAAAACAATTAGTTTTAGAAACAAGAGAATAAACGCAAGTATAATATATCCCTTTTGCTAAGCTAAACCAACACTATTTGGTTATGTTAAAAAGCCCGTAAAGAAGATAATAGTCAGAAGTTAAATAAACAAAACACTGGGTCAATAACAGATGTGTCAAATACAGAGACAACTAGCTGAACATTATGCTATCAACGGGCAATTGTCCTGATATACATTTCTTGCTCAGCTGCTGCAAAGTGTTGGCTTTCAGGGCAGTCATTTAGCAACTTGAAAATAGTCATCCCAGCGAGTTTGGAGATATCAAATGTCAAACATTTCATTTCTCATTTTTTGTTATGAAACACACTATTCCACCCGTTGCCCAAGTGACATGGATAAATTACTGTATGAAATTAATATTACTCCTGTTGCTGTTTTTGCTTCCCTGCTTTAGATGTGTGTTGGTTTTGCTTTCAGTTTTCCTGCCCCCCCCCACCCCCCGTCTTGCTCAGAAAATAACAATAATTCACACAATCTCCTACAAAGCCAAGAGCTTTGAGATCCTCTGAGAATCTGAGACTAAGAGAATATGAGAGCTGGAAGAAACCAGGAAGATAATCAAGTCCAATCACCTCACTTTAGAGAAAAAAGTCCATGGTAAATGTTTAAGAAATACTTTTTTTTCATCCGTTCACCAAAGATAGCCTTAAAAATTAATCCTGGAGAGAGTATTTCTCAACCACAAAAATCATGTGGCAAATTAAATAATGCTTTTTAATTTGCCCTCTTTTTCAAAAGTTTTACGTGGCCCCTTTTTCTCTATTCTTTCTTTTTTATTCTTTTATAAAAATTCATTTATTTTTTAATTTATGGAATAAAACAAGCTCTTTGTAAATAGACCTAATAGTGGTATTGCTAGGTCAAAGGATTATATATATAGGCAATTTAATAACTCTTTGGCGTAATTCCAGATTGCTCTCCAAAACGGTTGGATCAGTGCCCCACCTCCCTTACCTATTACTATTATCATTATTAAATAGGGTGACCCAAAAAGTCTTAGTGAGCCTTTTTTGATAACAAATGGCTGCCCTCAGACTTTTGGGATACCTTGTATTTTATTCTAACATTTCAGTGGATCATATAAATGTGGTCACTCTTTCAATCACTGGTATGGAGCAGCACAGTGGAAAGAGGGCCTAGGCCTGGAGTCAGAAAGATCTGAGCTCAAATCCAGCCTCAGACACTTACAAGTTGTATGACCCTGGGCAAGTCATTTAACCCAGTTTCCTCATCTGTAAAATGGGGTTACTAATAGTACCTACCACCCAGAGTTGTAAGGATCAAATGAGATGATAATTGTAAAGCTCTTTGCACAGTGCCCGACACATAATAAGCACTACAAAAATGTTGGCTTTATTAATTATTAATATTTTAATAATTATGTATCATTATATTATAATAAATATTGTTAATATTAATTAATTATTGTCATTGAAATTCATTCATGCCTTCTTAACCTCTAAACTTCTTGTCCATGAATTCCCATAAATTCTCCATTGACTACTTCCTCACGATGCCCAGAGGCCTTCCACTGGTTCCTTTGATATTTCGTATTTCATGGATTCAGCCTGACCCCATAACCATCACTGAACTCACCATCCTCACTGTCACTGGCTCATTGCCAACAATCAGCAGGTAAACCCTGAGAATAGTGATGTCTCTGAGACCACTGACCCTGCTTCTGACCCAGCCCCTGTGGCCAAAATCCAGGAATGGACTCTTCACAGAAGAGGCCAGCCAAAGACAACCAACAGACTAACTACCATCTCTCCACACAGGGAAGGCAAGCTGGCCTACCTGAAGCAGCAAAGATGCCTTAGGAAGACACAAGAGGCAGAAGTCAGCAAGCCCCAGCCTTGACCACAGCCTCCTTTCAGAACTCAGCAGAAATAGTGCAGACCTTGAGCCTAAAGAGCCCATCCCTAGACCACTGGCCCTAAAGTCCCAGACTAAGACTCTAAGTCGTGGTCCAGAGAAGCCACCCCATGGAGAAAGCACCTGGCTGCTACTTCTGGTGACTGAGGCCTTTGCCTCCTCAAGAGCCACTGCCCGGGCAGACCTGGAAAAGGAATAAAAGAGAGTCACCACCCAAGTCCTTGACATTGCTAAATGGCTGAACATCAGAAGCAGCCATGGCTTTATCAGTAGAAATAACTTCGAATTGGTTACAGTACCTTCTGTTTAGCCGTGGCACTCAGCGGACTCACTGATGCAACCAACCTCCTATCTGTGTTTTCTCTCCACTATTAAAATGTGACTTCCTTGAAAGCAAGGACTATTTTATAATTGCATATGTATATCTAAATCTATATCTATATCTATATCTATGTGTATGTGTATGTGAGTATGTGCATGTGTGTATTGTATATGCATATATGAACATATATACATGTGTGTATATGCTCTATATATTGTACATGTATGTGTGCATACACATATGTGTATAATATTGTATCTTATATATAATATACATGTAATACATAATATTGTCTCTATATATAATATAATCTCTCCAGGTTTGAGCCCAAAACCCCAGCACTTCTTAGGCATTTGCTATGTGCACATAGCAAATGCCTAAGAAATGCTTCTTTTCAACCACTCATCCCAATATAACATGTGGACTCCATATCTACCATCCCTTGTTCTTACAACGTTGCTGGCCCACCTCCTTTTCTGGTCACATATGTCCTTGATTATTTCTGTTACAACCCTACATACTCACAAATCATCATCGGTAATATACCGTACCCTACTTTCAGCAACTTTGATGAAGCCAACTTGAATCCTTGAGTACCCATTGTTAAATTTTCAGTGTGAGCATTTACACCTTGGAAATTACAAATTCTACAAATCAGGGTTTGATTTAGTGTTTTGTTGGTTGTCTAAACTCTAGACTTAAGAAAGTGTTAATAATACAGATTAAACCTAAAAGTGTGTCCCTCCTACATTTTTGGGGGGGAAGAGGCATTCACTGATACACCACTGACTACATGCCTCATATATGTAAAACAACTGTGCTTAGGGATTAATTCAGTAATTCGATTAATTCATCCAACTGCACACATAATTTGAGCAATAGGTCTCCTTCATCCGCTTGATTTTTCCTGTGTGAAAATCATTCCTGTGCAGGGATCACTGAACTTTATTTCTCTGGTAGCAGCTATCAAAAATTCATATAATTTTTTTAGTTAATAAACATTTATTTTACTTTCTTCTTCCCTCCTTCCCTCTACTCTTCTGAGAAAGATAAGACAAGAATTCACCTCCCAAAGTGCAGGGCAAAGTCCAAGTTTCAGGTTGAAGAGATATGAGAGTAATTAAAATTAATAATAATGAAAATTATTATTAATAATAATCATAGCCCAGATTTATATGGTGCTTTAAGGTCCATGAATCACTTTCCTCATAGTAACCTTGTGAAGCAGATAGAGAAAATCCTATCATCTTTATTTCACAAGTGAGGAGACTGAAGGACAGAGATAGTAAATTACTTTCTCAAAGTTACCTAACTTGATCCTCAAAGTTACCTAACTTGTGTAAAGTTTAATTGGTAAATACAAGGACACTTTGAAATCACAGCTTCATTTCCACAGCACTGTGGAACCAGCTTAAAGCAAGAGCTCTGAAGGTCCCCTTTTCGGTAGAATTGTCGTGACCTTCCATAAACCTCAGGCTACCACATATCGTCCTGAGAAGGAAGGAGCCTGCTTCACATTATGTTCACTGGGCATTATCTATTATAGCATTACATGTGCTAACCAAGCGTCTAGACTAAATGCATGAGTCAATAACCTCCACGTATCTCTCTCTTCCACCTCCCTAGCTCATATGGCTTATTTAATCCTCCATTTACTCACCCATGTTTAAACATCTTAGCTTGACCCACCTTACGCTGTAGCTATGATATCAGGAGTCCTAAGGAAATTATTTGGAGCTCCTAAAATTATACACATATTCCCACACGAGCTCTAAGAGGCCTGCAATCATATTATTAAAGGTTCAATTGAATTTTTATTGCTTAGTCACCACTTTTCTGCAAATGAGCTGGAAGTTAAAGGAGTCCTGAAAGACAAGAAATAGGATAAGAAGAGTAGACATCTATCTCTATGGGGCTGTTAAAAAGCAAAACATCTGAAGACATGACTTCAGGCAATAGAATGCAGTGACTTCTTCCACATCACAACTTTCCCCATTGCAGCTCCAATCTATCGCAGGTTGGCGTAAGAAATCAAATGGGAATTTGGGGGGAATTTTGTAAAACTAGATGACACACAAAGGCCAGCAGATGACACAAAAAAGGTGTGGAAATTCAGAAATGCATAAAATATATGTATAGTATTATGTAATATCAACATATTTTCTCTTTTAACACCAAAATAATTCAGACTTGGGGTGGCTAGGTGGCACAGTGAATAGAGCACTGGCCCTGGAGTCAGGAGGACCTGAGTTCAAATCCGGCCTCAGACACCTAACACAAAAAACTAGCCATGTGACCTTGGGCAAGTCACTTAACCTCAATTGCCTCTCAAGAAAAATTAATAATTCACACTTTCTCTCTGTTACAAAGAATGGCCAAAAAATTTTATGTGAAATTTCCAGATCATGAAGGTACCCCAAACTTCCTTGTGATATGGAAAGAATAACTGTATAGGTATGATGCAGAGAGCCTAAGCAGCTGGTGGCAAAGCAGATAAAACACTGGGCCTAGAGTCAAGAAAACCTGAGTTCAAATCTAACCTCAGATGCTTACTAGCTGTATGAACCGGGGCAAGTCACTTGCCTTCTGTTTGCCTCAGTTTCTTCATCTTTAAAATGGGTATAATAATACCACCTACCTCTTAGAATTGTGATGAAAATCAAATGAGAAAATATTTGTAAAGGACTTAGTACAGTTCTTCATACATATTAAGTGCCATAGAAATGCTAGCTAGCAATTTATTTAGGGGAATTAAGTATCAGATTTTAAAAATGTGTTTGGTTTCTCCTGTTTGTCCCTCACCATTTAGTAGGATGTGCTCTCTAAAAGAACAGCAGCATGGTGAGTTTGCCAACACACCAGAGAAATGAAAGGTATCCCACACGCAAGATGTATCTGTCCCAGCAATATTTACTGAAGGACTTGTTTATAGCCAGCTGAGGCTTTTGAAAAAGGATCAAAAGCACAGGCACTAGGGATTTTCCTTTTAGGTACTTCTAAGAAGAGTTAAGTCATGCTTTGGGTGTATAGATTGGGTCTCATGCCAACCATCTGTGTCATGGAACTTTAGTGTCCCCGGAGTAGTTTGTGACATAGAACAGCACACACACACAAAAAAAAGACCTCTAAACTTTGCCTTTATAATACATGTAGCAGCAGTGAGACAAGGCTGCAAAGAGAATTGTCCAATCAGTCCTATTTGCCCCTCCACTCTGCTACTGATTCATTCTCTGAATGGATATTAGGGCATAAAAATTTTCTCCTTACTGGGGAAACTGTAAAAAAAAAAATTTCTAATCATCTAACTTTCTAACTCTGAGTTCCTAGTACTCAGCAATGATACTCTGTTTGAAAATCAGATTTCTCACTTCCTTTCCTTGGATGCACCCCATAAACTGTCTTATCTCAATTGCAGCCTCAGTAGTAAATGTCAAGCTAGCAAATGCCTTTGTTTGACACAGTTTATAGAGAGGGAGGGAAGGAAGGAAGGAAGGAAGGAAGGAAGGAAGGAAGGAAGGAAGGAAAGAAGGAAGAGAGGGAGGGAGAGATGGAGGGAGGAAGGAGAAAAGGAAGGAAGGAAAGAAGGGAGGAGGGAAGGAAGGAGGGAAGGAAGAAGGGAGGGAAGAAAGGAAGGAAGGAAAGGAGGAAACAAGCATTTAGTAAACACCTACTATATGTCAGGTACTACACATACAAAGAAAAAGAACCATAGTCCCTGCCCTCAAAGAACCACAAAGAACAACAAACTAATGGGAGCTTTAAAAAAAGAAAGAAAGAAAAAGAAAAAAAAACTTTTCCCTGTTACCAGAGGAAAAGGCTTTGGGCTTCTGAGATAGAGTCCAAAGGGAGAAAAGATATACAGAATGATGATGTTGGGTGTCTGCAGTCTGGGTGGTTTCAGTAACACAGTATCTATCCCAACACTTCTTGTGCCCAAGTAGTCTACCATCCTTCTTCCCAGAGTCCTACCATCCTTATAGTGGTTCTCTCTGCCTCAGCTTCTGCTAGCACAGCTCCATCCCACTTCCTCTCAACACCTCCCCTCTCTAAATCAATGCATCCATTATCTACAGGATATTACAATGGTCTAAATTTAGGAAGATAAAGTTTAATAAGAATAAATGTGCTCTTAAGTTCAAAAAAATCAACTTCACAAGTACAAAATGGGGAAAGAATGGCTAGACAATAATTCCCATGGAAAAGATTAGAAGGTACATTGCAAGCTCAATAGGAATGAAGGTTAGGTATCAAAAAATTTGTAATCTAATTCTGTATTGACATATCATCTAGATTGATATGAGGAAGATGGTAGTTCTGCATTACTCTGCCCTTGAGGATACCATCTGGAGTATTATACCCAGTAAGCATCCAAAGAAGCATGATCAGAAGAGAGAGAAGACTGAAGAACATGGCATAATGAGAATCAGTTGCAGGAATAGAGAGTGTTTAACCCAAAGAAGAGAAAACTGAATAGGGACATAGTAGCAGCCCAGAAATATGTGAAGAATTGCTACATGCAAGAGAGGTTAAACTTGTGTCAGGTTGGCCTAAATTAGACAACATAACCAGGAACAATGAGCAAAAGATTTGGGCTTAATATAAGGGAAAGCATCCCAACAATTAAAGTTGTTCAAAAGTGAAATGGGCTGCCTTAGGAGGTTCCTTGAGAGAAGGAACTATCTTGCTTTTCTGTTTATATCCCCAGCAGTTAGCACAATCCTTTAACCATTTTAAGTGTTTAATAAATCCTTTTTTCTTTTTTTGTCACAAAATTGTAGCATTTTAATCCTTAACATAGAACAAATAGATACTGGAACCTAATTTCATACTATACAAATTCTAACTTTATTTCCATTTTAAATGTGGTTCAAATCACTAAAATATTAGTAGTTTTACAACTTTTGGATTATGGAAATGCATATTTTTTAAATAAAAGCTACAAAAACAACAATGGAAGAAAGCCAAACTTTGAAAGAAAATGTGAAGTTTTAGATACTTTTCTTAGCATTTCTTATGATTAATCTGTCAATTGAGTTCGATGTAATGGTCCCCACATTGAATAAGCATCTAATGTCCATTGATTCCAAGTTAGTGGATTCACCCATTCACTAGAGGTCCTAAAAAAGGAACCACACAATCCCTTGCAGAAATTTCTTTCCAGTTATATGTTGATCTACATGGTCACTGAGGTCATTTCTAATTCTGAGAGGCTATAATTCAGTGATTTTCATTTTTTTAAATCAACCTTTGAAATACAACATATTGGATGGACAAGATAACTTACAGACCACAAGAAAAGGTCTACATGTCAAAAATTATATACTTTCACCACAACCAACTGGGCAAAAGTAGGCTACTTTGAAAAAAAGTTCACTACTGATGGGGATATAAGCTAAGATGACTGAATAGGGAGAAACAATGCAGCCCAGATTACTTCCCCCCACCCTCTCCATAAAGAAATATCTCAAATGAGCACCAGACTGAATAGTGATCAGAAATCAAAGGAGAAACTATAGTGGGTTATCTTTCCATCATAAGATCACAAATTCTATGCAAAGGCAAATGACTAAGACAGTAACTGTGGAACAGAATTAATCTGGGAACTCAGAAAAAGTCCCCCAAGAGTGGAAAAGGCCCTCAGTAGAATCCCTCCAAATGAGAAGAATCTCAAAGTCTTGGGAACAGAAGAGGATCTCAGCACTATCACTCTGACCTTAGCAGTAGATCAATAGATAAAACAGTCCAGAATCATATAAAGCCACTCAAGTCCTACCAGAAGTGCAGGAAGCCTCGCCCAAATATAATATAAAGTCCCAATCCAGAAAATGAGGTGGGAAGAATGATTAAACAAACAAAAGTAAATAAAGAACAATTATAATGTAAGGGATGGCCAAAACACAAATCCCAATAATGAGAATGACTAAAAAATTTAAAAGTAAACCTCAAAGAAAAACACACCTCCCTACAAAATTTATTAGAATTACTAGATGAAATTATGCAAGAGAGTTCTTTGTTGTTGTTGTTTCAGTCTTTAAAGGATGCTATAAATTCAATGAGAACACTAATGCATTGTTGGTGGAGTTGTGAACTGATCTAATCATTCTGGAGAGCAATCTGGATCTGTGCCCAAAGAGCTATAAAATCATGCATATACCCTTTGATCTGACAATACTACTTCTAGGTCAGCATCCCAAAGAAATTCAAAAATTTTTAAAAAGAGAAAAGGACTATTTGTACAAAAATATTTACAGCAGCTCTTTTTGTAGAAGCTAAGAATTGGAAATCGAGAGGATACCCATAAATTGGGGAATGGCTAAACAAACTGTGGTATATGATTGTGTGGAATATGATTGTGACAAGCCGGGTGCTTTCAGAAAAACCTGGAAAGACTTACATGAACTGATACAAAGTGAAGGGAACAGAACCAGGAGAACATTGTACATAGTAACAGCAATATTGTATAATGAAGAAGAGTGGATGACTTAGCTATTCTCAACAATACAATCCAAGACAATCCCAAATGACTCATGATGAAACAGCTATCTGTCTCCAGAAAAAGAAATGATATTGTCTGAATATAGACCAAAGCATATTATTTTTCCCTTTCTTTCTAAATATTACCCAGCAGGAAAAGATAGAAAGAGAAAACCCATTTAAACTAACTACAAAGTATACAAAATACATACTAAGATATGCAAAGAAACTACATAAATACAACAAAATACTCTTTACGCAAAAAAGAAAGATCTAAATAATTGAAGAAATATTCATTGCTCATGGATAGCCTAAACCAACATGATAAAAATAACAATACTACCTAAGTTAATTTACTTATTCTATGCCATATCAAGCAAATTACCAAAGAATTGCATTACAGACCAGAACAAAATAAAAATTCATCTGGAAGAACAAGAGGCCAAGAATCTCAAGAGAAACAATGAAAAAAATGAGGAGGAAAGGGGCCTAGCAGTACCAGATATCAAACTGTACCATAAAGTAATAATCTCAAAATGATTTGGTAATAGTTAGGAATCACATGAGGTCAGTGGAACAAATTAAATACACAACATAAAGAAGCAACTGAGTACAGTAGCCTAGTATTTGATAAACCTGAAGACCTCAGCTGTTGGGGTAAGAACTCACTATTTGACAAGAACTACTGGGAAAACTGGAAAGCAGTCTGGCAGAAACTGGGACTAGACCAACATCTCACACCTTATACCAACATAAATTCCAAATAGATAATAACTCACACATAATGGGTGACATCATAAACAAATTAGAAAAGCAGGAAAGATCAGGTCTATGGGGAAGAGCTCATGACCAAACAAGGGAGAAAGAGGATCATGGAAGACAAAATAAACAATTTTGATTAAACAAAATTAAAGTTTTTACACAAGAAAATTCAATATAGCTAATATTAGAATTAACTGGAAAAAATCTTTGTAGCAAATTTCTCCAAGGAACTGGTTCAAATTTATAAAAAAAAAATAAATAATAAGAGCTATTCACCAATAATAAATGGTCAAATGATATGAATGGACAATTCTCAGGAGAAGAAATACAAACTATCAATGTTTTAAATCACTAGCAATTACAGAAATATAAATTAAAGCAACTCCGAGATTTTATCTCACACCCAGCATAAGGGCAAAACTAACGAAAAAGAAAAATGACAAATATTGGAGGAGCTCCAGGAAAACAAACACATTAATACAGGGTTGGTAGAGTCGTTAATTAGTCCAGCCATTCTGGAAAGGAATTTGAAGCTATGTCCCCTAAAACTATGAAATTATGCATCTTTTTGACTCAGCAATATCATTAATATCATTATGCCCCAAATAGATCAAAGAAAGAGAAAAAAGTCCTACAAGTTCAAAAATGTTTATAGCAGCTCTTTTGTGGTCACCAAGAACTGGAAACTGATAAGGTACTCATCAATTGGAAGATTCCTGAACAAATTTTGATGTATGAATATAAAAGAATATTATTTTGTAGTAAAAATGATAAAATGGATGGTTTCAGAGAAACAGGAAAACTTATATGAACCAATTCAAAGTGAAGTGAGTAGCATCAGAACAATTTACACCCTAACATCAAATTGAGAAAGGAAGAAAGGAAGGAAGAAAGAAAGAAAGAAAGAAAGAAAGAAGGAAGAAGGAAGGAAGGAAGGAAAGAAGGAAAGAAAGAAAGAAAGAAAGAGAAAGAAAGAAAGAAAGAAAAAGAAAGGAAGGAAGGAAGGAAGGAAGGAAGGAAGGAAGGAAAAAAGAAAGAAAGAAAGAAGGAAAGGGAAGGAGGAAGGGAGGAAGAAATACAAATTCTGATCCATTCCAGAGGTCTAATGATGAAGAATGCTAACCATTTCCTAACTACTAAGAAAGGTAATGTATTAATACAAAACGAGGCACCCATTTTTGGGTATGACTAATATGGGAATTTATTTTGCTCGATTATATTTATTTGTTACACTTGAGGAGAAAGGATTTGAGGAGGAAAAGTTTTTAAAAATTAACAGCTTTAAAATGTTTTTTAAAATTGTTTAGTTCATGACCAGGGTTTCAAATTAGATTGAAAGGACTCAGTAAGCCCGTTTGTACAAAGACAAAAGACCTGCTGTAGCTGAATGTTGCACCTCAATGTTCGCTGGTCTAAATTCATCATAGAAGTTAAACCTGTCTAGGTGCAGAATCATTAGAATGCTGACCTTAAAATCAGGAAGACCTGAATTCAATCTTGCTTCAGACACATATTAGCTGTGGAGCAAATCATTCAACCTCTCTCAGTTTTCTCATTTGTAAATAAAGATAATTATAGTACCTAGTTCAGGTTACCTGTTATGATGATAAAATAATAAAACAGACACAGAATGCTATGAAAATCTTAAAGCACTATAAAATCATAGCTGTTATTATCATCATTATGATTAGCATTGATGATATGTATTATGACAAGGTTTGAAACGTTCTAATTACGGAATAGAAACTTCAACCCAGCAAGATACAGAGACAGCTACCATAGAAGGAAGGGCAACTTTGTACTTCCACTGAGCCTCCTTCTTACCTTTAGGTATTTTACCTAGGACAATAAAGTAGCAGAAGAACATTAAATAAAAGATACACAAGATATTAAATCCCAATACTCATTCAACAGCTATGTGTAAGTATCTGCTACATGAAAAGCATAATGTATGATAGGCAAATCTCCCAGATATATGACATTTACAATCTAGCCCAGAGGTTCTTAATCTGGAATCTAGAAGCTTGTTTAGTTTTAATATTTTAATAGTTATCTTTCAATAAAATTGGTTTACTTTGTAAATTGTGTCTTTTGTTTTCTGCATTTAAGAACATTTTTATGAGTAAGAGTTGTAGGCTTCACCAGACTGCCACAGGGGTCGTGACACAAAAAAGGTCAGGAATTGCTATTCCAACAGGAGAAATACAAATCACATAAAAAGAAGCAAAACATATGTAATGATTAAAATGGTTCGAGATAAAATAGAATAAACATCATCAAGGTACAACATGCGATTCAAAGCCAGAAGGAGACCATCTTCTACATACATGAAGTAAGTAGCTATCCAAGAGCAACTTTATCCAGTTTTATACTTCCTTCCAGACAAAAATTTTATATTTATATATATTCACATATATATAAACATGTATATATATATATATATACACATATATATATATATATATACATTTGAGTATATATTATCTCCACAGGATAAACATTTCATATATGCAATGTATGCATAACGTAGATTGCATATGACTTCAAAGGCAATGTGGCCCAGAGTAAAGCAAAGGGAGCAACAGCTGGTCAAAGAACATACCCATGTAGAGTTCTAAGAAGGTGTTACTTCCAATTATAGCTCCCAGAAGGAGACTGCCGAAAATTGAAAAATATTAGCAGAAGTGGGACACTGAGGAATGCAGTACAGGAGGAGGCAAACTTCATCATTATCTAGCATCATTATCTAGGGCTCTCAAGGCTTAGCTGAAGTGCTACCTCCTTCCCAATATCTTTCTTGATCCTCCCAGTTGTTGGCTTCCCTGTCCATTATCTCTGCATATTTATTTTTTAATATATCCTGTATTTACATCTCTATGAAAGTGTACAAATTCAATAGAATGAAAATTCTTTGAGATCAGTGACTGTGACTCTTCCATATTTGTTTCCCTCGCACCCAGCACAGTGTCTGGTATAGACTAAGTATTTAATAAATGCTTGTCGATTGATTGATTGATTGATTGATTGGGTGGAAAAAGCATTGAACTTAAAAGTCAGTAGGCCTGGGCTCTAGTTCCAGTTCTGCCCCCCTCTGTATGATTTTTCACAAGTGACTTACTCTTTCTGGACTTCAATTTTCTTATCTATAAAACAGGAAGTTGAAATAGATGATCTCTACGGTCCCTTCTATTGTATAATTGTATATTTTCATATATTATTATATATAGCATATTATATAATTGTATATTGTCATTTCATAATTCTTTTTTTTTCCCTTTCTGCCTAAAAGCTTACAAATTTCTCTCCTGACTACAAAATAGACTCATTTTGTGATTGATCCCATATTATCCTTTGCTCTATATTCACATATTTTCTTGGGGTCATTTGAATGGAGATGTGGATTAACCAAAAGCAGATAAAGTCAGCTCCTGCAACCCTCAGCCCTATTAGGCCATCGGAAAAATCAGGGAAAGGAATATCTGTAGGGAAAAATTTGAGCATAAATTTAATTCCGCCCTGAGCTGGATGAAGTTGCACTTTTGAGCTCCTGCATCTGTGTCCTCAGTAGGGAGTTATCTGGCTAGGCATGTGTTTTCACATCTGTCAGCTAAATCTGAGACCTAAATGAGAAATGTAGGGCCCAGAAGCATCATGTGGTTTGTGGCCCTCCCTGAAAGACACTGGGTCAAGAAAGCAATAAATGAATTACCAAGAGGCACAATGAGAGCATTTTCATGTACAACTTTAGATCCTTTTCCAATACTGTTTCTGTTCCATAAAGGGAACATGTACCCATTTTCTTCAGGCCATTAAAATTAGATGCACCTAGTATGAACAAAATAGATGTGGCTTCTTTTTTTGAACGGCATGAGTTCTATATAGGTATATCAGAAGAGAAATTCCCAGTCTATTTGCTGGTGAAGACTGAAATCAGGAGACTGGTGCACAGCCCACAAAGAGAAGCAATATACAATTCTTTGTCATCCACCATATATCAAACACCTTAGGCTTCCCAGAGGACTGCATCCTTTTGTGCAAAAGCAATTACCAGCACAACAATCCTTTGACCAAAAGTCAAAGGTCTCATTGAGGAGGAAACTTGGAGATGGGGGTAGAGTGACTTGGGTAGGATCACCCAGGACAACTGGGCTGGATGAGAGCCTGAATTAGATCTCCCATCTCTACTGTTCCATGCTGAACACTCCAGCCCCCAAAACAGAAATGCTATGGCATAGATGTGGCAATTGATGCCTGGACAAAGCAGGAGCCAAATGAGCTCTTCTGTTAGTGTCTATGTGTTCTACCACATGGATGAAAAGCCATGGGCTGGGGGTGGTGAGGAGCAGTGGGTAGAGCATTAATCTAGGAAAGCAACAGCATCAGGAAGACCTGGATTCAGATCCCACTTTGACAACTTACTAGCTGTATGTCCCAGGGAAAGTCATTTTACTTTTCTGAGACTCAGTTCCTACATCTCTACAATGGGAGCAAAAAGAGCATCTACTTTGCAGGATTGTTTGAGGATCAAATGAGATAATTTATGTAAACTGGTCTACCAACTGTAAAATACCATATAAATGTCAATCTGGTCTCAGTCCCCTAACAGCAAAGTGAGCCACCTTAGGCTCTCTTTCAGAAGAGAATAAGCTGTAGGAAAGATCAGAAAGGATGTTGGATTTGGGGTCAAAGGACTTTTCTATAAGGGAGGCCATAGAATCATTGATTTGGAGCTAGAACATACCTCAGAGGCTGTCTTGTCCAACTCTCTCATTTTACAGATGAGAACCTAGAACTTAAGTAACTTGCCCAAGGTCATACATCTAGAAATTGTCAGAGGTAGGATTTGAATCCAAATCTTCTTCAGTCTAAAACCAGCACTCTATGCACTACACCACTCTCAGTCCATTGTGCTAGGATATTCCCTCCCTTCCTTTCCTTGACTGTATTTTCACCAGAATCCTTTGTACCCTTTGTCCCAGTCCAGCCCTGATGATGTTACTACTAAAAACTAAAGTCAGTTTCAAACCGGGCTACAGCTGAGCCTTATTCATGAAAGCCCTTTCTGTCATCTATTCAGCTTGAAAAGAGAAAGCATTACTTCAGAATGGGGGATATAGGGATTATAGGTCTTCCTATAGACCTCCTCTATCAGAATGTCAATCATTTGAATTTAGTGTATATGTGAATATGTGCTCAATACACATGAACAGAACACTTTAGGAACCAGTGAGAAGCATTTTCAATCCCCTCCTCCTAACCCCAGTAAGCCTACAGTAACTGGGCTATCCATGTTCTCCCCAACTGCCATTCTCTCCATCTCCTTAAGCTCATTTTTGGGTTACCCGGACTCTAAAGGGTATTTAAAATAAAACCTAAATTACTACCTTATGTTTGGGGTGAGTCAACACCCAAGTTTGGCATCTCTCCTTTCAGAGTGAGATTTGAACAAACCCACGCTGCTGCACAAGTGGAAACTTGGTGTTGCGTCACAGATTCTGTTGGGATCACCACATTTGGAATTCTAGGTTTCTTCTCCCACAGAGTCAAATTTAGCCCAGCCCTTGAGAGCAACTCTCTGCTCTCTGACATTCAAAATATTATTTATTTTTTTTTAAAAGAGCATGGGGGTTTGTAGGCAATTTGAACTGAGACTACGGGTGTGTTATTACTAACTCCTAAATGGGTTCGATTTTAGTCAGCAGACTCATGGTCACAGCCTCCGCTTAGTTTCCCAAACCTCTTCTCTTTTTCAATTCAACCACAGAGAGCGCTGATAATGATAAGTGCTCTTTTATTTGCGACCACCAAAGAGTAAGCAGTTTTATTTTCTATTAATGATATCTCTCACTCTAAGTGCAACTAAACGTCCTAATTTCAGGTTTGCATACTAGTGGATATATCTGTGGCAGAAAGGGAGACTGTGGTTCCATCCAGAGACCTCTTTAGGGCTTCAGAGGGCAGTGATAGTCTTAGAAATCTGATACTTTTTTGAAATCAGATTTCATGCCTAAACCTGATCCATAAATGGATTTCTCCTCTCAGGTCTCATTGACCACTTGTCAGTCAAAATGGGAGATTTCACTGAGAAATGTATTTTGTTCTTCATTTATATTCAAACCAAACTCACTGAAGTAAGACTGGTCAATCAGTTAATAAGCAGCATGCCCTATTTATTGAGGACAATACTGATCACTAGTGACAAAAGACAAATAGTCCCTCCCTCAAGAGGCTTATATTCTAATGAGGGGAATAACATTTACACATATACAGAATATACACAAAATGAGTACAGGCTAAATTTGGGATGAGGGAACAGGAAAAGCTTAGCAAAGAAAGTAGGACTTGAGATGAGACTGGAAGAAAACCAGGGATTCCATCAGACGGAATTGAGAAAAAAAAGTTCACTGCAGGTATGAGGTACAGCTAATACAAAGGCACAAAGATGGGAGACAGGGTGTTGTGTGGGTAAGACACCAAGTAAGCCTGTGTGGCTTGATGGTAGAGTTCCAGGAGGGTAGTACAGTGTAAGAATCCTGACAAGGTAGGAGGTACCCAGATTGTGAGGAGCTCTGAACGTCAAAAAGAGGAATTTAGACTTGCCTTTTAAGGCAAATAGGAAACACCTGGAGTTAGCTGAGAGAGAGAAGGGGCTATGATCAAGTCTAGGGTACAGGAAGATGACCTTAGCGGCCCCATGAGGGATGGATTACAGTGAGGATAGGCTTGAGGCAGCCATATCAAAAAGGGGGCCACTGCATTTCCTGGGAGAAAGATGATAAGGGTCTGAACTTGTTAGGAGTCTTCATTCGGGGAATGGAGACATATTGCTATTACTAATTTAATTTTCTTCTGTTCTTAAAGATTGAAATCCTAAATGCTTAATATTGGGTTTTAGTGTTCTATGTGACATGTCAAATATTACATGTGCATAGAATAAACAGAGAGACTCTCTCAAAATAGCATACATCAGCAGCCATCATTCAACCTCACTCTTTACCCCCATACTCCCAAGAGTCTCATATATACAGGATACATGACCCATGAGTCTGTTCCAGGGTGTGATACTTCCAAGCACATAAATGCAATGGGTTATGGGTTTGGGTTTTTTTTTTTTACCATTTTTGTTCTCCAAACCCCACCTCCTTCCCTGCCACCCACTAATGCTTAAACAAAAACAAGAAAGAAACACATTGGTTCATTCCAACAGCTTTTAAATGCCAGCCCTTGCCACTCTCCCATCCTGAATGATTTCTTTCTGACATTGAAAAAGATGTTTACAATGTGATAACAACATATCCCCTCTGTTCTTGCAGCTAACGGCTATAAAAGCAAACACCTTTGGCCATCTCTGTAGAGCACAGTTTATGGTATTGGTCCCAATGGAATAAGAGTACTCCAGGGCTCAGGAAAGAAATTCTAATATAATGGACCCGTTGACCTCCAACTGATCTTGCCACTTGGTGTTTTTCCCTTCTACTCTAAATCTGGAAATGTGCTGTCTGGTCAGCAGTGTGCTGTAGTTTGAGTCAGAGACAGAAATGTTCTAGATGCCAGGATGAGCATGCCTGAACTTGCAGGGCATTAGGAAGCACTAACTTGTAAACCAGAGTCCAAACGCTGCTCAGAGGACGGAGTAAGGCACCTTTGTCATGCAGCCAGGCAGCAGCTGTGTGCATTGCAGACACCGTGGGTGTTTGTCCGTCTACTTGCTCAGCAGCTGTCCCTGCCATTGGCCTGAGTTATTGTCCTACACAGAGCAGCCTCTCCAGGAGAGTAGCCCAGAAAGGGTCTCAATGTGTATGAGACCCCTAGATTGGGCCACATTTAAAACACTCCTTTCAAAATGACATTATTCTTAAGGCATTCTCTTCCATAGGGCGCAGAGCTTCATTCCCAAAACCTTGTTAAAGAGGAGAGTATAGACACAAAAACATGTGTAACATTTACAATTGAATAATTTAATAGTGTTCTACAGCCAATTATTTGGAAAATGACTACAGAGACCAAGGATTTTGTGGGAAAGTTAGAAGTTTTTTCTTTCTTTTAAGCCCAGGCATTCAGTTGTTAGATGGGGGTTTCCCTTCAAACTCATTGTTAAACAAGACCTGGGTATTGTTTTTACTTATTAGTACAAATTCCACGTTAATGTTATTTCCATTAAGGGTGACTTTGTGTATTTGTATCCTGACTCTGTTTATAAATTATATCTTTATCCTTCCAGAGAGTATCCTATAATACTACCGGCAAGCAAAAGTAATTTTTAGATTATACTATGCTCCACATCATGCTTCATATTTCGTTCATCTGTCCTCCTTAGGAACATCTTGCCATCTACCCTGATGCTCCCCTGCTTCTCTCCACCAGGAATCGTACCTCCAGTGGAAAAGTAAATCCTAAACATGTGAAAAGCTAAATGATATAAGAAATGTCCCAAGACAATATATGAGAGTAACAGGTAAATAATAAATGCTACAGGTATACAGAGGAGAAGAACACTAAGACAGAAAAATAAGTCACCCAGTTGAAAAAAACCTTTCGAGGAGGCAAGGTGGCACATGGGGTGGCTAGGTGGTGCAGTGAATAGAGCACTGGCCCTGGAATCAGGAGGACCTGAGTTTAAATCCAGCTTCAGACACTTAACACTAACTAGCCGTGTGACCTTGGGCAAGTCACTTAACCCTAATTGCCCTGCCTTCCCTCCTCCAAAAAGGGGGGGAAAAATCTTTCAGGCCATCTGATACATAGCATCATGGATTGGGTGCTGGCTTTGGAGTCAAGAAGCACTGATTCCTGTCAACTGGGGAATGGCTGAACTAGTTGTGGTTGAAGGTTGTGATAGAATACTACTAAGAAATGGTGAACTTAATAATCTTAGAAAAATATGAATGGACTTGAACAAAATAATGAAGAGCAAAATGAGCAGAACCAAGAGAACATTGTATACAGTAGCAACAATATTGTTTTAAGAACAATATTGAGCAAATAAGTCATTTTGACTGTTATAAACACCCACATTAACTGCAAATGACATATGAAGGAAGATGCTGTCTAGAGAAGAAACTGAGAAAGCAAACTATGTACAGAATGATTTTAATATGTGCACATATTTGTGTCTAATAGTAGCCATCTCTGTGGGGGGAGGGTATGGTGAGAAAAAAAAAGAAATTTACATGGTAACTTTATTATATATTTAAGGAATAGCAAGTTATGCATAATAGATTTGCAGTTTCATGCACAATCATCTTTTTTATTATACTATGTTATAGAAATGCTTATTTTATTCCATAAATTAAAAATAAACTAAATAAAACATAAAAAAAAGAAGAGCTGATTCAAATGCAGACTCAAACTCTTCCCTCATTTATAAAATGAGGTTAGACCTAATGACTTTCTAAGGTCTTTTACTACTCTAAATCTGTGATCTGATTTTTGTATATCAAGTGGAAAGGATTGCCTTGCTCAAAATTTTTGACACATGCTCATCCATCTTCTCTTTGTACCTCCTCCAGGGCTAGAGCTCACAAGGCACTTCATTCCACTACTGGATCACTGTGAAAAAGTTCTTTTTCAAATTAAGCCAAAATCTTTCTTCCTGCCCACTCCTGTAACTTTCTCTCATTGGTCTTGGGTCTGTCCTGTAGAGCAGCAGCTCTCAAACTTTTTGGTTACAGGACACAGTCACACTTGTAAAAATTATTAAGGATGCCAAAGAACTTTTGTCCATATGGATTACATTCATCTATACATGCACTGTCTTAGAAATTAAAACGGATGCATTTTTAAAATATGTAGTCAGTCATTTAAAAATAAGAAGAAACTTATTACATGCTAACATATTTTATGAAAAATAGTTATAACTTCCAAAACCAAAAGTACAGAAAAGAGTGGCATTGTTTGACATATTTTCGAAAATCCCTTTAATAGATGACAGCTGGTTTCTCATATCTGCTTCTGCATTCACTCTGTTGCAATTTACTGATTGAGATATATAAAAAAAAAAAAAGCTGAGTTCACACAGATAAGTAGCTGAGAAAAGGAGGAGTACCTGACTAGGCAAATAATGTATTAGAACTAGAAAAATAATTTTGACCTCCTGGATCCCCTGAAAGGGTCTGAAGTCCCCCAGGGGTCCACAGTCCACACTTTGAGAACCATTGCACTAGAACTACAAAAACTAAATCTAATCACTCTTTTACTTGACAACCCTTCAACTATTTAAAAATTTAATCCTGCTAAACATCGCCAGCCCTTCTACCATTTCTCAAATGACATCATTTCTTGACCCTTCACCATCCTGTTTTTC
>CM053582.1:139653261-139694050 GCA_028627135.1 Pseudochirops cupreus
TATATACACACACACACACACACATATATGTCAATATAGAAGAGTATATGTGTGTATGAATACATATGTGAGTATGTGTATATATGAGTACAGGTATATATAGATAAAAGGCACAGGATCAATTGAATTGAAAGGGATGATATTTAAAAAATAAAATTAAGAGGTGAGAGAGGAATACAATGAGAGGAGAGAGGGAGAGATAAAATAGGGTAAATTATCTAATATAAAAGAGGCAAGGGAAACTGTTACAATGGAATGGAAGAACAGGAAGACAAAAGGGAATGGGTCAACCTTACTCTCATTGAATTTGGCTTAAGGAGGGAATAACATACACATTAAATTGGGTATCTTACCCTACAGGAAAGTAGGGGGAAAGAGATAAGAGGGAAGGATAATAGAAGGGGAGTTAGAAGCACAACTTTTGAAAAGGGACAGGGTCAAAGTAGAAAATAGAACAAGTAGGGGGCAGGATAGGATGGAGGGAAATATAGTCAGTCTTTCACAATATATCCACTATGGAAATGTTTTTCGTAACTACAAATGTACAACCTATATTGAATTGCTTATCTTCCCAGTAAGGGTGGGTGATGAAGGAAGAAGGGAAAAAATCTGGAATTCAAAGTTTTAAAATCAAATGTTTTAAAATTATTATTATTTTACATGGAACTGAGAAATAAGATATACAGGCACTGGAGTATAGAGATCCATCTTGCCCTACCTGAAAGTCAGAGGGGGGACAGGGGAGGATATAGGAGAGAGCAGATTGGGGGAGGGGTATTCAATGGGATTGCTATTTTGGGATGGTGGGTGGGGGAAAGACAGGGAGAAAATTTGTAACTCAAAATCTTGTGGAAATGAATGTTGCAAACTAAAAATAAACCTAAAATTTAATTTAAAAAAATAATAATAATAGCAAAAAAAAAATTTGTCCAGGCTGCTTCTGTGAAATTCCCCAGGATCCCACAGCTAATAGGCTTCAGAAGCAAGATCTGAATTTCTTCCTGACTCCAAAGTCAGTTCTCTATCTGCTACCTGTACTCCCTCCTTATAAAACATTTGTATGTTTAGTAAGTGCTTTTATATACATTTTCTCACTTGATCATTTTTTTTTATTTTTAAGGCTATTTCATTTTTTTCCAATTGCACATAAAAACTATTTTAGCATTCACTTTTTTTTTAATTTTGGGTTCCAAATTCTCTTCCATCCTCCCTAATCTCCCCGTTCCATGAGGAGACAAGCAATTTGATATAGGGTATACATGTGCAGTCATATTAGTAAAGTTGTAAAAGAAAACACAGGCAAAAAAAAAACAAGAAAAACAGAGAAAAATTTTTGAAAGTATATTTTGATCTGTATTCAGACTCCATCAGTTCTGTCTCTGGAGGTGGATAGCATTTTTCATCATAAGTCCTTCAGAATTGTCTTGGATCTTGAATCATTATATTACTAAGAATAGTTAAGTTATTCACAGATGATCATTGTACAATCTTAATTTTACTGTGTAGATTGTCCTCCTGGTTCTGCTCACTTCACTTTTCATGAGTTCATGAAAGTCTTTCCAGGTTTTTCTGAAAGCATCTTGCTTGTCATTTCTTAGAGGACAATAGTATTCCACCGTAATCATATATCATAGCTTATTCAGCCATTCAGACATCTCTTCAATTTCTAATTCTTTGTCACCACAAAAAGAGTTGTTACAAATAATTTTGTACAAATAACTTTGGGTCTTTTTCCCTTGTCTTTGATCTCTTTGGGGTACACACCTAATGGTGGTATTGCTGGATCAAAGTTTTATAGCCCTTTGGGTATAGTTTTAAATTGCTCTCCAAAATGGTTGCATCAGTTCACAACTCCACCAACAGTATTTAGCATCCCTCAGTTGATCATTTTTAATGATTAAAATATTTTATTAAACTAGATTATAATTTGCAAATTCTTTTCAATAGATATTTTAAAAGCAAAATTACTTTTTAAAAAACTCTTTCAATAAAAAATTATATAATGGCAAGATTATACTTCACTCTACAATAGTTTCTTATATCCTGTCTGAAAAATTAAAAGTGTTCTCCAATGAATCACTCTTAAGAACCTTAGGCACAAAGTTGTATTTTAACAAGAATTTTCACAGTTATTTCAATTACTCATCAATAGCAGACTCATTACTTGACACAGAATCCAAAGTTTGTGTTTTATTTATTTTTTAATTTAAATTTTTTGTTTTTCATTTTGTTTCAAAATTGTCTCCCTGCCTCCTTCCCTACTCTGTACTAGAGAAGACCACCATTTGACACATTTATGAATATATCTAAAACCAGACTATTCACACTTCTATCTATTGGTTCTTTCTCTAGAGGTTGATAGCATCTTCCTCCATAGGTCTTTTATAGTTAATTTGAGTATTTGCAGTACTCAGAATAACCTGGTCGTTCACAGTTATTCTTTGAACAATATTGCTATTACCATATACAACATTCTTTTGGTTCTGCTCACTTCACTTTTCATTATTTCACACAAATCTTTCCATGTTTTTCTATAATCAACCAGTTCATTTCTTACAGCACCATAGCATTCCACAAAGTTCATAACATGGAGTCACAAAAGGACACTGACGTGTTTCTAGACCTGTTCTTTGTATCATACAAACATTTAGGTCTATTTTTTTCACCATGTGTATAAAGATGAACAGAGATTAAGCCACTGTACAGTAGTTATATTTCACCCCTGTCACAAAGCAAAATAGATGTGTTAACGCACAAGAACCATACTCAATGAGAAGCACATAAGAAATAGCACACCACATTTTTGTGGTCACTTTGATAAACCTAGAGCATGCAGAACATTGTCAGAGTGATTTCCTGAGTTTCAAAGGTTTCCACTTTCTACCACCTCAAAAATTTGCTGCTATCATTGTGACAGTTGTCTTTTGCCATCTAAAGACTTGACTTTAAAAAAGCTATCAGAAAGAAATTACAAACTATGCCTTTCAGACTGTCTTACAACTCCTATGATACACTCCCAGCAAGCTGTACAAACCACATTTTTAAAGAAAGTATAATTCTATTAACTTGAGCCATGAACTTAGCAGCAAGGGAAAGCTTTAAAACCGACCGATGTGTAGGTAACCATGCAGTGGTGGAAAATCCTGATAAGACACGCTATCATTTCTAGTTTGGGGGGAAACGCCACAAAGTAAATACTCTAAAATAATCTATCAGTTCTTTATAATATTCCAGAGGGCTGCCGGGAAGTAGATCAAAACATAATTGGGAAACATTAAACCAAATAAATAACGATACAATAAAACCAATAAAGTTAATTTGTGGAGTTTTTTTAATTAATTTATTCTAAATTTAAATACACAATAAGAAGAGAAAAAGAAACATACTATAAACTTAAATACTAAAACTTACATACAAAATAAGGGGCGGGGGGTGAAGCATTGCCATGTGCACAGCAGAACATAAGAGAGGATTCAAAATATACAGTAATAAATTTACATTTCGAGAAAGCCTATATGATAAATATTACACATTGTGTTCACAGCTGGCCGTCTTTTCTATACTTCCTTGTAAGTTTTCTTTTGTTCTCTGCTGTGCATTTTTACTTTGTTCTTCCCCTCCACCTTCTTCCTCCCCCACCCCCAACAATTAAGCATGGAGATATATAGTTTGTGGGATTTTTTTTTACCAATATATTGCTGTTTGAGTTTGACATTAATGGGCTAGAATATGGTTTTCTAGTGACTCATGAGCTGTCCCTCACTACCATGCTATCAATTGATACCAATTATCTAGCTGGATAGAAACTTGAAATTCCTATGTTTTTTGGTTTAGATTTTTTTGTGTACGTTTGTTTGGGTTTTTTTTAAATTTGTTTTCAGCAAAGAAACTCATTTATCTAAGTTGATAGGAAAATAGAAATCAGAGAACGTATACTTAAGAGAACACACACTAGACGAAATGAAAGAGCTCTCCCATTGAGAGTGAGATAACTGAGCTCAACTGAAAGAGAGAATTTATACCCAAGAGGAAATTCCCAGAAGTCTCTGATGTAGCAAACTGGGCATAGGGATATGATGGAAACCGCTAGAAGGAGGGAGGCCGAGCTTGCCTCCAGTTCCATTTAAAGGGAGGCCATGAGGGAGGTTTAAACTACAGTAGTGTGAGGAATTTTAATTACACAAGAACATTTCTGTGGAGGACCCTAGAATATTAAAACATATAGTCTAGGACTTTTTCTGGAAGGCATCAGGAGCAGAATAGATTACTGTTTTGACAATATCAGCTAGGCATGTTTGTTGGTCCAGGGGTGGGGAACCTGCAGCCTTGAGGTTGAACATCCTAAAGGATAAACTGGATGACCTGTACCACTCCCTATCTAGCCTCAGGATCATGGCAGATGGAAGGAAACTCAGAGGCTACACAGCAAAACCCCTTCATTCTACATCTAAGAAAACTGAAGCCCAAAGAGCACAAGTTCACACAAATAGCATCAGAGGTGAGATTTGAATCCAGGTTCTCTGATCACTGTTCTTTCCATCGTATCATGAATCCCTGATGAACAGAATATTTTGAATGTGGTAGGGTATTTAGATAGGATAGGAAGAGAGAAAATAGAGAAAAAAAGAGAATTGTGGTATAGTCAAAATATTGAAATAGGAAAATATAGGAAATATATAGGAAATAGTTAACACCACAGCTGGAGTACCAGAATGAAGAGATGCAAAGAACCAAGGCATCCACCTGAAAGTTACAGTGTCAGAACAGGGCATCATAAATATAATATTTTAATAGCCTTCCCTCATCACTACAGTGAAGCAACTTCTGGTGAAATACAATTTTTTCCTCCAAAAAACAAATAATTAGGAACAGGTTCTTTTGATTGTTTTTGTTGTTGTTTTTTTTTATTTATTTTGTACTAAGGAAGAAAATAGTGCCATTACAAAGAGATTTGGGGGGGTGTATATTATGAGGAAAGGATCACTATTTTAAAATGTATAAGGAGGCATTGAACTATTACTGCACATTGTGGAAATTTAGAAAATAGAATAGAAGACAGAAGTTATAGATCCCACTGAAAAACATTACTATGTACTTGTTGTCAATTCACACTGGGTCTTCCCTCCTGGAAACAGAGGCAACGTTATGAATATAATGAACCAGTGTGAAAAATCAGCTGTGTTAGGAATGGAAGTCTATTTAGTATTGTAAGAAAGTCACTCATAGTACAAGAGGCTTGAAGTCAGCAAGAAAATCTTACCAATTTCCATCTAACAGACTGATCACCACAACTATTACCAAAAAAAAAAAAATCCTTATTTCTAATAAAGGATATTTTAATATGGGAATGTATATTCCTTTTCAACCAAAAAGAAAAGGTCTTGTATTCTCTAATAATTAGAGGAATAGTATATGTTACCTAATCTTATATGATATTGAAAATTAATAATGATAGCATATATTTATTGCATAATTAAATTATTGAGTATATAATTATACATTAATATAATTACATTATTAATTATAGTATTATATAACTATATTATAAAATTATTAATTCTTATATTTATCTTTCCCTTAAATATGAAGGAAGAGACTCTTATCTTTTCCATTTAGTGAATATATATGTATGTATATCCATTGACCTCTTAAAATTGACTCCTTTTTCTTAAGCGCCAACCATAAACGTAACATCTGTAACGTGAAAAAAGTAATGAAACCATGTTGAGTTGGCCCACTACACTTCACACTCTCTCATTTCCACTCAGTCCTCATATGGGAATACTTTAATTCACCTTTGACTGAAATCCTAACATATTCCCCACAATAGTTATTCTAACTCTTCTCCATCTCTCCTCCCAGCTTCCCTCTCAGGAGAGGAATTTGCTCTCAGATTATAGTCATTGATTGTTAATTTTTTCGTCTTACATCCTCCAAACCTTAAAATTCCTTCAAGACTTCAGACACACTCTTCTCCTTTGCAACCATTTAAAAGATGCATGTGGAGGCTAACCATTCCACTCACTTCTTTATCTTTTCCTCTCCCATCTACTCCAGAACTTCGATCAACCATTTGTTCTCTGTCTCTGTCTTTCTGTCTGTCTCTCTCTGTGTCTCTCTCGATCTCTGTCTGTCTCTGTCTCTTACTCTGTCTCTCTCTTCATCTTTTTTTTTCTGACCTTGACCAAAAAAAAAATGAAAAATGTGAACATTTCCATAGACAATGAAAAAGAGAAAAAGAACGTTGCCAATGAAACCATGAATTTCCACTTTGTCCAGCTGGTTTCCTTTTTTTTAAGTATACAATGAACTCAACACCTTAGCTTCAAAGTTTTCCTGCTTCTTTGAATCTCCTTCTGAATCTCCTGTTCTTTTAAGTTCTTCTTGGTTGTTCTTTTCTTTCTCTGTGTTACTATTACTGTTCTCTCTTCCCCAAGTCTCCAAAAATTTTTAATTTTCTTGTAACAAGCAAAACAAATCCATAGAGGGGCAGTGTCCAAACATGTCTGTCTCTTTTAGCACCTCTAGTCTATCACATCTTTGCCAGGAGGGATAGCACGATTCAGCATGAGGCCTCTGGAGCTGTGGTTGGTCACTGTATTGGTCAGTTCTCAATTCCTTCAAAGTTCCTTTCCTTTAAAATGTTTTAGTAATTGCATAAATTGTCCTACCAGGGGCGGCTAGGTAGCGCAGTGAATACAGCACCAGCCCTGGAGGACCTGAGTTCAAATCTGGCCTCAGACACTTAACACTTACTAGCTGTGTGACCTTGGGCAAGTCACTTAACCCCAAGTGCCCTCCAAAAAGCAAATAAATAAATAGATAGATGATAGATAGATAGATAGATAGATAGATAAATGAATGAATGAATGAATAAATAAATTGTCCTACCAGCCCTCACTTCACTCTCCCTCAGTTCACAAAAACCTTCCAAGGTTTATTTGAATCCATCCCTTTTGTCATTCTGTACTGAACGACAATATTCCGTTACATTTATTCATCATAATTTGTTCAGTTATTCCTTAATTGATGAATATTCCCTTAGTTAAGAAACATCATTTCATGGGACACTAGTTTGTGACGTTTCAGTGTTCACAATCTTTATAAGCAAATTACCATGAAGATAACAACTATAGCTTCTGTACCATCTGTTGCCAGGAGTAAACAAATTCAAGAAAGAACTTTATAAGATTTTCTCATTTAAGGCAAAGGATATGGTCATACTTAGTAATTCCATTGCAACAGGTGCACGTTGAGAAGGATGAGGGCAACTTTTTTGGAAAATAGTTTGGAGTCGGGAACTGAAAAAAATCCAAAGGCTTTTTGAAATATTATGCATGTATATTTCATGAAGACTTTTTTTCAAAAAGAGCCTTAGAAGATACTGGACGTGACAAGCATCAAGTGACACCAGAAAAAATGAAACTCATTAATATCAACACACAGGAAATAACTAGTTACCAATATAGGAGTTCTTTCAGAATCAGCTATCTGCGTGAAATCAAATCATCAACTCTTTTAACCAGAAGAAGGATTGAAATTAATATCATTAGAGAAAAGGATAAATATGAGGGAAGAAATGTCACATGTAATAACAGGAACTCAAAGGTGACTCACTAAAACAAACTTTCAAAACTCAAAAATATTTCAAAAGTAATGTTATTCACTATCTCGGTTTCTTAGAGATGTTTAAGCAATATATTATCCCTGTGAAGGTAGGAGTCCAGAAGTCAGAATATTCAGCAAACACTTGATCTCTTTGTGAAGTAAGGAGATATAGCAGGCAAGGGAAACATTTGTTTAGAATGTAAGCTCATTTGTAAAAACATTACAGAGGAGGATGACAGATCGTGACCAGGACTTCTAGTTAACACGTCAGTGTAAAAGTCCATAGAGGAGCTCAGCTCTCCCATATAACTCCCAGCAAACATCTGAAAAGGACCCCAAGATAAACCAATAAAACAAAAAAGAAACAGGAGTTCCCCACACCAGTAAATTCCAGATCAGAACTGTGTGCGTATGTAAATAGCCAGAAGCTGACAAAGACAGTAAGAGAAGCGATGCCCAATTCCAGTAAACAGACTGAAGGCCAACAGAGGGAAGGACCAGCAAAGGGGATGGAGTGGGAAGAAATAGTAAAGTCCAATTCTCCCCAGCAACTACTTCACATCAATAAAAAAATCAGACAGAGCGATGGTCAGAACCTATAGGGAAAAAAATCACAGTGAGTCATTTTTCCAGTTCAGATTAGTAAAGGCAAATTGACAGAAGACTACAAACACTAGGAAGAGTGTTGAGCCAAAAAAAACACTACTCACAATCTTCTAATTTGGGTGCTAAACTAAGATCTACAACTGTGTATCAGGGCAAGAAATGGTCATAGACTATCAGAGATAGGCCTAATGATGTGTAAGGAACAGGTGCAGCAGCTAAATAGCAGTTATGTCACCCTGACCCCACAGCCAGGTCACAGGTCCATTGTGGACTAAGAAGGGAATCTTTACCTAGGGGTAGCTGACCTGTATCTGCATTGCTCAGAACAGTGTACTGGGCATGGAATAAGAATAAAAGCAAGCAACAACTATATGTATCTACCTTGGATCAGGGTATTAGATTATGCCTTCACCCTTCTTTGAAACCTGCAACTCAGGCCAAGAGGCAGCAGCTGGCAGCTCTGCCACTATGAATCTGTAGAGCCTTATAGCTATCTGAAAGGGGGTTGGGACAACAGTAATCTACTGGAGATCCAATAAGAGGCAAGTCCACAGTGGTATTGCCCAGATCCAACATAGAGTAAGGAACTTGGAAAGGTCAGATAAGAAGGACAGGAACGAAACTTTGCCCAAGTCAGAATACTGTGGGTCCACTGAAAGCTGGCAGGTCTCTAGTCTAAACTGCCACTACAATCCTTGAAGCATACATAACTCCATATGTAGAGAAAGCAATAGGAGGAGCCCAGAGAAACAAACCAGGAACAAACAAGGCCTATGCATTCCCTCCAGAGGTACATGAAGCCTGGACCTAATACAAAACTGATTTCTGACATCAAGGCTGGAAGAATGAATAAACAAAGACCCCTACCATAAAGAGTCAACAGGGATAACAGATGAAAGGACACAGAAGAACAGAATGACTCTAAAACAGTGGCAAGCAAAACTTCAAAACACAGCTTGGACATAAAGTCAACTAAAATTCCTAGAAGAAATAAAGCAAGAGTTAAAATAAATTTATAAATGAAATGAGAACTCATGGGGGGGTGGGGAAAACAGATGTGAAAAGAAATGAGCTTTGGAAGAAAAGAGAATTGGAAGGATCAATAATAATTGGAAGGATCAATAACAAAAAAGAATTAACAGCTTCCTACAAGAAATAAAAAACTCTACCCCCAAACAATGTTCTTGAAAATTATAAGGCATCAAAAAGGTGTTAATGATTCCATGAGACAATAATAAATTAAAAGACTGAAAAAATATAAGTAAGACATGTCAGATTTTTTAAAACTGAACTAAAAAACAAATCAAGAAGATAATTTTGAAATCATTATATTTCCTGAAAGTCATGACCTTAAAAAAAAAGAACCTGAACATCATAGTTCAAGAAATCATGAAAGAAAAGTGCCCAGATATATTAGAACCAGAAGATAAAGTGAAAATAGAAAGAAATCATCAATTACTGCCCAAAAGAAACTCTTAAATGAAAACACCAAAGAGTGTCATAGCCAAAATCCGAAAGAGAGAAAAACTACTACAAGTAGCCAGAAAGAAATACTTTAAATATCAAGTATTTGAAGCACCAAGGTTCCTTCAAGTACCAAGGAACCACAGTCAAAATGACACAAAATAAAGCAACTGCTACTATAAAATAGCAGAGAACTTGGACTCCACAAGGCAAAATATCTAGATTTACAACCAAGAATAAATTACCCAGAAAATTAAGTATTAATACCACTGAAGAAAAAAATAGATGATGTCCAAACATTCAGAAAGAAAAGATCAAAGCTGAGTAGAAAATTTGAAATACAGATATGGGAGTCAGGAAAAACATAAAATGGTAAATGTTAGCAAGCAATTAGAAGATACCAAATGTTTATATTGAAATAAAGGGAGTGCTACATATGTCCCATTTAGAATCACTAATGTCATTAGAAGTCACATAGAAAGTTGATAAGCTGAAGAGTGCTTTTCTTGTGCTTTGATGATCTCAAAAGAAAAGGGAAGGGAAGGTAGGAACTGTGGGGAAAAAATGAGAAGAGTGATTATTTCACATGATCAAGATGCACTAGTAAAAAAAAACTGTACGGATAAAGTATAACAAATAGGAGAGGAGGCATCACTTAAACCACACTTTCATCTGAATTGGTCAAAAGAGGGAGCAATGTGGAGGAGGGGAGGGGTACAGAAATACTTTTCATTCAACTGAAAAATGGGAGGGAACAAGGAAGAGAAGAGGGGAGTATAAGAGAAAAGGTAAATTCAGGGAGGAATTAGTCAAGAGCAAATCAAAATCTAACCTTGGAAATGTGAAGAGAGATTTAAAAGAAGAGAAAGAAAGAGCAAGAATGTATGATTTGAGGTCTGAGCAAAAAGACAAAGAGTGCAGAAACAGATACATCAAGCCTAGAGAGCTAATGCTGAGCACACACCTCTTTCACCACCTTTGTATATGTAAAGAGATATTGGGGAGCAAAAAGAGGAAAAGGTTTAAGACTACTGAATGGAGGAAATACACAATTAATGATCATACCTATGAATGCGAATGAGAGGAACTCACTGAAAAAAATGGAAAAGGATAACAGAATGGATTAGAAATAAGAACAATATGTAGTTTACAAGAAACACACTTGAGATGTAAAGATTTACCCATAGTTAAAATAAAGGGCTGGAGTAAAATCTATTATGCTTTAGCTGAAGTAAAAAAGATAGGGGTAGCAATCATGAGCTCAGACAAAGTAACAGTGAAAATAGACATGATTAGGAGAGATAAACAGGGAAACTACATTTTACAAAAAGATGCCATAGACAATAATTGATATTAATAGTAATATAGTCAGTCAGTAGTCAGTGAATAACTATTTATTAATTACTTATTCCAGTGGTTCTCAACCTTCCTGATGCCGTGACCCTTTAATACAGTTCCTCATGTTGTGGTGACCCCCAACCATAAAATTATTTTCGTTGCTACTTCATAACTGTAATTTTGCCACTGTTATGAATCTATCTGATATACAGGATGTATTTTCATTGCTACAAATTGAATATAACCCACACAGGTTGAGAAGCACTGACTTATCTGTGCTAGGCATTGTGCCAAGGATATGAATATAAAGAAAGAACCTGCAACCTAGCAAGGTAAAAAATGAAAAAATAGCCGTCTTGGGCCCCCTCCTACAATGGAAGTTTTGGAGCTTCTGACTCCACTCCCCAATCAGAGGAGCAGAGAGTTCTGATGAGGTCTGAGTACCAAGGCTGATTTGATCTTGCCAGATAATGAGGTTCCTGGGGTCATGATGGAGAAGCCCAAAAGGAAGGCAGCCAGGTGGGAAAGGAGGAGGTATTTGTTAAGTGCCTACTATATGAAAGGCACTGTGCTAAGGGGGATACAAAGAAAAGCATAAGATATTCTCTGTTCTCAAGGAACTAACATGGAGGAGAGAAATGCAGACAACTATGTACAAACAAGTTATACATAGGATAAATAGCAAAAAAGCAATAGAAAAAAAGCATTAGAATTAAAGGGGATCAGGAAAGGCTATCTGCAGAAGGTGGAATTTAGACAAAGCGCTAAAGGAAGCTAAGAAAGCCAGAAGGTGGTGAAGAGAAGACAACGCATTCCAGGCATAGGAGACAGCCAGTGACAATGTCTGAACTCAACAGATAAAAACAAATGCGAGGAATAAAGGAAGAGGGTGGAACCTTACCACAGCCGCCTTACCTAAGCTGGCATCAGCTCACAAACTACAGAGAGGACAGGTCTAAACAAGACCTGCCCAACCCATTCAAGAGTCTCAGAGAAGACTAACCTGATCACAAAATCTCAAACCAAGAACTGAGGCTGAAAATATGACTAAAACAGAAGAAAATACCGAACACAATAAAGAAATATTATGGGCTAAGAGAAACCCAAATGTTAAAGAGCAGTCCCACAACTACAAGCAGTGCCTCAGAGGAAAAAATTGTGTTGCCACAGTCTCTGAAAATGGCTGGAAGCAATAGAGAAGTTTTAAAAGGAAAATTATAAATGAAATGTGAGTTTAGGAGTGAAAAAAATGAAAGGAGAATAAGTAGCTTAGAACAGGAAGCAAAAAACTTAATGAAGGAGTGAATTTTCTGAAAAAATAGAAATGAAATAACAGAACTTAATGACTCCATGAGACAACATAAAATGTTAGAACAAAGTCAATAGAAGTCAACTATCTACTATGCTACAATTCCTCTCAGTGGAGGAATAGGTCTGTCTAACGTTTCAGGGAAATAAGAGTTGCAATAGGAAAGAATTATGACTTGTTCCTCTAGACCAACCTTCCTAATGCCACAACCCTTTAATACTTGTATGTGGGCGTATCTGCATGTGGGTGGACCCGCCTGGAGATGAACAGAGAAGCTGTGTCTCAGTTCCTAAGACCATCGAAAATATGTGTTTTCTGATGGTCTTAGGCAACTCCTGTGAAAGGGTCGTTTGATCCCCGAAGGGGTCACGCCCCTAGGTTGAGAACTGCTGCTCTAGACACTCTAATTAATAGTGACCAGTCATGACTTCATAGAAATGACAATGAAACATTTCTCCCACTTCTCAGCAGAGAGGTACTGGTCTACATACACAGAATGAGAAATATATTCAGGCACGGCCAAGTGCTGTTTATTTTATTTAACTGGATTCATTTGTTACAATGTTGAATTCTACATGCAGGTAGAATGGGGAGCTATTGGAAAGTGATGATGATATTTTTTTAAAAAACACATCAATTAAACATTTTTTAAAAAAGAATGAATTCTTCAATGCTAGAGGACTTTGAATGGAGATTGGGTGATTGCTTTTTAAAATGTCATAGAGGGAATTCCTGCTCAGATATGAAGTAGACCAGAATACTCCTAAGGCCCCCTTCTGTCTGTATCTATGATTCTATTCTATTATTTTATAGATCATCTGTAGCCAGATTTCAAGAGTATATGCAGTATAATGGACCCAGAAACCCAGAGAAGCCCTCCTGCCCCAGAAGACAATTTACTGTACTAGGAATAAACTTCTTGGATAATTTCCAGAGAAGCAGATTTTGATAGGAGGGAACAGGAATAAAGCATGAAGATACTGGGAGCTTGGTTAGAAAGGGGAAGATACTGCCATTGCAGAAGAAAGAAGATGATAGGATCATAGCTTTAGAGCTGAGAGGTCCTTCCCAGCCACTGAATCAGCAACCCTTCCCAGTTTTACAGATGAAAAACTAAAGCTTAGAAATGTTAAGTGACTTACCTCAAGTCACACAATAAGATTCAGAGGTAGGATTTGAACCTAGATTGTCTGACTCCACATGCAGTTCTCTCACCACTGTACTTTCCTATCTTAAGGAACCTGACACAGTTTTTTTTTTCCTAGATCTAGCTGGAAATACAAGGGCATAGGGTTAAGCAGGGTGAAATTCAGAAGGGTTTAGTAAGATGTTAGACTCTGAATGCTTTTAGTCCTATAGAGGAAAACACAATATAATTTCAAATAACATTATTTCAGCAAAAAATAACCTATGTGCACTGACAAATTAAAGCATCTACTGCCTCATTTGAGATAGAGTAAACATTTCCACTTATATCACATCTCTGCCCAAAGCAGACACAGTAATTGTGACTGGCCAGCACTCCAGACCCACCACCCACACTTGCTGAGGCCACCTACTCAATTCTCCCTTAAGGGCCGTGGGACTGGCTGCCAGCAACTCTGACAATAGAAGCTAAATTTGGAGACAAGTCTGGCCCAGTGGAAACACAATATTCCAGAGTGTGTGCAGAGTGTGTGTGTGTGTGTGTGTGTGTGTGTGTGTGTGTGTGTGTGTGTGTGTAAGAACAGCAAATTGACTTTTTTGTTTCATTCTCTGAGGATGACTTGGCCCAACTCTGATGAAGCCATAATAAAGAGGCATCCTCTTTGCCCACATGGGAAATATTCCCACAGTGGCAGCCCATACAGCTTTGTTGACCCCTCATGCTAATGGAAATTTAATTCTAAACAGAACTTTTTAAAAAATCTAAACAGAACTAAAAAAAAAAATTCTTGTGACTGCTATTGTTCTATTGACATAAAAGGCCTGATACGAAGAGAAAGATTCATACAAGGGGATTTCATGCCTTCGATAATTCCAACAGTGAATTTTGTATTTGTTGAAAGGCATAGGATCATAGATTTAGTGCCAGAAGGGACATTAGAGGCTGCGTAATCCAACCTCTTCATTTTCCAGAGAAGCAAACTGAGGCCCAAGAAAGTTAAGTGACTTGCCCAAGGTCACCCAGTTTAGAAGAGTCTGAGGCAGAAATTGAACTTGCTCATCTGACTCCAGACCGAATGTGTTATCCACTGTACTACTTACTCTGTCTTCTCCTCTTTCATAATGCCTATATTCAACCTATAAATTCTCTGACTCATCTCAACAGGAGCCCACGAATGCTAGCTAAGTCAAAGATTTTGTTTAAGTAGCAATTTTGACAGTCGCACATTTTTTTTTCTTTTGCTTATCCGAGGGCAATTGGGATTGTGACTTGCCCAAGGTCACACGACTTTTTTTTTTTTTTTAGTGTGTGTTAAGTGTCTGAGGCCGGATTTGAACTCAGGTCCTCCTGGGCCAGTGCTCTACTCACTGTGCCACCTAGCCGCCCCTACCAGCACTCGCAAATTTCAAAGCCATAAGATTTATATATGGAAGGAGTCTTAGGAATTACTTTAGTCTAATACCCTCTTTTTAACAGATGAGGAAGTAACAATAACATTAATATAGCACTTGTGGTTATCATCTCATTTGATACTTACAAAATTCCTAGGAGGTAGGTCCCATTATTATACCTGTTCTATACTTGAGGAAACTGGGGAAAACGAAAGTTAAGTGACTTGGCCAACATCACACAGCTCATAAAAGTCTAGATTTGAACTCGGGTCTTCCTAACTCCAAGATTAGAGCTCCACCCCTGAACACAACACTGTGACATCAGTAGTAAGTGCCAAACCAGGATCGGAACCCCAGCCCCCAGACTCCAAATTCAGTCCTCTTTCCACTGTACTACAGTACAGAAGAGAAAAGACATATTTGATCCTAAGGAATTTGTCTCTCAGGTAAACTATGGTTTTGGATGCAACTCGACTTGTGATTTTCAAAGGCAGTTGCATGGTGTGGTAGATAGAACACGAGGCTTGCCATCAAGAAGATCTAAGTGCAAATCTGGCCTCAGATACTCATTAGCGGCATGACTGAGCAAGTCCGAACCACTTCTGGCTGCGTCCGTTTCCTCATCTGTAGAATGGGAATAATAAGAACTCCCTCCCAAGGTTGTCATGAGGATAAAATGAGATAACATTCGTAAAGCATTTTGCAGACCTCAAAGTGCTACATAAATGCTGGCTATTGTCGTTTTTTGCATTTACTTTCTTTTTTAAAAAATGCATGATTTTTATTTTTACTTCTACTGACATCCTATATACAGGAGAAGAGAAAGTAAAGTAAACAAGCACGCAAGTTGAAACAGAAGGGAGATGAATTCCACAGGACCACAGAGAGGGAGCACACACGAGGAACCTAAAAGCCGTCTAGTCCAACACTTTCATTTTATAGCTGAAGAAGCTGAGGAACGAGGTCTCCCTGGCGCTAAGCGGCAGAGCCTGTGTTTAAACCCATGTCCTCAGGCTCCCAAGTACAGCATTCCTTCCATGATGCTGCTCTCTACACATGAGCATAGCTTCCATTATTTACTATTTTGAAACACGGTAGCACGTAAACTGGACTTGTTGGACATACTGCTTAGATGACTGTAGTCAGTAGGTATATTACTCTCCTTGTTCCATATTCTTTTTATGTCAGTTTAACTTTCAGGGCAGCACAGGGATTTTACTAAAGGAAAGAGCAGCCCACTTACACACTCTGATTTCATTCATCCATTCAGCAAGCATTAACCGAGCAGGGTTCTGTGACCCGAAGGATAGGAGAGATGTATAAAACCACGACCCAATCCCTAGCAGGCTGCAATATAGATGGGCAGACAAGACTAATACAGTTGAAATGATAAGCTGAAGGCAATAAGTTGGTGACTAAATGACAGAATGAAAGCCTCAGATAATGAGGAATTTAGAAAGAGAGCCAATGAGGATCTGGACCTGGGGAGTTGGAGGCTTTATAGAAGAGAAGGCCCTGAAGGATGGAGAGAAAGACAGAGAGAGACAGAGAGACAGAGAGAAAGAAAAAAGAGAGGGGAGAGAGACAGAGACAGAGAGAGAGGAGAAAGCCAGAGACAGAGAGAAGAGAGAGACAGAAAGAGGAGAGAGAACATAGAGAGCGATAAAGACATAGAGAGACAGAGACAGAGACAGAGAGACAGAGACAGAGAGAGACAGAGAGATGTGGAAAGGACATTCCAGGTTGAAGAAAAGGCATGAGCAAAAACTTGAAGTACTTAAAAAAAATACTGAGAATCCCTTCCTGCCCAAAATAACAGCCCCAGGGTCTGCCAATGCCCCAAATCTCCCTATTAGTATTTTGAAGCCAGTTCCTATCTTCAGGAACCTCCTAGTAAAATGCACATTTCCCTCAGAAAAGGTAATACAATATGCAATTATCAGCAAGTTGGCAGCCAGTTGGGAGCAAAGTAAGCCAAGAACTCAGAAATACAAATAAGGGAGGGGAGAGTAGCATACAGATAAACTTCTGACTTCATAATTTGTCCAAAGCCAACCCTCAAGCAATGGATACATTTTTAATTTCAAAAAAGTTAATTATGCCGTTAATTAGAGTATTCTCATTTGTGTGCGTTAAATACTGATCTGTTTGGGTAATGATGCACAAAATGGCAGCAATTAAGGGCATAACACTGTTTCAGCACCCCCAAGCCTCCCCCAGGAAATTCCTGGTCATAGTCCTGATTACTTGCACCTGGGTTCAGGGATGTGTTAAAGTCTTCCTTTCTCACAAGGAAGATCTCTAGTACACTGGGTAGGCTCCCTGTTAGTGAACTCCCAAAAGGACAAGATTCATGTAGGATGGATAGGAATGGATGATCTGCATCATTTGAGGGAATTTCCAAATTAATGAAATAACAACTCAATTTGAACATTTAAGTATTGAAGCCCTAAGGATGTTGATATAGTCCTGAGGCCAAAAAGATAGTATTGAAATCCCCTACAGGAAGAGAAAACAAAAATGAAGAGACTCTTCCCATGAGAAAAGAGCTAGGACTGGAATTCATCCTCAAAGAGAAGAACAGGGATCTGGAAAAGGATGAATAATAATATATAATCATATAGTACTTTAAGACATAAGACTCTTCTTTCACAATAGCCCTCTAAGGAAGGTATTGCAAGTATTATATCCCATTTCCTTACAAAAAAGGAAACTAAAGCAAAGTATCCCTGGTCATATAACTAATTTTAGCAATTGCAATATCTCTCAGTCAGTCTGTTAGCTCTGAGCCCCCATTCTAGTTTATTGATTGTTATTAATTAAACTATATAAATCAATGTTCCCATGTGTTTCTGCTCAACTCTATATGCATACATATGTTATATGTAACATATATGTATATGTGTGTATATATACTCTGTCTCCATGTGTGTACATGTGTATGACACATGTAGCACAGTGCCTGGAACCTATGCAGTGCTTAATACATGATTATTGATTATTTGATCGGTATATTTATCTATAGATATGCACATAATGTGGATATCTCAAACCCCCTAATTTCCTAGGTTTAAATAAATGTCAAGGTTACTGGTTAAACAATTTATTAACAATACAACAAAGACATAAATTATTATTTGCAAAGTATCAGCTACAAGGAAAATCACAGCCAAAGACACCCTGAAGTATCAGCTGAGGAAGAATTTGAACTCACTTCTCCTGTCTCTAAGTTCAGAATTATTTCTGCTACACCAGGTTACCTTCTAAATGGCACACAATGACAGGAGTAAGAACAAAAGAGGAATGACGAAAGAGCAGCGTAGCTCCTGGAACTCCTAGTCCCATCATTCTACATATGATTTAAAAGGAATCCAGTAAGTCCTTTAGAACGTCATTCTAAGTTAACCGTTGAACAACACAGAAAACAGAAGAGGTCATGAGTCAGATGTTATAAAGAGCCCTGATCAGTACAAACAGGGGATCACTGACTGATTCTTAAGGCTTGTATTGAGGTTATGGTGGTCAGGGCTTGAACCAAGTAACAAAGCCTAGGGTGTTCAAGACACTTCCCTTTTACAACCAGATAAACAGTACGGAAAATGATCCTCAGTGATACTACCTAAGAGGAGCTATCATTGTGAAAGCTGAAGAAGAAAGTAGGGTTGAGAATGTAAATGATGATTGATGATGGTGATGATGATGATGATGATGATGGTGATGGTGATGATGATGATGATGATGATGATGATAAGCAACAACAATAACCAATGTTTAAAGAGTCCTTTAAGGTTTACAAAATGCTTTACATACATTATTTCATTTGATAAACAAGGCAGCAGGATACATTGGAAGGAATACTAGATTTGAAGTCAGAGGAGCTAAGTTGGAAGCCTAACCATGCCATCTATTGCCTCTGTGACCATGGACAAGTCACATTTGACTGTGAGCTGCTTAAGAGGAGGGATTGTCTTTTGCTTTTCTTTGTATCTCCAGAACTTAATGCAGAGCCTGGCATATAATAGGAACTTAATAAATGTTTATTGATTGACCTTATCCCACTGGTCCTCAGTTTCCTCATCTGTGGAATGAGGACGAAAGAATACATGATCTGGAGGGGATAGCTAGGTGGTGTAGTGAATAGAGCACCAGCCCTGGAGTCAGGAGGACCTGAGTTCAAATCTGACCTCAGACACTTAACACTTAGTAGCCGTGTGACCTTAGGCAAGTCACTTAACCCCAATTGCCCTGCCCTCCCCCCTCCAAAAAAAAAAATACATGATCTGTTCAATAAACCCAAGAGCATCAGCTACTGGATTAAGGACTCACTATTCGATTTTTTTAAGCCACTGGGAAAATTAAAAGTCAATCTGGCAGAAATTCCATTTAGACCAATATTTCTCACCATATATAAGATCCAAGTGGATATGAGAACTAGATATAAAAATGTTTGGTCATAAATTAAGGAGCAGCTACAGATAGGGAAGGATTCTTGGCCAAACAAAGGATAAAGCAAATAACATGAAATAAAATGGACAATTTTGATTACATGAAATTGAAAAGTTGTTGCACGTACAAAATCAATGCAATTAAAATTAGAAAGGAAATGATGAAGTGGTAGGGGTGTGTGTGAGATGAAAGAGTTCAGAGTCTGAATCTAAGGTCAGAAAAGGTCTTTATTCTTTCTCATGAGAAAGGACCCTGTCCCTGTCGCCCACATGGAGGCAGGGAGAGAGCAAGAGGTAGAAGCCGCTCATGGTTATACAATCTTCTAAGGCAGAAACCCAATCCCCCCAAGTGGCCTTCACTCTTATTGATAGGGGGGCTGTCCCACAACCTAAGCGCGGGAATCTCTCTGAGACAAAGGACCTGGAAACATATGGGTGTCCAGTGAAAGCAGTCCTAACCTTATTTGGCATATCTTCTGCTGAGGTGTCTCGGGGGGAGGGTCTCCATTGCTGTAAGGCCCACATTGCTTGAAGGTCAGGTGACCTAACCCTAGGCCTAGTGAATACTGAAGCCATTCTAGATTTGATTTTTCAGAGTGGGGAAATTTCACTATAAATTATCCCTCACAGGTGGTAATCTTGAAAACAAACTTCTTTGACTATTGTCTAAAATTCAAGATATATAGACATTGATTTAAATATATAATTACAAGTCATCCTAATATATAATTGCATGTCCACTGTATAATTAGAAGTCAAAAAATATGAACAAATTCTCAAGGGAAAATAATTAAAATTTACAGCAGAAAAATGTTACAAATGAAGAAGAAATGCAAATTAAAATAACTCTGAGATTCTATCTTACATTCCTATTAGATTGGCCAAAATGACCAAAAAATTAAAAATGACTTTTATTAGAGGTTTCATGAGAGGACAGGAACACTGATGCTCTGCTGGTGGAGCTGTGAAGTGGCCTACTCATCCTGAAACACAATTCAGAATATACTCCAAAATAATTACTGAACTCTGAGCCTTTGAATTAATAATACCACTACAACATCTTTCAGAGCTCAAAAAGAGAAGGAAAGGACTAGCATGTCCAAAATATTTAGGAAAGCACTTTTCATTGCAACAAAAAACTAGAAACAAAGGGGAATTGGAGAAACAACTGGGGAATGACTGAACAAATCTGGTATGTGAAATAATGGAATAGTGTTGCATTATAATTATTGTGAGAAATTACAAAAGGGATTGATTCAGAAAAACCTGGGAAGTATTGTATGAACTGCTGCAGAGTGAAGTGAGTAGAATCAGGAGAATGATCAATTACCAAAACGTTATGAAAGAAAATAAGTTTGAAAGACTTACTAACTCTGATTAATGTCATAAACAATCACTATTCCAGAAAATAAAGCACTTCTTGACAGAGAGAAAAGGGACTAGAGGCACAGAATGAGACAGACATTTTTTGGATGCAACTGAAGTGGGATTTTGCTTTGCTTGCCTACATTTATTTGTTACAAGAGGCTTTTTTATTGGAGGGGTAATTACAAGGGGTAATAATATTAATGCTAAAAAAAAGAGGTGGGGAAAGAGAATCAATAAAAATTTTAAAAATAAGTTCAAGAAGTTCAGAAAGAGCAGAATGATTTTGGAACTACAATGTTAAATTTATTATTTCTTTTAAAAAGTTATGTCATAGAAATTCATGATTTCATACACAATCCTCTTCTGTTCTTTTTTCTATATATGGTTGATGTTTGTCAAGGTCATAATGATAAAAATGAACATTAAAAAAAGAATAGATGATTTCTAAGGCCCTTACAGCCTCCATTACTTGAGTGATTGGCTGAATCCAATCCACTTGGTGAAATTTTAGGATGTTAAGGGGCAAGTAGCTGTGACAATGAGAAATAAGGTTGTACCTTTGGGATTCTGAATGGTTGAATTTGCAAGTTGTAAGAGTATATTCCTTTTAGAACTTGAATGGTCCATTTGCATCTGAAAGTGACAGAAAACTTGACAGAGAATTGGCAAAGATAATGGGCCTCCATAACGCTTTTTTTGCTGACCAATTCACTGACATGAGTGAACCTGAGGGACCAAGAGTTTCAAAAAAGAGCAGCCAACACTGCCAGCAATCCAGCTGGAGAGTCAACAGAGAAGGAAGTCAAATTTTAGGGAAGAAATCAGATCTTAAGGTCTCAATCTTCACCCATTCCTTTCAGAGAGTTCAGTGACTTGGAGGGAAGTTCAGAGAGGCTTGTCCATGACCACATAGCTACTAAATGTCAGAAACACAATTTGAGGTCAAGCTTTTTATGAAGTAGAAATAAAGCTGAATTTGGAGCCAGAGGACTTAAGTTCAAATTTCGTTCATTCACTTAATCTCTCTGGACCTTGTGTTCTTCATTAGTAAAACAGTCAAGTAAATAAGCATTTGTTAAGTACTAATTACTCAACAAATTCTGTACTCACAGGCTCTGTACTAAGCACTGGGGATACAAGCAAAAGGAAAAGTAGTCCCTGTCCCCAAATAGCTTACATTCTAATGGGAAAGCACAACATATAAGAGGAAGTTGAAAATGGGGGTGGGAGGGGGTCTGTAGTAGTACTCGGTGTGCTGGAGAAGGAAATCCAGGGCATCATGGGAGGAGGCTAGAGAGGAATGAAAGGGTAAATCTAGCAAGCTTGGGCACTTTCCTTACAATGGAGGCTCCAAAAGGAATTGGTCAATCAGAGGAAAGGGCTACAGGGTGGAGGGATTTTCCAAGGTGAGAGGGCTGCTAGGTTATGGTGGAGAAAGAAATGTGAAGAGCCAGGAGCAAAAGTATGATGTACACCCAGATTTGAAAAGATCATATTTCAAAGAGTTCAGAAAAAAAAAAGATTGGTAAGTTATGACAATATGATGTATCTAAAATTCTAAGAGGTAGGTTGACTCAAAAGGAGTATTAGAAAGAACAAAATTCCAATGACATAAACACAAATAATTACACTTAAAGAGAAAAGAAGTTATCTAAAGAGACTTATATACGTGTATAGAGCTCTTTGTGAGTTCAAATCCGGCCTCAGACATTTACTTGCTGTGTGACCCTGGGCAAGTCACTTGAGCCTCTTTGCTTCAGTTTCTTCATCTGTAAAATTAGCCTGAGAAGGAAATGGCAAATAACTCTAGGATTTTTGCCAAGAAAACTCCAAAACAGGGTTGCAAAGAGTCACACAACTGAAATAACTGAACAACAATATCCATCCTAAATAATCTGCTCTTGCTTTCATACTCTGTAGATGTCTTTTTAAAATGTATGCTGATGGTTTTCTTGACAAAGATAATGGTGTGGTTTGCCACTTTTTTTCTCTAACTCATTTTACAGATGAGGAAGCTGAGGCAAACAGGGTTGAGTGACTTACCCAGGGTTGCACAGCTGGCAAGTGTCTAAGGCCAGATTTGAATTCAGGAACATGAGTCTTTCTGACTCCAACCCTAGTGCTCTATCAGCTGGGTCACCTAGCCTCCCTTAATCCAGTTTAAGCAGCTCTTTGTATTTTATAATGTAATCCTTCCTGATTATCAGAGTAAATGACCAACTTTCATCACTGCCCTTTGGAATTTCAATGAGCTAGCTAGCACTTGGGAATAATTCTTTATGCACTGGGATATATAGATCTTAATTTGTATCAAAGTCTGTTTTCTGAGAAAAGGTCATTTTTTCCTCATTGAAGAAGAAAAGATTTTAGCCTCTTTATTGTGGTTCTTTGTAAAATGAAATGTTTGTGTTTATTTATGATTGTTACGGTTACAGATAAAAAGAAACAATGTAAAAAAAGAAAAAAATTTAAAAATACATGTTGTTAGATGAGTTTTCTGTGCATTCATCTCTTTGAAAAGTTTCCCTTCGTATCAACTTTAGAGGTGGAAGGGACCTCTGAGATGGTCTAACAAACCCTTCCTTTTATATCTAAGGAAACTGAAGGGCATAAAGGGTAAATTTACCCAAGATCATACAGATAGTAAATAGCAAATCCCAGATTTGAGCACAAGCCCTTTGATACCAAATTTACTGTTCCTTATTTCCAAACTAGCACACTATCATCCCTTCAAAATCTTATCAGATGGATCTGAGTTCAAATGTGACCTCGATTACTTGTTAGCTGTGTGACCCTGGGCAAGTCATTTAACTCTTATTTTCTTCGGTTTCCTCATCTATACACTGGAGACAAAAATAACACCTACTTGCCAAGATTGTTGTGAGGATCAAGTGAGATAAGAATTGTAAAGTGCTTGAATATTGTCTTCTTCATATGACATAATGTCTTCTCTCTGTGGTATCCAACAAAAGTATGGGGAGTTTTCTGCCCTTCACTTTCCATTTAAGATGCTCTTGACCTATATTAGATTACTGGGAAGAGAGGGAGAAAAAAAATTTGGAATTCAAAATCTTATTTAAGTAAATGTTGAAAACAAAAATAAATAAATAAATAAGATGCTCTTGATAAAAATCTCTAAGTCTCTGAGTAAATATACATTTTACTGAGCCTGATTAGCTGTAGTCTATCCCTTCCCCAAAGCCCATAATTTCTATATCTCTCATTATGGTCCATAAATATGGTCCCCCATCTTCTTAACTATTCGATCCCCAAATCCAACACTCTTTCCTGAAACCATGATCTTTTATTAGTAGTAGAGATTATATATATACATACATATTACAAATGTCTTTAATTTTTTGCTTAGAATTAGCAATGCTTTCCACATTTCTTCTGGTGGAATTATTTGTTCTCACATCAATCACCAGAAGTGGGTAAGTCAATTACCCAGACTAAATGCTTCTCCACAAAAAAGATAGCATACCTTCCTACCATTCAATTCATTTGGATAGATGGCCACATCAGTGCCTCCTGGCATGGAGTCACCAATCATCATGATTCTCTCATCTCTTCTCTGACTAGCACTTAGGTGGTCTCTCTCCTGGTACACTTGTAGATCTTCATCATCACTTCTCAGGGAAGAACTGAGGCCAGTTCATAGGCTCCAACTCCCCCTTCTGTGAGAAAACCCACCCCCAGTGGTTTATAGGTCCTTCTTTCCTTTTCTTTGTCACAATTTTCAATATACCAACCTACTGGCACAAGTAGGATTCCTCTCTGCCTTTTCAGATTGTTTTTCTTCTTTGTTTTCCTTTTGTTTTCTTCCATTCTTTCCTTTCTCCTTGAAGCCTCTTCAGATTTTTCATTCATTCCTCTAATAGGGAGACCAACTTACATATTGTGCAAACACAGACATTTCTTGACCCCGGCAGTAACACAGACATAAGACTCTCAAAGACCATTCAAACATTTTCTCTTCCCTCCATAGCTGCAGGAAATAAGAGACTTAGTTCTCCACCAGTTTTGTAAGACAATTCTTGTGGCTTAATTATCCTTTTAAACTATCTGTTTGCAATACCTGTTTTCTGGTGGCTGGGGCTGGAATATTTTGAATTAAAACTTTATCTCTAGGAGACTTTCCTAACTTTATTCTTAGACCATGAAATGCTTACATGCCCAGCTGCATTTGATCAGTAATTAGCAGGTTCCTGGCAAAGACCTTATGAAAATAATACTTGCCCTGAGTTGTTTTCTGCTGTACAGTCTTCTAGGGAAATCCATTATGCTGGTAGCAGTCCAACTGTGCATTGCAGGTAATAGTCAGTTCTAGTCCTCAAAGAAAAATAACATAGCAACATTTCCAATCTCCTCTTTATGTGTATGAACCAAAATTCTCCCTTTGAACTTCCATATTTATGAAAGATACAGCTGTTGCCTCTTTAAACAGATGTTCAGTCTTGAAAAGGTTAACTAATTTCATTCCCTTGATAAAGTTTATCTATGATCAGAACTGAGTCATACTGAAAATACTCCTACAACATCTGACCTTTTACTTAAATCCCACATTGAGATAATATTATATACCTAAACTAGTTATCAAGCAGAATGTTGTTTTTTTTCTTAAGCACATTTAAAGTACATTATTTCTAAATGACAGAAACTGTTTTCAATTAAGTCTCTTACCAGCAAACAGCTTGCAAGTTATGCACACTTGAACATTTTTCTTTATTAGAAATTATAACCCAAGTGCTATGTTATCATCACTCTCAAAATCATGCTCTACTTTTGTGTTTATTTCTTGTCAAAATAAACTGTACAAATTGGATTTGTTTTAATAATGCTTCATATTCATTAATGACAATAGTGTATTGGTCTCAGGTTAAAAGCAATGAAAGTAGTAGCTGAATGAGATTTTTATTGAATTATCCAAAAAGTCTTGTTCAAACAGATGAAGATAATTAATTCTGTAATTCCTTGTGATGAAAGGTGTTCTCTTGAAATAGAAAATTTTCACTATATTCTAATAGAATATTTTCTCATTTTGAAATAAGATTTGAATGGAAAGACTCTAAATTCTTGCTTGGATTACTCAGTAAAATGATATGACTAAGTTTGAACATTGCTGACTGTTAGGATTCCTTACTAGGGGCTGGCCCTCCTAAAGGTTTTGATAACTTAATATTTTGTTTAAAAAAAAAAAAAGAAAACTTGTTTGTTATTCAAGTTTTGGGGAGTCCACTAGAAATATAATCTAAGAAGTAACAGCTACCAGAAAAATGTTACTTTTATTTCTCAATTTTTCCATTTCCTTTATCTTCACTTTGGCCCTTGACTCCTTCTCTTCTTTTAGAGGAAGTCTTTCCCAACCCCTCTTAATTCTAGTGCTTTCCCTATTTCCTGAATGTAGTGTTGTTGTTTTTTTACCTAGGTGTTTGCTTGTCATCTCTTTCATTAGATTGTAAGCTCCCTGAAGGCAGAGTTTATCTTTTGCCTCCTTTTGTAGCCCCAGAGTCAAGCACAGTGACTGGCATAGTAGGCCTTAAATGTTCATTGATTGATCGATTACTTATTCAAAGACATTTTTTATTATAGGCAAATTTGTATTTCCTTAAAAATTCACCATAGAGAACCAAAATTCCGATTCAATAAAGCAGAAACACAGGAGCAAAACAATCCAAGATTTCTTATGAAAATGATACGTCGTTTTACAAAATCACTTAAAGGAAAGTGTACCACTTCAGCCACGAGCTGCGTGCAAAATTGATGTCTTTTTTTTTTTAACGACTAGCTTTTAATCAGGCAGGCAACGAAATTATCATAAGCCTTCCATCCAGACGTTTCTCTAATCTAGCCCTGAAGGACTTTTAAGCCAGTTCCTTTGGGCTGAAGATCAGAGAGAAGCAAGAGCAAAATAGGAATTAAGGCCCTTGGGTCTGAATCTCACCTCAGATAATGACTAGTTATATGATCTTTTCTAAATCACTTATTTTCACTGAGCCCCAATTTCCTCACCTGTAAGATGGGATAATAGGAGCAGTCACGTCACAAGGTTGCTATAAGGATGATATGAAAGTGCTACGTAACTGTGAGCTATTATTAATAAGCAATTGGGTCTAACAGTTCTGGGAAGATGTTAGTCAACCAATTGGCACAGAGCTAACCCAACACATTAGGGCTCTCTTTGCTGTAATTGAAGGGGTAGGGAGGAAAGAGGACCTGGTGTAGGTCTTATCTTTGCTTTCCCTGCTACCTTCCACTATTCCCTCTAGGACAGCAGTTCTCAACCTGTGGGTCACGACCCCTTTGGGGGTCGAACGACCTTTTCACAAGGGTCGCCTAAGACCATAGGAAAACACATATTTCACATGGTCTTAGGAACCGAGACACCGCTTCTCTGTCTCCAGGCAGGTCTACCCACATGCAGAAATGCCCACATGCGTGTATTAAAGAGTTGCAGCATTATAAAGGTTGAGAACCACTGCTCTAGGAAGAAGCTTCCCATGCAGTAGATGCCTTCTTAGAAGACATGTAACAAAGAATACATCCCCACTGGCAATCACTGACCTCCATCTTCACTGCTGGTTCTTTTGATCAAAAGACTTTTCTTCCATTTGGATTTGGAAAGCTTATGGTTCTTAACCCTAGTGACCCATCATAAATAGTATCAAAGAAAAGAACAAATGAAAAATGAAATAAAGAGCATGTTGTAGTAGAGTAAGTTATGGGACCATCCGTGTTTTGATATGGGCCTTCTAGGAAGTGTCCCAAAAGTCTTAGTGCAGTTCTAAGCTATTTAATCTTAAAAGCTGCCCTAAAACTTTTGGGACACCCTGTCACCTGTTATATTGGGTTAGTCACTTCAATCCTTTGGGCCTCAGTTTCTTCATTTATAAAATTAGGTATGAGACTAAATAACCCCTAAGGTCCCTTCTAACTACAAACCCTATGGGAAACACCTTGAGGAGGTAGTGCCAAGATGGCAGAGTAAGAGCAGGGACTTGGCTTGCACTCTCCCCCAAACCTCTCCAAATACCTGTAAAAAATGACTCTAAACAAATTCTAGAACCACAGAACCCACAAAATGACAGAGTGAAGCAAATCTCCAGTCTAAGACAACCTGGGAGGTTGACAGGAAGGGTCTATTGCACCAGAATGGGAGCTGAGCACAGGCTGGTGTGGGCCACGCTGGCACAGACAGGGCCCGAGCAGGCCTCAGGGCCTGAATCACTGGCAACTGTGATGATTTCCAGGCTTCTCATCCCACAAACTCCAAGGTCAAAGGAGGTCAGTGGGAAAACTCTGTGGAACCTGGGTGAAAGAGGAGCATGGTCCACATGGAGTCCAGCACCAGGGAGGCGGAGGTGGTAGTGGTGGTGGAAGCAGCAACAGTTGCTGCTTCCAGAGCTCTGGGCCCACAAACGGTGGGGGATGGAGGGGCTGATATAAAACCCCTGAAGCCTGGAACAGTATACCCATCCCCACCCCTATCCTCACTGGAAGCAGAGTCCTACCCTGACAAAGAGCTAGAAAGTCAAATATTTGGCTGGAAAGATGAGCAAACAGCATAAAAAAAGTCAGGCTATACAAACCCTATGGGTTTTGATTTTGATAAATTAATTCTCACAATTTGTGAGCCCCACTAACAGTGTATCACAAGCAACCTTAAACTGCAATATGTAGGCATGTAATAAATGCTAGTTAATTAATTTGTTGATAAATTCACACATAGTAAATTTTCTATTTGTATTCCCTAGGTTTAACACATAGGTACTACTTGATAAATGCTTTTTCCCCCATTCTTTCATATCATCACAATTAATCGTCCCAATTCCATATTTCGATGAACATGCAAATAAGCATTATATAAATGTTAACCATTATTCTTATCACCACTCTTTCAATATAGGCAGGGATAGGCAGGGAAGAGGTAGTATCCAATTAAACCTTGAATCTTCACCCCTGATCTCTGGCTAGGAAGAATAGAGCATTATAGATTGAGGTTCAGAAGTGAGAGTGGAAAGAAAATTAGGGAAGGTAGGAAAGGGAATTGGGGGAGGGGAAAGGAGCAGAAACAACAGAAGCCTGTTACCAATCAGCATGACAACCCCACTCTCCACTATTTGCCTTTAGTGGCCCCAGTTCTACAATAGATATTACCTAAATTGAGAAACCACTCAGTTCTACTGTAGATATTACCTAAATTGCCCTCTGCCCTTTCCTGTAGTATAGCAGACCAGTCACCGATAGCATCACTACTGAACAACTCCAGGCTTTCCGATAAGTATACCCATAGAATACCCCTCCTTTAACTTGGGCACTATACGATGAAGAGATTCTCGGGTCCCCAGAGACAATGATGGAGGAGGGCTTTGGCAGCAGCAAAGGACCAGGCTCACTGCCCCAGATATCTTCTGGCTCCAAGACAAGAACCAGGGTCCAGGTTTAGGCAGTGTTCAGTGGTAGAACACCACTCCATTTTCAATGCAGATCCCCAGAGGACCATTTGAAGAGCAGAAACTTGAGAGCTTTGGATTGCTGGCTAGGGCTGAACTGGACTGAGCCAATTGTGGGTAATTTACAGTATTACAAGAGATTACTGAGTTCAGAGATTGAAGACAGAGTCTATAGGATTTCAACTCAAGTTAACACAGAGCAAGAGTTGAATGTGGTGAGGCTGATTGAGGTTCCATTTCATCTCCTGATGGAAGAAAGATGCCTACAATCCAGTTTCCATTTCACAGAAAGATCTTATTCCACCTGTGGTTAAGCAAAACAAGAAGAGTGCTGTTTCAAAGCCATGGAATTCATCTTTTTTTTTCCTGATGTAGCAAAAAATTTACTCATCTGTGACAATGCAGATTTAGGCACTTATAAAACAAGTTCCTAGACAAGGAAATTAGAGCCACTGTTTTCAAAAAGCCATACTTGGATTCCCAGTTGGGGAAGACCTTCTTCTTTGGCTCTTCCCTACATTGTTCATCAGCTGTTTCTGGTCAAATAACAATAATAAGTATAACTGTATGGCTTAAAGAGTCAAAGCCAATTGCTGTTCTGGTCTGCTTGTAACTACAGAAGATGATTCTGAGAAGCTAATGAGAGATGTACAATAATCAACACAGATATATACACATGCTTAGCACAATGCCTACAACATATTTAGTTTTAATAAATGGTATGGGGCAGCTAAGTGGCACAGGGGAAAAAGCACAGGACCTGGAGTCAGGAGGACCTGAGTTCAAATTCAGCCCAGGCTGTGTGACCCTGGGCAAGTCACTTAACTCTGAGAATTAGCCTCCAGCTCATCAGAAGTTCTTAGGTGGGAACTGACCTCAAAAGGAAGCAGAAAAAGAGGGAGGCAGCAAGATGGCCTATCCTGGAAAGAACTTGCCCCCTCAAACAAATTTTTTTTATTAATTGACTAACCCCATTGCTTTATAAATGAAGAGCTGAGGCCCAGAAAAAGTAAATGACTTATTCAAGGTGACATAGGTGGTACAGCTGAGATTTGAACCCAGGTCTAAAACCCTCTTTCTGCTATGTTATCCCTGCTATGTTATATATGGTAAGCCACTAGCTAAGCTATGAAACAGTAGTGGGTAGAGAGGGTAACTCATAGGAGGGAGGTCAAACAGGCCTGGGCTCAATCCTACATCATATATACACTGCCCACTGACCCCAAGCTAGTCCCTTAATTTTCAGTGTCCTCAGGAAACTCTCTAAGATTACAACTTGCAAAACATTTGCCAATCTACACTGGCAGACTGAGTTTCTTTACCAGCAGTGGCCCATTCCAATAAAATAACATGCCTGGGTGGGGGAAAGGCTGCCTCCATAAATGATCTGACTCCAAAGCTACATGACATTCCCTCTCCTGAACAGATTTCTGAGTCCTGCTTACCCACATGAGCACCACAGGGCAAAGGATTGTGCTGTTTGGCCAAATAGCATTCCCCAGAGTTCAGGGACACAGAGAATTATCCTCTGGCTCACCGGGAGCTCTTAGGCGGGAACTGACCCAACAACTGACCTCAAAAGGAAGCAGAAAAAGAGGGAGGCAGCAAGATGGCCCATCCTGGAAAGAACTAAACTGAACGTTCTGAAACCACAGCCTCAGGCCATTCTCAGGAGGCCTCCCCTGCTGACATTTTTAAATTCTGGTACAGTCTGGAAGCATTTTTAAAGCCAGAGGAAAAATTACTAGTTTTACTCCCCAACTCTTTTTTACATTTCTTCCTCGTGGAACAGATGGCCTAAACTAGAGCCTTTATTCCAGCTCTTCTAGATCCACCCCTTTCCAGAAGTTTTTAAGGAAGACTTCTAGTCATCTACTGATCTCCATCACAAAACCACCACCACCACCACCACCACCGCCACCACCCCACACACACACACACAAGCTATCTTTTTCAGTTTTGAATTTGGGAGGGACTTTCAAGGCAGAAACACAGATGTGTGTAAAAGAACATTTTCTGCCTTGTCTTTATGATTATGAGATTTTTTTTTAAATGTCTATTCATCTGTTCCTTGATTCCTGAGCTGGTACTGCTCTCTGAGCATAAGCTTAGAACTTACTCTACTGCCTATTATTGTAATTTAATTCAATAAACATTTATTAAACACCAACGATAGCCAGATGTGGTGGCACATGCCTATAATCTCACCTTCTGGGTAGGCTGAGGCTGGTGAATTTCTTTGAGATTGAGTTCTGAGCAGCAGTGAGCTAAACTGATCAGGTATCCACACTAAGTCGGACATCAATATGATGGGCCTCCAGGTTGCCTAAGGAAGAACAAAGTAACCCAAATTGGAAATGGATCAATACTCCTGTGCCAAGCAGTAGTGGAGCAGACAATAGCAGCCCCAGCCAAGGTGAAACACTAACTCTTTGTTTAAAAAAAAGCACCCATTATGTGTAAGTCACTGAGCTAGGTCCTAGGGATGATTGTTGTTATTCCTTCTCAGGATGAAAATAACAAAATAACATCACTGTGTTGGGGTCAAGGTATAGTATGTCCAACTATAGCTGATCAGACCAATATGAGCTCAGAAGGCTCTACCACAGGTGGGGCACAAATAGTCCACATGAGCATTTGCAGTGTAGATGTCTCTATATTTGCCGTTCTCACATTTCATTTGAGCTACCGTAATTCTGCTTTGCTCATAGAACACTGTGCCTTGTTTGATGAGAACACACCATACAGACACCTGTGCCAGTGTCTCCCATGTCTCACAATTGATTCCAGAGTTCTTCAGAGAGATCTTGAAAGTGTCCTTGTATAGCTTCTTTTGACCTCCATGTGAGTACTTGCCTTGTGTGAGTTCTCCACAAAAGTCTTTTAGGCAAACATACTTTTGGCATTCAAATAATGTGACCAGCCTATTGGAGTTGCACTCTCTGCAGTAGAGTTTGAATACCTGGCGGTTCAGTTCAAGAGAGGAGTTCAGTATCTGCTACCTTATCTGGACAGGTGATCTTCAGAATATTCCTAAGACAATTCAGAAGGAAACGATTCCGTTTCTTGGCATGATAGTGGTATACAATTCAGGTCTCATCGACATACAGCAATGAGGTCAGTATAACAACTCTGTAGATCTTCAGTTTAGTAGTCAATCTAATACCTTTTCTCTCCTACGCTTTTTTCTCGGAGCCTCCCAAACATTGAGCTAGCTCTGGCAATGTATATGTAAACCTCATCATCTATGTGTATATCCCTGGAAAGTATATTGCCAAGGTAAGTGAACTTATCCACAACATTCAAAATGTATTCTTTTGCTGTAAACAATGGTGTCATGTATGGATAGTGTGGCACTACTGGCTGATGGAGCACCGGTATTCTCTTGTTTTTGTTAGGCCAAAATTAGTACAAGTAGATCCATACTTTGTTGCATCCCAGCCCCAGAGACTGCATTGAGTGCATAGAGGCATCTGTGAACAAAAAGTTGCCTACCAACTCTCCCTCCACTTTGATCTTGGCGTGTAGCCTTCTCAAGTTAAATAATTTACTATCAGTGCAGTAGCAGACCTCTTCGTTGTTTTCTTCCTACTTAAAGGTGTCCAACAACATTGCAGAAAACATCATGCTACAAAGCACAGGAGCAAGCACACTGCCCTGCTTCACTCCAGTAGTGACTGGGAAAGTTCAACAGCATTGTCCATTATCCAGAACCCCAGGCAAGAACACCATCATGAAATTACTGGTACAATGGATACAAAGGGGAGAAAATAAAGTCCTTGCCCTCAAGCAACTTGAGATGGGGTGGTGATAGAAGGGATGCCATACGTACACAAAAAAAGGAAATACAAAGTAATTTTAAGAAGGCAAGAGTTCTAATAACTGTCCAAGAGATCCAGAAAGGCCTGGAGAATATCAGTTCAATGCAACAAACATTTATTAAGCACCTACTGTATGTCAAGTACTGTGCCAGACCCTAAAGGAAAAAGCACAAAACAGAAATAGTCCCAGGTGATTTCTGATCTGTTCTTTTTTAAAAATTATTTTTATTTACTTCACTAAATATTTCCCAATTGCGTGTAAAAAAGTTTTAACAATCATTTTTTAAAATTTTGAGTTTCCAATTTTTCTCTTTCCCTCTTGTTCCTCCCTGCTCCTTGAGGAGGCAAGCAATTTGATTTGGAGGCTGATCTATATTTCAAAGGTAACCAGAGATTTCTTCCAAGTTAAGGTGAAGTGGTAATGTATGCCATACAAAGAATGGGCATTACCCACACAAAGGCACAAAGATGGAATGATATGGCTTAAAACCATAACCTATTTTAGAGGAAATTACTCCCAAAATGTTCTTTGGACATTCCCTTCTGAGATAGGATATTAGGCTAGGTAGAGCCTTATTTGGGCTCAATACTATGTTCCTCAAACTAATTCACATTATAAATGAAGCATCCTTCTTCTCAATTCACAGTGCCATTCAACCCTTGCCATTCAACCAATATCAGTCTTTCAAATGTTATATTTTTATTATAAAAGATATTTTTTGCTTGAAAAATGAAGACCTACCATAATTGTTATGTAACTATTACAAATTATGAAAGCATATGTGTGTGGTAGAAAAGGGTTGGACTCTCCTTATAGAGAAGAATAGACTACTAAGTCAATTAAGGCTCTGAATTAATTGATGGCATAAAATGATTCCTTGATTAGGCCCAATCTGCTTCAATTTCCACTACTCTCCCCCTTTGGAATTTCTACAACACTTGATGTCTTTACAACTTTTTTTGGCATTAAATTATAGACTCTCTCATTTCATTATTCAATCAATTCACTGTATACATGTTGCTTCTCTGGGTGGATTGTAAGCTTCTTGAAGACAGGAAACACATTCACTGTATAATATATAGTTACAGAAGAATGCTGAGCCTGTGATAAGTCTTCAATGAATACTCCTTAGGGTCAAACTGAATTAAAAAGAGTTTGTACCCTGAAGGCATGTGCCCATTGCTATAGATTAAACAACCTTGCCAAATAAAGAATTAACATGTCTCTCTTGATGGGTTGACCTTATTTTTCCTAATTTTCTACCAAATGTGCACTTTTTCCTGGTCACAGCTAGTTTTGAGGATTTAGAAATTCACAGTATTTTTATATTTCCATAATGACACCTGCTGGTGGGAGAAGAATGGATGAACTGCAGGAATTTTACATGATCAGCTACAGCTACACACTCTAGTCAGAGACAAGGACATGCACTGATAAAGGCAATGTTCCTGTATGTAAGGAGATTAAATCTCAATGACCAAAGACATCTGAGTCTTGAAAATGCAACCTGGAACCAGGAGTGGTAGCTTATGCCTATGGTGCCTGCTTCTAGGGAGGCTGAGGCTGAGGAATTATTTGAGCTCAGGTGTTCTGAGCTTCAGTAGGGCTAGGCTGATTGGGAGTCCACAATAAATCCATCACCAATACAGTGAAGCACTAGGAGTGGGGAACATTTTTAGGCTGATTAGGGGCCTAAGGAGGACCAAATTGGCCCTGGCAAGAAACAGAACAGGTTGAAACTTCCAAACAGCACAGGAATCATGGTGGCCACTATACTTCTAGCCTAGGCAAAATAGGAAAACCAATTGGAAAGGCAAGGAAAGGGACGGGAAAGAAAGAAAAATAAGGAATTAGGTTGCAATATCCTTTTCTAATTGCAATAATTGCCTATTTCTAAAGGAACAGTCCTGACACCAAGCCTCCCACTAAGGTCAATCTTGACTTTTGCAAATGAATGTCTAGATTGAAGATCTCCAAATGACCATTTCATTTGCACTAGATGGCATCCTTTTGGGAGCTCTTATATGTTATATATGGATGTCTGAAATATTTCCATCCTTTAAAATTATGACTTTGGGTTATTGGATCCAAATTTGACTTTATCAATAAGTTGGGTTGATCTATCCCCACAATGTAATACCATAAAAAGACAGAGGTATTGAACATCATGATCCTTGCTGCCTCTGGAAATGCTATCTAAGAGCTAAGCATCATAGGAATTTGCCCAGGTGTGACTGTCACTTGCCCCACCAGCGAGATATGATCTTATTTGCTAAATACTCTGCTGTTTGCTGAGGATAAGCAGACAAAAAATGAAACAGTTTTTTCTTGCAATCAATTTGCTTTCTAATAGAGAAGAAAACAGTGTGTATTTCTCCCACTCCTTTGACCACAGCTCTTAGGCTGGTGAGATAGACGGATGGATGGATGAATAGATGGATGGATGGATGCATGGATGGATGGATGGATTTAGAAACAGATATGAAGTTATAATCACACACATATATAATGTAGTTAAATCAAACAATACTAAAAGGTCCTATTCTTCTGATTCACCAAGGTTAATTCTAGGATATCATTATGAGCAGCAGAACCATTATATCTATGTCCTAGCCTATACCCTACAATAGTACAATAATACATAGTACTTGAAACACAGTAGGAATTCAGTATTTGTTGATCAAATAATTGATCAGTGAGGCTACGTAAATACATTGCAGTGAATCAGAGCAACCCAATCTCTAGATGGCAGATTGGTATGTATGTGTGTATATAACCAGAGCATTTAGACTAGACTTTCAGCAGAGTTTGCTACAAAGATAGAACGAAAATATTTTTTAAGTTAATTCTTCTGTGACTTTATCTCTAGTGACAAAGCCTAAAGTTATTCAACCTACCTAAGATAGTTTGAAAGGTAATCACTGGAAATATCTTAAGTATTCTTATATCTAGACTCTTATAGGATATTGTTTGTCCTTTGTTTTCAAAGAGGACCAATGAGATTATGGGTGACATCTTGACTCATGCATGAATTAAAGAGAGGCAGAGTTGCACAAAATCATCAGCCTCACCCTCTCTTCCAGAGTCATTGAAGTCCAGTGGAAGGTGACCCAGGATATAGTGGATGAAATGTTTTCCATATCTGACCAAGTTCTAAATGCTCTCCAATTCCTGCTTTAGCTACCTTCCTAGCTGTTGGAACAAATTGTTCTCATCTGCCCATTCCATTGAGAAAAGTCTTTACGTGCTTAAGTAGACACCCCCCCTAACTCACCAACAGGTTTGAGGCCTGTAGGTTACCTTCAACCTGTTTAGCCCTTCTGCCAAGAGGGTTTTACCAGGGTGTGGCCACTCACATCCTACAGCTTTTAGAGCCACAGGTGAGAGTTGAGTGCCAGGTGGACACCAAGGGTGGATGAGCAGTTGTGCAAAGGGCTTGGCAAGCCCTCACACCAGAGGTGCTAGTCCTCCTTGACCTTAAGGAAGAAGGGTGTCTAGCTCCACTGGAGTTGTTTTTTCTTTATGTTTCCTTAATTAATCTTTACTACCTATACCTCAATCTGCTGATGACTTTCTATTTTCTACCACTATTATACTACAGTCAGTGCCTAGCTTCTAAGGGACCCAGATGCTCTTCCTCAACCTCAAATTTGCCTGACTTCAGTGTCTCAAATTCTCCAGAACATTTCCTTTCTTCCCTTTAGTTCACTGACAGAAATTGGATTTTTCAAGAACTTTGCTAGTAGCTAAAGGAAAAATGGAAAAATATAATAGCCTTACAACCCATAGAATTATCCAATTACAAAGCACAACTAGTCCCATTTAGTTAGGATCTCAACCTTACTTCTCTATTTGAGGAAAGAGGATTTCCATTCCAAGAACAAGATAATTTAGGGGCAGGAAATGAGAATTGGAATCTCCAGGGACCAGGATTATATAAATATGGCTATGTAAGCACAAACAGATATTTTCCTCCCTCTAGAAAAGCATCCTGCTCCCAAAAGTCATTGGCATCTCCATGGAGAAATTTCCTTGGAAGGACAAATGAGGGTAGTTCAGCATGAGGAAGTATAATCCCTGGAGATACAGTCAAGTACTGAGGTCTTGGCATGGCAACAGGCATATTACCTTCAAGTGACTTTAATGGTGGCAATGCCCCAACTTGAACCAATAGTTTAACAAAGCCCCTTCATTGTCCACCCATGCCACTTGTCTCCCAGTTCCAGTCATATCTCACTGGATAGCCCACTGTCAATATTTTATTTACTTCACATAGGTGAGTATTCCTCACAACAATGCAAACCAAAATCTAGCTTATCCTGCACAATTTTTGTCCATGTGTGACCATAAATTCTACAAAGGGGATTAACTCAGTCTTTGAAAATTACATGTTCATTAGTGCAACACTCAGGAAGTCTACTTTTACTACATGAGAGACCCTACCTTCATAGAGCTTACATTTCTTGGATAAAATCTTCTATGTCACCTCTTCTTTATGTGTGTGTATGTATGTATGTATGTATGTACATGTGTGTGTGCATACACATACACACATTACTTTGAGTAACCCCAGAATTTTGACTTTTTGGAAATTCATACTGGCACATAAAGGGTGTTTTTGCTTAAATGTATAAGATACCTTTTAAAAGAAGTTTTAAGATGGCATTTTGCTCTACCAAATCAAATACCTTTTTACAATCAACAAAAGATAAAAAATAATAAATAAAAATACATATTCTATGCACCTTTTAGTCAATTGTATGACTAAAGCTATGTCTACTATAGAAAATCATCTTCAAAACCTTGACTATTCACTTTTCAATATTTTCATCATGCATACCCTCAATTTTTAGGGAAATAGTTTTATAGAGGAGAAAGTAGGCATATGGGTCAATAGTTGCTGATGTTTTCTTGGTCACCTTTTTTTGGGTAGCAATAATATTCCTGGCAATTATCCGGTAATTCCCTCTTTCTGAGCTATCATCAACATGAATCTTGGTACTTTCAGAATTATGTAATCTCCAATATTGGGTGGTTTTTGTATTTGTACAGCTAATCTTCCTGTTTTCCTCTTTTTATATGACATTTCTACTTCTTTATTGAGCAACGAGATGGTAGAATCCAAATATGATAGTTCCACTGTTATCACTGATCTAAAAAGATTGCTATTGAAATCCTGGCAAATCTAGTCCACCTTTTTATTTTTATTGTCCTACTTTCTAGTTTCCTTTATAAATGCCCTAAGAATAAACTAGTTGGGCCTCGAATCAAGCTTTACAAAGATCAATTTTGACCCCCTGCTGCTTTTCACTGCCTTATGAGGTGACTCCACTTATCATTTCTACATTTTCTCTTTGCAAATGAGTTTTTATCCTGAGTTGATATTGCCTTTGATAACCCATAGCTCTAATGCTTGGCAAGAAGCGCAAGTGTATTCCAACTGAGAAGGATCCTAGAGCCTTTTGGGCTCTTTGGTATGGAAATTTCTTTATGTCAGTGGAATGTCTGTTTTTATTTTTCTAAAAAAGGTTATAATCTGGATCAATGAGTCTTTACTTTTATGTACTACCGATTTTTCAGCATCAGCATGTTTGTTTGAAGAGGTCAAGTTGAAGATGTGGCCATTGCATACAATGTCTTCTCATCTTTAACTTTTCTTGCAACTTGTTTTTTTTTTTTTACCTTTGATCTCTGGTCTGTCTGCATATAAATATCAAATAAAGAGACACATCAAAAAGTAATCATTTCCTGTCTATTAAGATATAGCCAATTTAATTTTATTTAATAATGTTCAATGATCACCCTATTCGGGACCTTCTGACTATCTTCTGGAAAAAAGAGTATTTATTATAGAAAAGCATGAAACTTTTGAATAGTGTACAAGCCTTGGTAGGATTTAACCAACAAGAAGCTAAGTGACTTGCCCATGGTCATAGTTCTTGTCTCATTCTTAAGCCCAAACCATATTTCCCAATATCTTTTTCACTATCTTTTGTCAAAGGCACTAAATGTCAAGGTATATTTTGATTTAGTTCAAAGAATCTTGTCAAGTTCTGCATAGAATTTCTTCAATTATTCATCCTCTACATCAGATGATGGTACATAAGTTGCAGTCATCTTCAAAGTGATCTTTTTTACTTATGTTCATCATGAGCCTACCTACAAGGTAATATGCCCAAATTTCCCATTAAAACAGGGGTTTTTATTGCCTTTGAACACAGTTCAAAGGTGAAACCAATTCTGCCAATTCCTTTATTCATCCCTTCAAGGAGAACTTACGAGGCATTATCTCACACAGGTCCAACTTCCTAATATCTTCTGATTCCATTTACATTGAAAATGACAATATTAATATGGTTCTGTTCCCTCCAGTAATGTATCAATTCATTGAGTATTAGACAAAGATCTCACAATTTAAATGTACTCCACCATCATATAAGTTACTGTTTATAGATAAAAAACTAGTTGAGTCTTAGAGCCTTCTGTTTTCTTTTCATCTACTCTGCCACCATTACTGAGAAAATGGAAAAGAGCTACATGGAATGGAAACCATCTTGAATTTTTCTTTGTTCTCTGAGTTGCCTCGGCATAGATTCATAACCAAGTGGTCACCCTGCTGGTGAAGAGCTGCCCCATATTTGGCTAAGCTGAAGCTTGGACAGCATTTTGTTGCCCAAATAATAATTCAGGATTTCTAGTTTGATAGAGAAGAAAGAAAGGGTACAGGCAAAGTGGAATGGAATAAAAACAGCTAGAGAACAGTAGTGGTTGAGTTTGGGTAGGCTAATTATAGAGAACTCTCACCAACAAGGAACACAGGGCCCCAAGACAAAAGCTGGAAAACCATGTGAGAAGTAAGAAGGTATGCCATGGAGGCTGCTGAAGAACATAGCTATGGTGGGTCTAGGTCAGCTGGTTATGGACTCTTTCACCAATTAGGCGTGTAAGGCCCTGTAATGCTAATGGGAATTTGAAGATCTTCCCTGCACCATAGCCGCCATCTAAGGGAGTAATCACTGCGGAGAAGGGGCCCACCTCCCTGACCCCCAACAATACCAACTTCTAAACCATGTGCCATGCATAAGCAGATAAATTGAAGAGCCCTGGGAATGGCAGCACCCCCTGCCCCAGACCACCCATCCTGCTTCTAGTCCATACCCCACAGTCATCATCCCAGGAGGTAACCCATATGGAGATTTGGCCTGGCCACTGTTTCTATGGGACTGCAGCCACAGCTCCTGAAGACCCAGAAATGAATGTTCTTGACACCAAAGTCCTTGGTAACATCAAATGGTCCAACTTTTTAGAAAAATGATGGGGGGCGGAGCCAAGATGGCAGCGTAGCAGCAGCAACATATCACAACTCTCACATAGCCACCCCAAAATACCCATAAAACAGGACTCTAAACCAATCCTAGAACTCCAAAATGCACACAAAGATACTTCCCACTAAAGTCAGCTTGGCTACGAGGAACCATATCAGCACTGCGAACCAAAACCAGCCTGCCCTGAAGCCACGGCTGTGCCCCCGGGGGCGGCTGGATGGGAGGAGTGGAGGAGCCTCTCAGGTGAGCGGATTAGCAGCAGCTGCGAGTGGGGATTGCAAAAGAGGGAGATAAGCAGTCCGGCGAAAGGCCTCCAGAGCGGAAAAGCTAAAGGCAGAGGTTTTGCACCTGCCTCCACGTTGTAGCTTCCCGCCCGCAGCCTGCAGACAGCAGGAGGACTTAGCAATTGTTCTCAGGCCAGTGCTCTCGCGTTGAGCGGCCTGGATCCGGATCGCCATCTTGGGCCTCCGTCTTGGAGTCTTCATTATCCAGTCAGCCAGAAGTATTTAGGAA
>CM053582.1:139694550-139788615 GCA_028627135.1 Pseudochirops cupreus
TGGGGGAAAGACGGGGAGAAAATATGTAACTCAAAATCTTGTGGAAATGAATGATGCAAACTATAATAAAATTAAAAAAAAATTTATACCAATCAAAAAAAACATGATGTGATTTTATAAGTGAAAATGACGATAAAGAAAATGACTCACCATTTGATTTGCTATGGCACCCTAAGAACCGTGGGACTTTTCCATCTGACTTGTAACTGAAACGATACATATAAATTACTGATTTCTCCATTAGGATGTGAGCTTCTCAAGAGAGGACTGTCTTATTTTTGTTCGTATCCCTACCACTTAGCACAGTGCTTTGCACATAGTGAAGGCTTAATAAATGCTTTTTCATTCATTCATTTCTAGTGTTTTTGAGAGCCCTTGGTTAGCTTTGCACAGTCTGCACATTGAGAGGCAAGCTAAGCCAAGCCAACAATTATTTATTAAGCACTAACAATATGCCAGGCACTGTGCTATGCTAAGCATTAGGGATACAAAAAGAAGTGAAAAGAAAGTTAGGCCCTCCCCTCAAGGAGCTTCCAATCTAATGGAGATATATAATAAACAAAAACAAAGAGAGGTGGAAGGGGGTGGAGGTGAAGAGGAGGAGGTATCCAACACAGGGCATGATGTCAAAGTCCAAAAAGAAGGACAGTGAAGAGGGGATATGAAGGTTGGTCAGCCTGGGCATCTCCACAAAATGGAGGTTCCAAGAGGAGTGGAAGAAAGGGACCAGAATAGCAAAGGGATGTAAAGAAGTGAGAGAGCGGCAAGGACTGATGGATGATCCATGGTGAGACTACACACAAGGCATAGTATTGAAGTACAGGAAGTCAGAAATAGAGCTTCAGTGACCAGGCTGCTGCAATTCTCCATTGAGTTTCTCAGGGGGATAAAACTCAGCTCCTGTTCTGCATGCTGCCTTCCAGGCCTAGGAAGAGAAAGTAAGATGATATTTATTGTACTGATGAAAGAATTGCTGAAGCAGTTAGATGTATGCTGAATCCAGCTGTGGCTCCCATCGTACCCCAAGCCATATTCCTTCCCAGCACCAGGAATCTTGGAATGGTTTCAGTACAGTAAAGACGAAGATGTCTAGACTTGCAAAATATGGCTTCCCATAAGGAAGCCAGCAGTCTTATTGCAAGCTCTGTAAACTCCTCACCATCCCCAAGCCTTCAATGAGGCTGGACTTTGTCGTAAACCTGCTCCCATCCTAGGGATATTACACCATTCTTGTGGAATGTCATTTATGAAGAACAGTTCATTTTCATTCCTACCCTAGACTTCTCTAAAGCCACCTGCCAGTTCCTGAAAGAAATTTTCTGAATCTGCAGATGCCTTACACATCACCTTCCTTTACTTTTTCTCTCATTTCTGGACTATATTATTCATACAAAAATTCACCTTTGTTCAGCATTTCACCCCAGTCTAACAGACAACATATCAACTAGATTCCGTACCAATATTACATTGTGTTGTCTACCAACATGTTAACCAGATTGCCCTTCACTCTTAGCTGAACTCTATAGCAACAAAGGCATTCTTTCTGCATTCCAAAACACACCCTATTAATCAGTTTGTAAATTGATTTCTACCTCCATTCACCCTGTGAACTGAAACTTCTGTCATCAGTGACTATCTGTGAGAAGCTACCTAGGCAGATTTTCAACGCACTCCATGAACAGCCAAAATTGTGTATAAATAGGACCCAAGCCAAAATTATACCCCTGAGGAGCTCTTAGGTGTACAGGAGAACAAGTTGGCCTGGCCACAGAAAACTACACAACAATACACCCTTCAGGAAACTGCTGGATTGGATGATTGACCCTTTCCTAATTACACAGGTTATGAGCTGAATGACTTATTGGCTAGGATTACCTTTTTCTCTATGCATGTATTCCAACTTCAGCCACTCCTTGCTGCATTGGATCTGCCTCAACTCCAACACATTCCCACTTATCCCCACTAATCATGAATAGCCAAGAAGTTTCAGAGATTCTGTCCCCAAAAGATGACAGGTCCACCTCAAATGCTTGAAAAGATATTGAAGGCCATGGACCAAATGGGAGAACCTGAGAACCAGGGTGCAATTTGAATGTCCAAGATATGATGGAGGCCTTCTACCAATAATATTTCACTAAGCTATAACCTTAGGCTCATGGATTCTGTTCAAAGAGGAGCAATAGTGTTCAGACTCACAGTGAGGAGGGCACATTGCTAGCATACCACTCCCGTGAAAGAACACTGTCCCAGGCTGATTCTCTGTGTGAAACAAAATGTTGCCTTTCCCCCTCCATATTTTCCTGATTTTGTTCCATGTGGCCCACACTTGGGTTCTGGACCTTCTTTTACCTTCAAACTCAAGTCACAACTTCCTGGTGAATACCTGTCTTTGACCTCAGCCCAATTTTCTATGTACTCACTTCAATCTGTTTGTCCTTCAACTTTAGCCCTACCCCTGGTAAGTACACACCTCTCTCTCTCTGTCTCTCTCTCTCTGTCTCTCTGTCTCTCTGTCTCTCTGTCTCTGTCTCTCTGTCTCTCTGTCTCTCTGTCTCTCTCTCTCTCTGTCTCTCTCTCTCTCTTATTAACTGCCCCTAGAGTCCATTTCACAAAGGTCTCTGCTCCCTTATTCCTCCTATAAAGCATAGGGACCCATTAGCAGGAAATCTATAATAGATTTGCTGATATATATGTGGTGTGGTGGAAAAAGGACTGAACTTGGAGTCAGAAGACTTTTATGTTTGAACCCTGACTCTCTACTCATCAGCTTGTGACCTAGTAAAATCACCTCCCCTCTACAATTCTCAGTTTCCTGGTCTGTAAAATGAGAAGCAAGGAGGGACCACCTGTTGCTTACTCCCTACCACCAAAGAAACATTAAATGGTCCAACCAGTTCCATACCTTCCATCTGAATCACAGATGGACTTTCTACCTGCCTGTGGCCAATGCTTTTGTTTTTTAAACAACACACTATACACAGCATTGGAGAGTTCACAACTTGCAGCTATCGAGGGTTACCTTTGTTATCTCTACCCAGAGAATGAGCAGGTACCTGCTTGAATACAACCAGTTAGTCAGCAAGCATTTATTAAGCACTGAGTGTATGTGCATGGGTTAACAGCTGGGGATAAAAAGAAGAATAACGGGAAGTCCCTACCTTCAAGGAGTCATAATGGGAGAGACAACATGTGGATGACTGTGCTCATACCAGACATGCATGGGGAATGTGGAAGGGAGGCTCAGAGAGGAGCCACTGGCTGTCGCTAGAACCCAGAAAGGCTGCTCATAGCAGGTAGAATGTGAGTAGAGCCTTGAAGGAAGACAGGTAAGCCAAGCAGCAGAGGAGAAGAATGCATTCCAGCCAAGGGTGAGCTGCCACTAGCTCCATCTGGCTGCCCAGAGCCATAGTCAAACTATCAGCATGCATATTTACATCCCAGAAATAAGGAAACACTACAAAGCAGGGTGTGAATCATTATTCTGTGGATTGCCTAGACTTAAGACAGTGATAGAGAAGATGTTAGGGACTAAACTTGTGTCATATGTGCTTCTTTTTTTTTGAGAGCAGGTTGTTAAATATTTGCCAATGCAACTCTGGATATAGGACAGCCAGTGGAAAATACAGAGTCAAGAGATGGAGTGCGGTATGTGAGAGATAGCAAGGAGGTATTACTGGATCCTGAAGGATGTGGAAGGGGAATAAAGTGTAAGACCAGAAAGATAGGAAAGGAAAAGGCTGAGGCAGATAGGTGGCCCAGTAGATAAAATGTTGCACCTGGAGTCCAGAATACCTGAGTTCAAATCCAGCCTCAGATACTTTATTAGCTGTGTGACCTTGGGCAAGTCACTCAACCACTGTTTGCCTTAGTTTCTTCAACTATAAAATGGGGTTATTAATAGCCTACCTACCTCCCAAAGTTATTGTAAGGATTAAATGAGATAACATCTGTAAAACACTTAGCACAGTGCTTGGCACATAGCAGAAGCCATATAATTAATTATTCGCCTCCTCGGAAAATTGAGAAGGGCTTTAAATACCAAAACTGGGAAAACTATCTTCAATGGTGACATAAGTTGTCTGGCAAACCTCAACCCAAGGGCAGAGAAGATCTCAAGGGAAGAGACAATGAGGAGAAATCCTTGGGGGCTGGACCAAGTATGGCTGGCACATACACTTTGACCAGAGTGTACACCCTCCTGGTTTTTGGATAATAGATGCTCAAGTCTATTCATAATGATCAGAGATTCCTCACTAAGTAATATATGAGGTAGACCTGCCTATAGGTTGGAAGATACGCTTAGGTTTTGCATCTTTCCTAAAGTCAATTCACTTTAGCCAAATGCTGATTAAATTCCCAGATGACCACGGGATTGTCATCCCTGGATGACAATCAGAAAGGCTAGAATGTTGTACTAAAACTCGGGTCTTCCTGACTCCAGGCCTGGCATTCCATCCACTGAGCCACCTAGCTGCCATAAGATAGGGCTAATGTCTAAGAATAAGGAAGCAACAGTGGCATCATAATTTTACCTTGTTAGACCACATCTGGGGCAGCTAGGTTGCACAGTGCACAGAGTCCTGGGCCTGGAATCAGGAAGACTCATCTTCCAGTCACTTAACCCTATTTGCTTAAGTTTCCTCCTCTGTAAAATGAGCAGGAGAAGGAAATGGCCAATCACTCCAGTGTCTTTGCCAAGAAAACCCCAAATTGGGTCATAAAGAGTCAGGCGCAATTGTAAAAGACCATGTTTGAACTGTTGTATTTGATTCTAGGAAGAACATAGACTAAGAATACAAAAGAGAATGAACAGGACGATGAGGAGACCAGAAACCTTGCCATACAAAGACTGGTTAGGTTAAAGGAACTGGGAGTATTTAACCTGAAGAAGGAGACTTAGGAAAGACCCAAGAGCTGTCTTCAAGTATTAAAGGCACTATCCTGTGGAAGAATAATGAGGCTTTTTTTTCTTAGCCCTGGAAGGCAGAACTAGAAGCAATAGATGAAACTTGCAAGAATAGAGAGTTTGCCTGATGTAAAGGAAAATTTCAACAAGTTTGGCACCTGAACTAAGCTTTGAAGATAGCAAGGGCTCCTAGCAGCCAGAGATGAGTAGGAAGTGTGTGAGAAGGAGTGACATGAATGAGCAAAGGCTGGAAGGGGAGATGGGAGCCAGACTGTGGAAGGCCTGAACTGACAGAGGAAGGAGTTTGCATATCTTACAGGTAACAGAACCACTGAAGGTTCTGTTTTGTTTTTGGTTTTTTGAGTAAGGGAGTAACTTACATCAGGAAAATTATTGTGACATCTATGTGAAAGATGGATTATGAGAACAGAACTGGAGGGCCTGAACTAAGTAAGGTGGTGGCAGAGTGAGTAGATAAAAGGGAAGAGGTACAAAAGATCTTGTGAAGGCGGAAGCCACAGGACTTGGCAAATTGAATGTGGATCATGAAGGAGAGTGAAGAGCTAAAGATAACTCTCAGGTTTTAAGCCCGCGTGCCTGGGAGGCTTGTGAGGCCATCAATTGAAACAGGAAAGTGGGGGAGAGGACCTGGTTCTGTGGGTGGGAAGATGATGACATGCTTTTAGACACATTGATTTTGAGGTGCCTGAGGGCTACTCAAATGGAGATGTATACCAAGCAGTTAGGGATACAAGACTAAAATTCAGGGGAGCAAGATTATAGCTGGATATATAGAGATTTGGGAATGGGAACTCTCCACAGAGTTGAATTTTGAAGCCTTGAGTATGGATGAAATCAACAAAAAAAGAGAAAAGGCCATCACTCAGGACATGCCATAGGAGGTCAACCAGTCAAGTCAAGCATTTATTAAAGGCCTGCTATGTGCTGAGTCCTCTGCTTAGTGTGGGTTATACAAAGAAAAGCAAGGAGTCTCTGCCCTCAAGGAGCTCACAGTGTAGTGGAGGAGACAACACACAAACCAACATGTACAAACAAGATAAATTGGAGACAATCAACAGAAGGAAGGCTCTCACATCAAGGGAGACCAAAAAAGGTTTTTGCATAAGGTAGGAGGGAGAGCATTCCAAGTATGGGGAACAGCAAGTGAAAATTCCTGGAGCCTAGAAATGGAGGGTTTAGTGTCAGGAACAAGCCAAGAGGAAGATGAAAAACCAATAGAGGGAACTGAGAAAGATCAGTCGAACAGAAGGAGAAATAAGAATGAGTGGTTTTGTGGAAGCCAAGGGAACAAGTAACCCATGTGCACATCAGAGATTTGGAAAGAAAGACAGGAACAAACTGAACCCATCAAACTTGGGACACAGGAAGACCAAGAAGTCTAGGAGATCTTAGATTATAAGGGGGAAAAGAGGGTGTGGTACTAGGTCAAGGACTGAAAAGGATTTACACCAGAGTCTGAGGATGGAAGACCATTAGCCAAGCCCAATAAAAGAAGGCCAAAGGTCTAAACTGGATGTAGGAAAGGATTATATAACAATGATTCCACAGGCATATAGTTAGCACCAAATAGGTCCAAGAGAATGTTCTACAAAGGCAAGCAATAGATGCTATCAAGATGACGGTAACGGGTCTCATACAATGGATCCCTTCCCCCTAACACATATACCCAGAATATTCTAATTTTTTTTTTTTTTGCTTTTTGGAGGGGAAAGGCAAGGCAATTGGGGTTAAGTAACTTGCCCAAGGTCACACGGCTAGTAAGTGTTAAGTGTCTGAAGTCAAATTTGAACTCAGGTCCTCCTGACTCCAAGGCTGGTGCTCTATTTACTGCACCACCTAGCTGCCCCCAACCCAAAATATTCTTCCAAGGTAGTGGCAAGCTTGCCATAATCTTTTTACTCTGCCACACCAGCATTACCAGCTATGGGCACGAACAGCTTCCTCTCTGACTCTCATGCAATTCCACCCCAAAGCATAAGGGCATGGTTGAATGAAAGAGAATTGATGGGGACACCTGGGTAGTGCAGTGAATAGATCACCGGCCCTGGAATGAGGAGGACCTGAGTTCAAATTTGACCTCAGACACTTGACATACTTATTAACTGTGTGACCTTGGGAAAGTCGCTTAACCCCAATTGCCTTGCCTTCTGCCCTCCAAAATAAATAAATAAAAATATTTTTAAAAAGGAATTGATGAAAGACTTCATTACACACTGATTCTCCTTCTTGAGCCTATAACCCTGACAGTCCATTTGGCTCTGGAGGTGGCCCCTATGTATCAAAAAAATCATACATTTCTTAAATAATGTATTCCTCTTGCCCATCCACAATTAATGAAGGTAGATAAGGATTCAATGGATATAGGTCAAGGTCAAAGTGAGGAATGGTGGCACATAGAGTGGATTAGGGAGGAGGAAAGTGATTCTAACTGGTGGTCCACAAGACTTGCCACATCAGCAATAGGAAAGGGACTCCTCACCTCGCCTTCTGGTTCCTCAGAAGATTTATTGAGATTCAAGTTCCAGGTAGACAACTGGACCCAATCTGCTACACGTAACAGGTCATGTATATACCATGCCACCACACATACACATACTATCCCTCTTCTGGGGTTTTCCATCTCTAAACTTTAGTCATCAAATTAAAGTTATCATTTCTGTAAGCTACATCTTAATCAATTTCCTCATAGCTCCACTCACCATTCTTGTGACTTACCAGACCAAAACACCCTCCCTAATCACTATTTGTGCTGTCTTCCCCTGCTAAAATGAAAGTGCCTGAAGGGGAGGGTTTGTCTTACATTCTGAATTTGTATTCCCATTACTTAGTATACTGTCTGGTACAGTGTAAGCATGTATGCTTTTTCATTTATTCATTCATTCATAAGGGCTCCTACGGTTATGATGATGAAAACTTTCAGGTACCATCTCATACCTGTCAGATTGGTTAGCATGATAGAAAATGACAAATGCTGGGGGTATGTGGAAAAAAAAATAGATACATTAATGTACTGCTGGTGGAGTTGTGAACTCATTCAAACATTCTGGAGAATAATTTGGAACTGTTCCCAAGGGTCTATAAAACTTTGACCAGCAATATCACTACTAGGTGTGTACCCTCAAAGAGATAAAAGAAAAGGAGAAAGAATCTACAGTATTTGTACTAAAATACTTACAGCAGTTTTTTTGTGGTGGCAAAGAATTGGAAATTAAGGGGATGCCCATCAATTGGATAATAGCTAAACAAATTATGGTATATGATTGTGATGAAGTACTACTGTGCTAATAAGACATGACAAGGGGGATGGTTTGGGGAAAACCTAGGAAGACTCATATGAACTGATGCAAAGTGAAGTGAGTAGTACCAGGAGAACATTGTACACAGTGATAATAACATTATACAATGATCAACTGTAAAAGATTTGGCTGCTCTGATCAATACAATGATGCTAAACAGTTTCTAAGGATTCATGATGAAAAATGCTCTCCACCTTGAGAGAAAGGACTGATGAACTCTAAGTACGGTTTGGAGCATTTCTTCATTTTCTTTATTTTTCTTGCTTTTTTTTGCAACATAGGTAATATGGAAGTATGTTTTTCACAACTTCACATGTATAATAAGTATCATATTATTTGCTTCTCAGTGGGGAAGGCAAGGGCAAGAGGGAAGGAGAGAATTTGAACTCACATTTTTAAAAGATTAATGTTATAAATAAATAAGGAAATTTTTTAAAGAAATACAGGCCAAAAATTGACAAATGGGTTTGGACAATATATCCCTAAAATTTTTTTTTTAATCAGTGGTAACTGGAGAGGGGAGACTAGAATTGAAAAAATTATTCCAAGAACAGTTAGGAAGATTCAGAAGTGGTGAAAAATCCAGCACAAGACAGAAAGTAAAGTATCTAGGTCAGGGAGGTCTACCATGTCATCATACCCTTAAGATTGGAGGAAGTCCATAAGGAAGTCCAGTGTATATAGCTGGAGAAAATTATAATAAACTTACTAGTTTCTTTGGGCGGACTTGGCCCAGGTACATATATCATTGGCCTGGTCATACAAGTAGATGTTAGGCAGCAAGGTGATACACTGGATAGAGTATTGGATCTGTGGTAAGAAAGACCTGAGTTTAAATCCTGCCTCGGACTTTTAATAGCAGTGACCCTGGGCAAGTCAATTAATCTCAATTTGCCTCAGTTTCCTCAACTGTAAAATGAGACTAATAAGAGTACCTATCTCCCAAGGTTGATGTAAGAATCAATTGAGATATTATTTGTAAATAACCTAGCACAGCATCTAGCATTAATAAATGTCTGTTTTCTTCCTTCATCCCTTTTTGCCAAAAGTCCTGGGTATACAGAGCTTTGAATCCAATACTACCTTGTGAAGGTAGAGAGACACACAGCACTTCCAAATGAGTCTCACTGAGCGGAAAATACAAGATCGACCTTCTTTCAAGTGAGGGAGGCATGCCTAGCACATTGGATAATAGAGTTATAGATTTAGCCCAGAAAGGACTTTAGAGATCATCAAATCCCACACTCTCATTTCACAGATGTGTAAACTGAGGTCCAAACGGGGTAAAGAGTTTGGGGCAAAGGCAGGATAACATGTTGGAGTGCCCTAAAGGCCAGGCCAGAATCAGTGGTGGAAACAGAGAGAAAATCCACAAGCCCCAACGGTGGAAGAGTATGGGCCTATTAACAATATTTTTTTAAACCCTGAAGCAGAAGTCTGGGATTCAGCATGGCGCTCTGGCCCTCTTTCTGCCCAGGGTATTTCTCAGACCTCTTCCTGCCTGAATTGTTTCTTTACATAGCCTCTAAAACTCATTTCTGGAAACCTTTTCCAGAATACAATGCAATTCAGCAATTAAGATAGGCTACTTGGAACCAAGCCTACTGTATTGTTTTATTCGTCCTGGCCTGGTTCTTTCCTGTCATGTGCTTCAAATAATGTTTTGTTTAAAAGATTTTTAAAAAAAAACCTAACAATGTAATCACTCTGTGCCTCATTTCTAAGAGTAAAAGTAGGCTGTCTAACTTAGGAGGGTTTTTTTTTTCCTTGCAGTTCCTCAAAGCTTAAATATCTCATTTCAGTGAAGGCAAATTAGTTCTCATTAAGGATTGAAATTAGATACAATTCTACACTCACACACACACGCACACACACGGTGTGGAACCTTTTGCCTCATTTTATTTTTTTTTTCTTTTGCCTCATTTTGATGCAGGTTGCCTGCAAAGCTTATCCTTCAAAGATGAAACCTACTTTAATTTTTTCCCCCAAGGTAACAAGAAATGGATCTGTTGTTGAAAGGTTTCAAGCCATGGTCTCTGTTTTTACTGTCTATATTTGGCATGTATGTATATGCGTATATATTGTCTGCCCAAACAGTATGCATGTTCCTTGAGGGAATAATATCTCATTTTTTATTTTAAACCCTCAGTGAATAGCATGCTACTGCCAATATAGTAGGTGTTTAATAAATGTTTACTGATTTATTCTTTGATTGGTGAATTGGTTAGGTGACTGATTAAAAGGGAAATATATAACCCTGCCCTTTAAATAAAATACTTTTTAAGCTAAAATAATGTCAATTTATATTGAAAGAAAGATTGCAGGCTAGTAGCAACTCATCGAATGAGATAACTCATACAATACTTGGCAAACCTTAAAGCACTATATATATATATATATACATATATATATATATATGCATATATATATGTGTGTGTGTGTGTGTGTATGTATGTATGTATGTGTGTATATATGTTACCTATCATAATGGCCCAATAGGTTACATCTATTTCAGTGAGATGATTCCAGGTAGTCTTGGGACCAGGGTTTGCATGCTATATTGGTTATGTAACATAGGACACCCTCCCCCACCCCCACCCCTGACACCACCCCTACTGTAAGAAACTGCTATTGTTGTTATTAGACATTTCTGAAAGTATCCATGGCATGCTGGGCTGTGTACAAAATATGTGAGAAGATTCTCTTCCTCTCCTCAAGGAGTCTGCATTCCCAAAGGAGATGACAAATAGTTGTTTTTCCAAACACAAAAGGAAGGAAAAGATTTTGTTTTCCAACATTTATAATGCTTGCATTTCTCACTGCACTCCTGTAGAGTCAGAAGGAGACAAGGCTATGCAAGGAACCATATAAAAAGTGAGAAAAGAGAAGGGACAAGGGAGCAATATCAAGAAGAAGGGAAGGAAATAGGCAAAAAGATAAAGAAGGTGTGTGTGAGGGGGGAGAGAACTAGAAAGGAATGTTAGACAAGACTGGACAATAAAGCAGAAACTAGGAAATATCCTATAGATTCTATAGTACATAGAATTGTGTATATAGTATATAGAACTATAAGTTCTATAGTATAGAACCAACACACAAGTCTACCATCTCCAGTTTATTGTTTCTTAGAGTTGCCATTTGTCTAATGTTCACCCAGGCAGCCCAGAAGTTGAGGTCTGCATTTAAGTAGTCAGAGATTTGGGGGACTGCAGGTGGGGCAAGGAGGGTAACTTAAATTTCATCAGTAGACGGAACTTCTAGTACATACTACTACACCAAAATTGAAGATCTGATAGTTGAAGTGTTGCCTAGGGCATTGAGTAGCTGGGTCACTTGCCTATGGTCACAATTAATATATGTCAGAGGTAGGATTTGAACTCAAGTCTCCTCTATCCATTATATCAAGCTGCCTTTCATCCAGTGATAGTTTATGAAAAATCTATATGCTATGGTAGTACTACATGAGCATGCCTCCCCTGGCAAGAGGACAAGAGGTAAGAGGCAATAATGAAAAGAGACCAGTTTTGGTGTCAGAGGACCTTCAAATGCTACCCATGTATTAGAGTAACACACCATTCACCTTTCTTGGGCCCCAGTTTCCTCAACTGTACAGTGAGGAGGTGGGACTCATTGGCCTCTGAGGTATCTTCCAACTCTAGATTTACAGTCCTATTTTAAGGTGGATTTTTTTTAAGCAGGGGTAGAAGGTCTGTGTCCTGTTCTCAGTCATACTACCTACCCCCACTGCTCTTTCCTCTTACTTATGATATTTCAATTTGAATGGATTCTTTTGCCTTATTAATGTGATTACCCTTTCCATAGTGAAGATCACAGTGTCTAAATCCTCTGGCCTCCCTGCCCCAAGTCTTTCCCCATTCTCCTGCTCAGCTGTCAAGTTCAACCCCTTTAAAAAATACATCTGATCATGTCACACACACTCCCTATTTCATAAACTCCAGTGGCTTTTAAAAAAATCTCCAGGATCAAATACAAAACCCCCAGTGGGCATTCAGATCCCTCTGTAACCTGTCCCCCTGCCCTTTCCAATCTTCTTTCACCTTACTCCTCCCCATCTTCTTTGATCCAGCAATGTTAGCCTCTTTATGGTTCCTCCAACAAGACTCTCCATCTCCAGACTCTGGCCATTTTCCCCATCTGTATCCCATGCCTATATACTCTCCTTCCTCATCTCTACTTCTTGGCTTCCTTCAAGTCTCGGATAAATTCCCAGCTTTTCCAATCCTTCTAAATGGTAGAACCTTCTCTCTATTAACTCTAGTTTATATTGCTTGTTAGTACATAGTTGGTTGCCCGTAATCTCCCCCAGTAGACCGTGAGCTCCTTGAGGGTGGGAACTGTCTTTTGTCTTTCTTTGTATCTCAGAGCTTAGCCCAGTGCCTGGCACATAGTAGGCACTTAATAAAGGCTTAATGACTGACTACAGAACTTGTTCGAGTCATACCAGGAATCCTCTGCCAAACCCACATCTGTCTGTGTATCTTGGCACTGTGTGGCTACCACTAGAGAGTACTAGCTGCCCGTGATTTGTTCATTTCTCTTGCCGTATAACCAGGCCACCTTCCTTTCCACTTGGACATCTCTCTGTCAATATCCAGGATGCCATTTTTCCTGTGTAATTGCTCATTAGTGAGCTGCTCAGACTGACACCCACAACATACCACATTGCTGTGTGAAGCAGTGGAATTGGGAGTCAGGAAGGCCTGAGTCCAAATCCTACCTCAGACTTTTACTAGCTGTGTGATCCCGGGCAAATCACTTAACCCTTTCAGCCTCAGTTTCCCTAACTATAAAAGGGAAATAATAATAGCACGCATCTCCCAAAGTTGTTGAAAGGATCCAATGAGATAATATTCATAAAATGTGCTTAGAATAGTTCCTGGCACATAGCAGATGCTGTAAAATGCTTATTCCCTCTCCTCCCTCCCCCAAACTGAATTTGGAATCAGAGGCCCTGAGTTCAGATCCTGGTTTGGACACTTATTGCCCACAATTCCTTGAGCACGTCCCCTCACTTCTGTGGACTGCAGTTCCCTCAGCTATAAAATAAAGTGATTAGATTAAATGATCTCTAAAGCCATTTCCAATTGTATTAATATGCTCCTCTGACAATGACTATATCACTTCAACAAACGACGGTGTCATTTATTTCTTTGACATCTCTCATAGTTCCAGGCACATTTGAGCTATTCAACAAATATTTTTTCATTGAAATTTATGCTCATCATTTATCCTTAATTAATTCCTGTTGAGGATGGCGGTGTTGGTGTCCTGATATGAAAGGAGAGAAATCCAGGAAAAGCAAAAGTTAAAATTACTTGTCAAAAACCACAAAGCTACTGAATCCCTCATCTGAATGATGGAATAAGCTCCCCACACCGAAATACATTCAACTACCAGGGTCCTGCGGTCAATACTCACATTAGCAATAGTCAGGTTGTAAAGCACCAAGGACACTACTTGGAATGGTTAACAACAACTTAATGAGGATAAGCAATGAAAGAAAGGAAAAGTAGAGTAACAAAATTGCTTCAAGTCTCTCTGGAGATTTCTTTGACCCACTCTCAACTTCCTCCTGTACTGGACTGCAAAGACAAAGGGACAGATTTAGCAATCTGCCTTCACTTGTTATTAATTTATCTACTCGATAAGTATTTATTAAGCAGTTAGAGTCATAAAGGTATCATTCTAGAAGATACAATGGTATACAAAGATTTTTTTTTTAAATGATGTTGTTCCTACTCTCAAGGGGCTTATATTCTACTGGGGAGAAATAGTTAATATGTGTAATTCAAGCGGGAAGATGAGTCGTTCGACAAACATTTACTGTCTACTATGTATCAGGTAGGCACTGTGGAATAAGTGGAGGTAAAGAAGAGATATTCAGACAGGAAAATGTGTGGAGAAAGAAAACGCTTCATCAAGGAAGAACAGGAGACATGAAGCAGAATCAGGGAATTTTCTTTCCTGACCTCAGAGGCAACTAGCGGATAGAGTGATAATATTGGGACAACTCCAGTTCAGATCTGGACTCAGACACTTAATGGCTGTGTGATCCTTAGTCACTTAGCCTCAGTTTCCTCATCTGTAAAATGAGAAATATGGACTTAACGGCCTTTAATGGCCTTTCTAGCTCTGAATCTATGACTGTAGGAATTAAAGTCTACAATCCTGGGGCCCCTGTTGCACCATAAATTATTCTGTCAATAAAGGGTAGGCTTCAGGCCAAGCTATGAATCAGACATCATTTTCCTTCAGCAAACCTGTCACCCCTAAAGAATTTATTCTGGCCCCATATCTCCAAAACCCCCAAATGAAAACACACATGACAAACAAACCATTTAATACTTATTGATCTCTTTTACTAGATCTTCATCCAAGTCATCATCATCTTCATCACCATCATCCTAGCTTTTATATAGAATCTTAATGGGCTAACCACTTTGCTTAATGCTTTACAAATATAAGCTCATTTGATCTTCACAACAACACTGGGAGGTAAGTGCAGTTGTTATCTCCATTTTACAGTAGAGGAAACAGAGGCAAAGAGAGTTAAGTGACTTGTCCAGGGTCACACAGTTAGTAAGCGTTTGAGGCTAGATTTGAACTCAGGTCTTCCTGACCCCAGACTCAGCACTCTATTTACATCAGACCCTCTAACTGTTGGGTATCCCCCAAGATTCTGTCCTGGGCCTTCTTCTCTTCTCCTTCCACACTACTTGGTGATTTCATCAGCTCCCATGAATTCTACTATCAACTCTCTGTAGATGATTCTCAGATCTATTTTTTCCAGCCCTGACCTCTCTCCTGACCTCCAGTCTCAGATCTTCAATTGTCTATTGAACATCCCAAATTAAATGTCCTATAGACGTTTTAAACTACGTATATCCAAAACTGAACTTGTTATCTTCCCCCCTGCCACAAACCTCCCCTGACCCTAACTTTCCTCTCACGTCAAGGATACTACCATCTTCCCAGTCTTGCAGCCTAGGTGTCATCTTTGATTCTTCTCTCTGACCTTCCCCCACCTATATCCAAACTGTTGGGAAGTCTCATAGATTCTACATTAGAGCTTCTCTTGTATGTATTTGAGTATGTATGTGTATATACACATATGCATACATACATATGTATATATTTACATACACACACACACACACACCCTTCTCTCCTCCAACACAGTCACCACCCTAGTCTAGGTTCTCATCATCTCATGCCTAGACCATTGCAATTGGTCTCCCTACCTGAAATCTCTTCCCCACTCCAATCCATTCTCTACTCATCTTTCAAAGTTAAGCTTCTTTTTTTGTTAAACTCTTTTTTTTAAGAGGAAATGCAGCATAATGGATAGAAAGCTGGTCTAAGAGTCAGGAAGAACTAGGTTCAAATCCCATCTCTGACATTTACTGTCTATCTGACCCTGGTCAAGTCACTTAATGTCTCAGTGCCTTAAGCAACTCATTAAGACAATAAATTTCAGAGAAGGGATGCCACTCAATCTTCATGGGCAGAGGGAGTTTCCTCATTGAGAGTTCCTTACAATTGTAAACCTTAAGGCACTATATAAAATGCTAGCTATTATTTTTATTACAACAGTGAAGTCACAAATACAATCCAAAATAATGCCAAACTTTTCCCCCCGTATGACAGGTTTTATAAATGTATCGTTTCTTCATTTTAACATTTTTTTCTTTTTAAATTTTGTGTTCCAAATTCTCTCCCTCTCAGCCCTCTCCCACCCCTTGAGAAAGTAAATTATATGATATCAGTTATACACATGAAATCATGAAAAATATTTTTCTATGTTAGCCATATTGCAAAAAAGCAAGAAAATTAAAGAAAGTGAGAAAATTATATTTCAGTTTGCACTGAGAGTTCATCCATTTTCTCTCTGGAGGTGAATAGCATTCTTTCATTATGAGTTCTCTGAAGTTATCTTGGATCATTGTATTGATCAAAGTAACCAAGTCTTTCACAGCTGATCATCATTGCAACATTGCTGTTACTGTGTACAGTGAGCTCCTGGTTCTTCTCACTTCACTTCGCATCAGTTCATATATGTATCTCCATGTTTTTCTGAAATCACCTTCCCATCATTTCTTATAGCACTATTATTTTTATATTTTATTTTATTAATCAATCTTATTATATTATCATACTACTATTATACTTCATCACAATCATATGCCACAACTTATGTAGCCATTCCCCAATTGATGAGCATTCCCTCAATTTCCAATTCTTTGCCGCCACAAAAAAAGCTACTATAAATATTTTTATATGCATAGGTTCTTTTCTTTTCTCTTTGATCTCTTTGGGGTATAGACCTAGTAGTGTTATTGCTATGTCAAAGAGTATGCACAGTTCTATAGCCCTTTGAGTATAACTCTGAATTGTTATCCAGAATGGTGTAATGGCAAGCAAAGTAGTACTCTGCTTCTTGTTTCAGTTATTCAAGTACCTTTGAGTCTCACCTTTGATTCTGTCAAGTCTTTGTTGGAAACAGTATATAGTTGTGTTGCCCTTAATAGGCCTAAGGGAATTTGGAGACCTTCTCTGCCTTTAATAGGCCTAATGTCATCACATGGAGCCCACCTTGGGAGGAGTTTGCCAAAAGAGCAAAACAGGAAGGGCAGAACAGGAAGGAGTAGAGCAGATAAAAGCTCGAGCATGTGCTGGGACCAAGCAGAACTGAGAGTGAGAATGCTTGTGATTTAGGCATTCTGTCTGTTCTGTCTGTGCTGATGTGACTTTGTCAGAACCAAAGGATTCTGTCTGTTGAAAGAGGACTTTACCAGATGCCATGGAAGAAAACTTTACTACTGTTTATGAAAGTCCTGAAAGAGGGCTCTACTGCTGTTTACAGAAGTCATGGGACTTTACTGTTGATTTGTGTTTGATTTCTCAGAAAGAAGCTTTGTCTGTTGGTTTGTGTTACTTTGTCAGACAGAAAGTGAATTGAGATGATAGTGCCAGCAATGTGTGTAAATATTGTAGTTCTGTTAAGCTTTGTCTTCCTAAAAACAGAAACTGCCAGGGGCTTAGAGTGGAGTAGTCTACATGAAATGGAAGCAGAGAGCTGCCTATGTGTCAGTCCAGGCAAGAGCTGAGAGAGCTGCCTACCTGTGAATCCAGGTAAGGGTGGGGTAAATCCAGGCAAGAGCTGGGAGCAGTCAGCCCATGGAGGAGGGGTTTGGAAGCCAGCCTCTAGTCAAGATGAAGGAGAACTTTACTTGGGTACTCAGTAGTGACTAATGATATTGTAACTTACTGGAATCTAGGTGAATGACCTCTGTACTTTCCACTATCCCTTAAGGATGATTGACTTAAGGATGATTGGAAGCTAGCCTCAAATCAAGATGCAAGAAGACTTTACTTGGGTCCTCTATATTGACCAATGGGATTATGACTTACTGAATGATATGTTTTGTTTACGACTATGTGACCACCTTAGTAATAAGTTGTTATGTTAAATTGTTTTGAATGTTGTGCTTTAGTTTCTTAAATGTTTTGCTTTAGTTTATTGCAGAATAAATAGAGAGTTCACTATACTATGCAATTAGATCCTTAAAGTTATTCATAGCAGCAGTCCTCAGGAGAGCTGTTTGTGATTGGCTTTACAAATGGTTGGATCAATTCATAACTCTATCAACAATATATTAATATACCTATTTTTGTCATTTCTGATCAGTGTGAAGTAGTACCTCAGAGTTATTCTAATTTGCATTTCTCTAATCAAAAGTGAGTTAGAGCATTTTTCATATGACTACAGATACCTTTGATTTCCTCTTCTGAAAATGGCTTGTTATATCCTGTGACCCTTTATCAATTGTTGAATGACTTGTATTCTTATAAATTTGACTCACTTCTCTATATACTTGAGAAATGAGGTCTTTAACAGGAAAACTTGCTATAAAAATTTTTTTATATTGTTTCATTATTTATGATACATTTTGGCAAAATGTAGTTTCCCTAATTATCTCTTTTAATTAGGTCTATTTTTGCTTTTGCTTTATCTGAGATCACGATTAATATCCCTGGCTTTTTCACTTCAGTTGAAGCATATTAGATTCTCCTCCAGGCCTTTATTTTAAGTCTGTATGTGTCCTTCTATTTCGCATGCTTCTTATAAACAACATATTGTTGGATTCTAATCTCTAATCCATTCTGCTATCCATTTCCGTTTTATGGGTGAGCTCATCCCATTCACATTCACAGCTATGATTACTGTGTTTTTCCTTCCCTCCCATTTTCTTTCTGTTTATTCTTCTCTCTCTCTCTCTTTCTCTCTCTCTCAATCTCTCTCCTATCCTTCCTGAAGAGTCTGTCTTGCTTCTAACCTAAATCTTCTCTTCTTTTTTTTTATCATTCCCCTTCCTTTTTTTCTTATAGGGAAAGAATGAATAGTAGTTCCTAGTTCTAGAATACCACCTCCTCTCTCAACTTTTCCCTTTCTGTAAATGGCACTACTATGTTACCAACCATGTAGATTCAATACATGATAAATAGATGAAAAGTCCTGTTAAATTTATGTATGTAACTTTTCTCACACTAATCCTCTGCTTTAAATTCCTATTTTAACTACCCTGGTTCAGGGTCTCATATCTCTTAACATGATTATTACCTCCTAACTGAGCTAAATGTCTTCTATGTTACATATGAGGAAAAGCAAGTTTAGCTAAAGCATAGAGCGTATGAGGTGAGATAATGTGTAATCAGTCTGGAAAGATGGACTGGAGGCCAAACTACAAGAGATTTAAATGCCAAATAAAGGAGTTTGTATTTTTATAGTAAGTGCAATAGGGGAGCCCTTGAAGCTTCTGGAGTAGGGGAGTAACATGGTCAAACCTCCACTGTAGGAAAGGACGGGTCGGGAAAAGTTGTAGCTGTTTATAGATTTGCTTGTGATGGGATAGAGCCCACTAGGACAAGGGGTGGCTGGTCTATTACCAGAAGACAGAGACTAGGCAATCCTAGGAACAACCATAGTAAAATGAGTTATGCTTATGAAGAAAGTCAAAGTGGAAAGAGTTGACAGAAATAACCATGTGAGCCTGGGGCAGACAGAGAGTGACCCCAGAAGTACTCCTGCATGTAGTTGGTTTATATATAGTTTGAATGTTGTCTCCCTCATAACACCATGAGCTCCAAAAGGGCAGGGATTATCTTTTGCCATTTTCTGGTCTTCCCAGCAAATAGCACAGAGTATGGAACACAGTAGGCATTTAATAAATGTTTTTTGACTGACTGGTTAGTCATGGATATTGGTCCCTTCCTGCCTGTGCAGATTTTCTCTAGACAAAAGTCCTGCTACCCAGGTAGCAGTAGACCTTTCAGTGTTAATATTATGGCAGCCCCCTGCACCCTGGTGTTTTTTAATCAGTGCCAACCTGAATATACTCTGAGTTCTCCCATAAAGAACTAACAATTCTCATGAGGAAGCAAGGCCTGTCCCATAACTTTTCACCACCTGATTTCTGTTAGTCCCGGGCATGTAGACTCATGCTAATTTGCAGGGCAGGCTTGTTCTGAAAGTAAATAAAGGCAATCAGCCTGCAACAACACTAACCTAGCACCTCGAGAAGCTTAAGTAATTAGCAAAACAACTCTGCAGATAGTTAAATGACTAATGCTTTCACCAGACTTGAATAGGCCCAGACAATAAGAAATGAGTGGGGGAGGTGTGGATTTTAATTTTCTTTCACTGCTTGTGAATGACTTAGGAGCACCAATCTCTGTGGACTGGTTGTTTCTAAAACTAATACAAAAAAGCTTTAGCTGCATGAGTAATATTTTCTTGTGGTACATTATCATTCACTTTCAATAATACATCAAGAAAATGACTTATAGGATTACAATAGTGTGGTGGAAAGTTGCTAATATAATTCAATGGTCCTTAAGTGAAAACATTTATCCTATGGCCTGCAGCTACTCTGTCTGATTCCAAGAACTCAGTTAAGACCGATCTTGGGAAAATACAAGAGAATGATAAAGACAGCTTGCTCACCAAGCCTTCATATAATAAGAGATGTTTAAAATCAAAACCGCAAAAGGCACTATTTAAAATCAGTTTTCTGATTATAAAACAAGCTGCACTTGATTGCTTAACACAGGAATGAACAATGGTATGTAACTGGTGATACATGACAGAATAGTTAATATGCACATCACCACAAGCTACTTGCCTAATCAAAATTGCCAGGTTTCAGGTTAAGCTGAACTCCTACTACTGTAGACATACTAGTGACTTTCTATTTGAGACAGGAAAAATACCCCATGCTCCCCATTCCTCATCCCACGCCATCCCCAGGAAGGGATGCTATTCTATACAGCAAGTAACTCATTAGTTACTTGTTTAACAGACAATCTAAAACTGCTACATACAAATTCTCAGGAAAGGGAAAGGTTATATAAGAGCTTTAAAACTCATTTGCAAAACTACTTCTGATATTCAAGAAAGAAGCTACGAACTATTTTTCTCATATTTGAAGCTTCACTCAGAAGTTTGTCATTCTTTCTAAGGCAATTCCTCTTTTCAGTGTATTTTGAAATGATTACTTCATGAGCCGTCAGATAATATTGGTTGAACATGGACACAAAAATGAGCAACAGAGATTACTCTTACCAAAGGAAGCACAATGAGAGTAAAGTCTTCAAGAATGAATCATTAGTTGCAAAAATCCACTGACAATTTATAGCTTTACCCATTCCACTGCTCTGCCTGTACAGGCACTCAGTGACAACCCTCTGAGAAAATTTCTCTCTCTCTAACACAAAATGTTCTATATTTTAACGCTTCAAAATGATAAATTGTCCCAATGTCACTGTGATTTGGGAATTATTTCCCCCCTGTGGGTCCTTGCCATTGTCTCTTACTAGTAATGGTTCAGGTGTTGTTGCTTTGTCTTTCTCTTTTTCACAAAAAGTGAGTTGTGTGTCTTTATTTTGGAAAGTTTGAGAAACCTACTGGGGAGGAGGTAGGAAGGGGACTAAGAACATTTTCACTGTCAATGGAGAGATGGGGGGAAAGGGGGATTGATTACTGGAGCCAGAAACAGCTGCCTGTGGAGCTAGCTAACCTTTCAATACTGAATCCTTTCATGCACTTCATTCCCCATTAAAGTTAATGGGACTGTTGTACATATGGACATAACAGAATCAAGTTCAGTCTCTCCGACACTCTGCATTGAATGGGGTAGTCAGCTGAGTTTTGTGTAGCTTATTTTTTAAATCTTTGAAATTCTCTGTGCAGTTGATTAAAATCAGGGTTTATGGGGTTGTTTTGCATAATAAAAACATTCCTATAGTTTCTTGAGTATATAGATTTTGGAGAAGGAGGAAAAAGTCTTTAGTGTTTAGGGTATATCTTTAGTATAATAGTAACAACATATATTTAATATAATGACAAAAATCATAACTTAGTGTAATATATATTTTCTAATATTATATATTTAATATAAAAGCTATTTGGACCTATGGAACTAAAACGCATTTTAAGAATATATGCAATCATATTCTAAAGACCCTGTTCAGATGATCATCATTGGAAGATGACCCTTGATTTTCAAAGGCTCTGCCAGGGGCACACAAGCTATTCCACTAATATGGTTTCAAGATTGGGACCAGAACCAGAATGCATGTCTGCCATCCAAGCATCAGTTTAGCCAAGTTCGGGAAGGCTTGTCACCAGCTGATTGATTGCCATGTCTATCTATAATCTATTCTCCAAGGTGATGAATTCCTTTGGTCAGAGCCATTGATAAAGAATGCCAACTAAGGCATTCCTACATGTTGTCTGTCATGACATCTGAAGACTCAGTTTCAGGTTCCTACTCTGTCTAGCTCTATGAGCAGGGGCAAGTCACAAGCTTCTTGTGTCTCATTTTCCTGTTTTAAATGAAAGATATGTAATAGATGATCCTTCATGGCTCTAAAATCCCATGAGTCTATCATATTCTTAAACTGAATGTTGCGCTTGAAATTGTCTGAAATCAAATGGGGAAAAGTAGCTGTATCTCCTGCCAGCTCTGTTATCATATAGGGTGAATCATCCATTTTGTGGATTTCCCAGGGTAACCTTACGGCCTGTTTCCCCTCCTCTGCCTCTTTAGATAGTCCTAATCACTGACAAAATCATACATGTCAGGCACTGAGGTCAAGAATTAAGATGCAATAAGTGTCCATACATTTTATTACCTAATAAATGATTTTTGAATAAAAAAAATCCACATAAATAAAATCAAGTATCTTTTGGAGAAATGGTTGTGGGTCTATGGAAGATTATAAACAGTCATTTGGTTCAACCCCTGAATCTAGGCAGACTACATCTAAGCTTTGCCAGATAGCCTTTTCTTAAAATTCTCTAAGAAAAGAAATTCTGTCAGAAATATAACCAGGAATTTTTTCACCTGGAACAAGTACTAAAAGGCACAGAAGTTAGGGATAGAGACTTCACACCTAATGCTGCTCTATCAGAGGAGAATATTAGCCTCAGAGGCAGAGTCCCTAGGATAACACAAGGCTGCTAAGGAAAATGTGGCACCCCATTGCCTAAGGGAGTAGCTAAATGACTGAGATGTGTAGGTCTGTAGCATGGGCAGACTGGTTGGTGAGGGCCAGTTCTTGAAGTATGAACAGACATTGTCTTCCTGGGTTCCAATACAACATGTGGAAGGTTTGGTGAGCCTGTTTCCAACCCTGAGTAACTGGGAGGTTGGTACTGTATGATGCTGAAAAGTTTTCCGAATTGGGTCAGAACTCAAAGAACCAATAATTCAGAAGATACTGACTGTATACAGATATAAAAGATGCCACCTGTCCATCTCTCAGGCTCCTTTCTTTGCTGACAATGAATGGGGCAGGGCAGCTTTAAGCTGCTGAGTAGGGGTGGGGAAGCTAACCATGTTACTCCACTAGGGAACTGTATCCCTGATATCTCTGACATAAAGTAACTCTGGATTTTCCTGTTTTTTCTTTTTTTTTGTTTCTTGAGGGGGGAAGGGCAGGGCAATTGGGCTTAAGTGACTTGCCCAAGGTCACATAGCTAGTAAGTGTTAAATGTCTGAGGCTGGATTTGAACTCCAGGGCCAGGACTCTATTTACTGTGCCATTTAGCCGCCCCTGTTCTTTTCCTTACCTTAGATAAATGAGTAGTCTAACAGAAGAGTGACCAAATAATAACCATCTGGGTTCAGGAGATCCTGAGGTCCTATCAGAGATCTCGCCAGTGCCCAGAGTAGGTAGCAGAGTTCACTGGAACTAATAGCAGCACCACAAAAACCAGGAGGTGCCCAAGTAGCAATCTTGAGATGACCACACTCAGGCAGCCAACTTGCGGGCATTTCAAGGCTTAGAGAGATTATAGAGCAACAGCTAGGAGACTCAGCCTAACAGCAGCTGATCCCAGCGAAGGTGCTCGTCTTGGCTCCTGAGTAGAAGCCGGGGATAGAGTTAAGTGGCAGAGCAGGTCCTCAGTTTCTAGCCTAGAGAACTCTCCACTGGGCTGTTGATATCTGCCTTGCCAGGGCTGCCAAGGACTTTCTGAGCAGCAATCCCTGCTCTGTGGATTCAGGCTGAGCAGCTGAGCAAGGAGCTGGGCCTCTCAGTGTTTCTAATGACAGCCTGACCCCATGCTCACCCACTCCTATCTGGAATGGCAGGAATTAACCAGTCAGCATATATTAAATGCCTATGGTGTGCTAGGCACTGTGCTAAGTGCTGAGGATATAAAGGGAGGCAAAAGGCCTCAAGAAGCTTACAATCTTTTGTTTGTTTGTTTGTTTTTTGCTTTTTGGAGAAGGGAAGGCAAGGCAGTTGGGGTTAGGTGACTTGCCCAAGGTCACATGGCTAGTAAGTGTTATGTGTCCGAGGCCACATTTGAACTCGGGTCCTCCTGACTCCAGGGCCAGTGCTCTATTCACTGTACCACCTAGCTGCCCCTGACCCAAAGTATTCTTCCAAGGTAGTGGCAAGCTTGCCATAATCTCTTTACTCTGCCGCACCAGCATTACCAACTATGGGCACGAACAGCTTCCTCTCTGACTCTCATGCAATTCCACCCTTTTAAATATTTGCCTCTTTTTTTTTAAGCAGCTTAAAATCTAATAGGAGAAACAAAATGCAAGCATATGAAGCAAGCTATATACCAGATAAATAGGAAATAATAGAGGGAAAGCACTAGAATTACAAGGGGAAAGGCTTCCTGTTGATGATGGGATTTGGGTTGGAATTTAAAGAAAACCAGGAAGTCAATAGGTGGACAAGTTTTAGAATACGCAGAGGTCACACTTAGAGGGAAAAGACAGCAGGAAAGGTCACTATAGTTGATGGGCTGGCCCCCTACCCCAACCTTTCCTGGGGTGAAGGACACACCCTTGCTACAGGGCAGACCATGCCCAGAAGCAGCTGGAAATTCCTAAATTTGGGGAAGCCATTTTCCTCTCTTGGAAGCAGGTTGATCCATGTTCTTCTCAAAGCCTGGAGGCCTTGAAAAGTCCTGCTTTAGTTTACAAGATGGTCCCCCATGTGACTCTCCACTTGCCCCAGGCTTGGACTCCCTTCACTAACCCTGGACCATCTGAGATCCAGGGAGGTTGAGTGACGGATGGGGAAGGGATCATTCTATTGCCAACTGCTGGTCTCTGGGCTGCTTGTGTTAGCTCATATCCCAGGCAGGCCCTGAAGTGCTACTGCTGTTGTTACTGAGGCAACCAGCTCATTGGGCCAGGGCCAAGACCTTCTACTCACCCCTAGGCAGGGCCGGAGCTCAGTCTCTTCTCTATCCCCTCACCCAAATAACCTAGAATTGAAGTCCAACCACTGCCCTACCTGACATGGGAGTCTATTACACACCTATTCTTACCATCCTGTCATCTCCTCTTCACCAACTTTGCCTCCCAAACTGCTCCTTTTTTACAGAGGCAGAATCATTTTCAGTGGCCTTTTAAATTACCACCACCCCACCTTCAGGGCAAAACCTCAGTTGCCCTCTGGTCATTCCTCTACACCCCATTGCTACCCTAAGAAATCTCTTTCAGATGTTAAAAGTCTCGTAGTTGGGCAATTTTTCTTATTTTTAGCCTAAATCCCTCTTGACACAATTTATGCCAACTAGGCAACATATTAGCAACCACAGAGTTAGAACTCTGTTAGATAATTCCTTAACAAAGAATGGGATTAATCTGAGTTATGCAATAAATTACTTTCATTCATTTTAGCACACATTTATTAATTGCCCACTATTTGCACTGTGCTGGAAAACTTTGGGGATACAAAGTGATTACATTGCCTGCCTCAAGGAATTAATAATCTGTAAATTCCTTAAGGTAGCAGTGGGACTAATTCAGCCACTTTTGTGAGAAATAGTACAAGATGCTTCTTTCCTTTTGAAAAGTTTTTGTCTATCTAGTATCCCAAATCAGTGCCAAAACCATCAAAATGATGGGTGGTCCAATCTCTCTGCCAGAGGATACAGCCCAATACTGCCCAAGAAGGGTTTGCATTTAGAGGTGCAAGGATGGAGAAAAGGTACAAAACATAGAGGCCTCTTTATGGTTGGAAGTTTGTGTGCTTTGTAGCAATCCAAGGTTAGGGGAGTCTTTTCTAAAATTTTGGCTTAGGGAACCAGAATTTAAACCTATACCAATAGATGCCAGCCCAATAATAAGGAAATCATAATTTCATTGTCTTTGGTGTAGGAAAATTAAGATTTTGCAGCTCTGTCTTTATTCCAGTTAAAGCCGCCATATCACCACATACTTGTGTCATTACAACAATGTCTATGTCTGAAGGGAAACTAGACCAAACAGGTGAAAAGTTAAAAAAAAATTTAGTTTGTCATTTGGATATTTGGTCTTCATGATGCCCCCCAAATGTGTGTGTTGGGGGGGGGGGGATTCCAAGTAATTAGCCACACTTTCCCATTTTTATCCAGTTGGTGGAGGCTACATAGATTCAAAGTGATCCTCTTCACTTCCTAGCCAGAACTGTGGTAAGGAACAATTGTTCATTGTTAAGAAAGAATTAGCCTCTGGCACGTTATTTAGAAAAAAAAAAAAACCACCTTAAACTTCCATAGCTAGTCTTAGGCTAAAAGATACTATAACTAATGGAACGGAGCTGACTTTCCAAATCTACCTTCTCTCTCAAACTAAGTAGGGGAACTGTCTTTGGCTCAAGTACATAGTAGAAGAGAATTTTCTCTTGCACTCTCAGACTAGATTTTAGGATAACAAAACAGAACGACTCCACCTAGACAAAAATATGATTCCTGCTATTACTTTCACGAGAAAACCACTGGTACAATTAAAGCATATTAACGTGCAGGGAGAAGAGTACCAGACAGCCACAGAACTCCAGAAAGCAGCTGCAGCTCTATGAAGTAAGATGCCAGAGCAGACCCTTGCCCACAAAGATGAGGTAAGAGATGAAGTAGAGGAATCCCATAGAGCACAGATGCAGAAAGCAGCTGTATCTATCTTGCTGAACTGTACAAGTGAGTCAGCCAGGCCTCTAAAGACTTGAGGGCTGAAAAATTAATAACAACAAACATATCAGACACATGGTTTCTATACAACTTGGATTCCATGTTGAAAAGTGGGTCCTCTGGCAGTTTGTATTTCTTTAATCCAATTTTTTTTTCAATCTTTGAAAAAGGACCATCTATCACAAACATTTCCCCTCATCCCTTATTCTTCCACGACAGTTTGCCACCAGAAAAGGTGTGAGTTAATATAAGTATTTCTTGGCACTATGTGCCAGATACTATGCTAAGTTCTTACACATATTATCAACATTATAATAAATGCCTAAAATGTTCTTTGCTTTACCTGACTTATGATTACCTAAGCTAAAGTTTCAAGCCTATGTTAATAGCATTATCTTAATCCACCGATATTTCCTTTTTCTGCCATAAATTCAGAATGGTCAACAGGAGGTATATAATAAAGTTTTTAAAATAGGCCAAGAGTATACATTCCCTCCATCTACAGTATTATATATGTGTATACATTTATATATACACACACATACATATGCACATATATGTGTGTGTGTGTATATATATATGTATATGTATATATATATACATACACACATACACACAATACATATACACATGTGTATACCTGTATGGATAATAGGTATTCTATATGTATGTGTGCATCTGGGTATACACACACACAGAGAGAGAAAGGGACATTACACATACAGAGGAGGAGAGGCAAAAAAAGAGAGAAAGTGGGATAGGTAGAAAGAGTGAGGGAGAGAGAAAGGAGAGAGAGAGAGAGAGAGAGAGAGAGAGAGAGAGAGAGAGAGAGAGATTCTAACATTAAACTCAATGTTGACAATAAGAAAAGAAATCTAGAACCACATCAGACCTTTCATTTGCCAACATAGTCTGTGCTCCTAGGAAGGGCAGAGTGACAGGGGATTAAACTAGCTCTATACATTAAGAGAAAATTCCCAGACAGTGTAACTTCACATTTTCCTGTCTTATACTGTGTAAACCATACAAAATTGGTAGCATTATGAAATCTGCATGCCACCTCCAGTCAAGGTTTTTAAAATGAACTCAAAGTCAGTAAATAGCTCACTTTTACAGTTGTTTTTTATGTTGTTGGGGTTTTTTAACTATTAAAAATTGAAAATGAAACCAAAACATTTTGGACCAGCCTAATAGGGCAAACAAAGTGAGTACTGTAGTCTGATGTCTTTTATTAGTCCAACTTTGAATTCTGAACAAGTTCTCTTCACTACGTAGAAATGTGTATGTGTAGACTTCTAAGCTAGATGCATAAAATGTATCTACTCCCTAGCTTTTCTCCCTTTTTTAATGTTTTTTTTAAGTCTGTATAACATGCTTCCTAGAGTTAAAAAGTTAAGAGGAAAGAAACTCTAAACTGAATGACTATTCTGATGACAGTTGGCACCTCAAGAGAATGCTCCTCAAATCCCTGCCTTAGGTTGCCAATTTCAGTACATACACACCAAAGTCCCACCAAGTTGTCCCTGTTCAAAGAGGGAAAGATTAAAGCTCTTGCTGTTACTTTTTTTGTAAAGTGCTCTAGGATGGAAAATAAATCATTTTTCAGATAAGCAATTATATTAATGCTTCACTTGAATGAGGGTGACAGTGAATTCTCAGAGGCATGCCCACAGAGTACAAGCTTAGACAGTGGCCTCCTGGTTGTTCTCAGATGAGACCCTCAGCTCCAAGCATTGTCTCTGACTCTCCCCCAAGCCTGGAATGCTCTTCCCCCTCTGCTCTGACTTTTGATCTCTCTGGCTTCTTTTATGTTTCGACTAAAATCTCACCTTCTATAGGAAGTTTTCTCTAACCCCTCTTAATCCCAGTGCCTTCCCTGTGTTGATTATTATCTATTTATCCTATTTCTTCTTATATTCCATTTACCTTAGCTTGCTTTGTTTATGTTTGTTTATATATTGTCTTCCCCTTTAGATTGTAAGCTGCTTGTGGGCAGGGAATGTCTTTTAACTCTTTTGCAAACCCAGCACTTTGCACAGCTCTTGGCACACAGTAGGCACTTAATAAATGTTTGTTGATTATCCTGCAAAGCTGGAAATGCTTTCCTGGGTGGGCTCCGAGATGGTTAGGCAGTGAGTAGAGTTCTGAGCCTGGAATTAGGCAGACTTGAACTCAAATTCCACCATTAACTTTCTACCCTGTATGACCATGAACAACTCACTCAACTTCTCTGGGCTTTAAATTTCCTCATCTTTAAAAGGGGTTGAATTTAATGGTCTTGAAGGTCTTTTCCAGCTCTAAATCTATGATTCTAACTGTAATTATGTGTCTGTTATCTAAGGGCAGAATCTGAACCCAGGTGACACCACCAGGTGATATTTGATCACAACAACTCTCAAAGTCCACTTACTAAATCATAGAGGGATACTGATATGCATTGGTGGAGGGAATACCAATACTGATAAAATTATAGCCCCTTGAAGAATAGTCTACAGGACTGACTATTCAACTGTTTCAGCGCCAGGTATTTTTGATGACTCTTCCCCATGCCTGGAACTCTCTGCTTCCTCATCCATCTCCTGGCTTCCCTGGCTTTTTCATATGTCAGCTAAAGTCCCATCTTCTATAGTTCTTTCCCACTCTTCCTTAATCTTAATGCCTTCCCCCTGAGACTACTTCCAATTTATCCTGCAAGTATCTTGTTTGCACATTGTTGTTTCCCTGTTGTCTTCCTGATCAGACTGTGAGCTCCTTGAGGGCAGGGACTGTCTGTCTTTTGCCTTTCTTTATATCCCCAGTGCTTAGGGCAATACCTTACCCATGGCAAGCACTTAACTGCTTGTTGATTTGACTTGACTAAGTCAATTCTTTTACCCTAGATGTTTCACCAGCATCCAAAAATTTAATTCACCTTTGACTAATAGGACCAGACTAACCTATGGGCTTTCGAACATCCACTGAGAATAGGATATTCTGATTCCATTTTCTCTCTTGTGGATGAAAAAGGTATATTTCAGTTTTGCAAGCTTTGCATCAAGAAGTCAAGATTCGACCTTTGGTTGGGAGAAAGAGCAGAAGCTCCCTTGTTGCCTATCAAAACACATTTCTGTAGAACTTACTTCGTTGTGTCTTTGTGAAGTGACTATTAAGGAAGTGAGTAAAAGAGAAAGAAAACACCCTGTTCAAAAGTCTGGTGTGGCATAGGCAAAGGTCATTTTCATTTTCTTTAATGACATTTTTGTAGAATGATGTCAGAAGTAGACTTAAAAACACAGTTTTAATCTTTGGCCTTTTCAAAGTCATTTGGAGGAGAAAAATCACTAGGCTAGGACCTGAAGACATTTAATCTTTCATCTTAACTGTTAAAGAACAAAGCATTCGCATTTTATTTGATTCCCTTTTTTAAAATGTAGCTTCACCATTATTTGTCTTGAATTAACCTCATTTTCAGTGATTCTTTTTCAGTGATTGCATGTAAAGTAACCAAGAATGCTTTGTAACTTTGAATGCTGAGCTCTATGGCCTTCAATCAAAGCAATTATTTTGCAAAGTTATTAGGCAGTGTCTAGACAGTGAATTCAGTCTAACAACTAATCAAGTCAGTGAAGAAGGAAAAAAAGCCTAACAGATTTTTTTTCTTTTATTAAATTAACTAATTTTAGTTAGTATTACTGGCTTAGTATTTTTATAATATTTACTAATTATCCAAGAAATTATATAATCATAGATTTAGAAATGGTAGGGATCTGGGAGGTCATATAGTCAAATTCACTCATTTTATACATGACAGAAAAAAAGCCCTTGCCCAAGGTCATAGGTAGTAAGTGACAGAAAAGGGATTCTAACACAGATCCTTTGCTTTTAGATCCAGCACTTTTTTTTTCCATTATGAATATTCTCTATTAATGTAATAATGTAGCATTAACTCTATAGCTCTCCCGCTTCCCAATTCATATTCACAGGCTGACTCCTCTGGAAGAGGAGGATTACCTTAAATTCAATATATTTTGTGAGTCCACACTCCAAAAATTATAGTTCACAAGCCCCCACTGATGTATTTACTTTTAATAGTCGGCCAGAGGATATAATTAGCTCAAGGCAAAGTTATTTGCTAAAGTGGTATTATTAAAAACAGTAGCCACAAATCATCCTCTACATAAACCTAGGGAGTACACCATACATGTGTGCCTACTCTCACAAAAATACATCCATGCCAGTGGGAAGAGTGGGCACACATGTGCCATATACTAATAGAGATGCCCCCACATAGGAAACACATGTGGCCACAGCAATTCACACTTCTAGCACTGCGAATTTCTGATGTCTTTTCTCTTCTTGTAAAGTCCTTCTGCTATTGTCCTGGGGTACAGAGTCTCTTCTGGTCAGATCACTCCTCTGGGCTCCTTGGGTCTACTCCTCTCCCCAGCTTAACTTGAATCCCACAGCTGGACTCAATAGGTCTGCTTTCTGCAGGGTGTGGAGCTCCTACTCTGTGAGTTGCTCGGCTGTAAGATGCATTGGTTAATAGAAGCAGAGGTGGGGCTAAGGAGAAAGCAATCCCCCTCCCTTGCTAGACTTCAGAAGAGGATCAAAGAAAAAACTGACAAGTAATGCCCTCTCAAGAGCCAGAGCTCCATAACTGGTTCTCTTCTTAACTGCCAGTGACACTTCCTCAGACTGACTGGGGTGATTCCTTAAAGAGTGTGTCAATCCAGGCTCACCCTTGCTTTTTAAAGAAGGGGAAGGGGAAAAGCATTTGTATAATGACGACTATGGGCCAAGCACTGTGCTGAACACTTTACAAATATTATTTCATTAGATCCTTGCAACAACTCACTGTTATTATGCTCCATTTCATAAAGAAACTGAGATAGAGAAGAGCTTAAGTGACTTGCCCAGGGTCACATAGCTAGTAAGAAGAATAAGAATGTTAACATTTATATAGCAGGCAATATATTAAGTGCTTTACAATTGTTATCTTATTTGATCCTCCTAACAACCCTAGGGAAGTAGGTGTTATTATTAACCTTATTTTATAGATGAGGAAACTGATTCAAACAAAGGTTAAGCGACTTGCCCAGGGACATACGGTTAATGTTTGAGGTTATGATTGAATTCAGGTCTTCCCAACTCCAGGCACAATGTTATATCTACTTCCCCATCTAACTGTCTACTAAGAATATGGCTGAAACAATTCTTTCAAGTTCATTGAAGAACTTCTACCCCATAAAGGAGCAAGAAAGTATAAATATTTTTAAATGCATTTTTATTTTCAATTCATGGAACAAAACAAGCATTTCTGTGACAATACAACAAAAAAGATGATTGCACATGAAACTGCAAATCTACCATGTACAATTTGTTATTCCCTCCAAATAAACAACAAAGTTATCATATGAATTTCTTTTTTTTCCTCTCCCCCACCCCACTCTAGAGATGGTTACCATTAGCTACAAATAGGTATATACATATGTAAAATTATTCTATATATCTATTTATCAGTTATTTCTCTGGAAACATATCATCTTTCTTTATATGTCCTTTATTTTTAATTTGTGCATCTATAATAGTCAAATGACTTAATTGTTTGATCATTCTTAAAACAATATTGATATTACTGTATACAATGCTCTCTTGGTTCTGCTTACTTTGCTCTTTATCATTTCATGGAAGCTTTTCTCTGCCTTTCCAAGATCACTGAGTTTATCATTTCTTACAGCACAGTAGTATTCCTTCACAACCATAGACCACAACTTGTTCAGTCATTCACCAATTGATGGGGATCCCTGCAATTTCCAGTTCTTTGCCACCACAAAGAGAGCTGCCATAAACATCCCATTCACATTCAAAGTTATAATTACTATTTGTGAATTTCCTTCCATCTTATTTTTACTCACTATTTTTTTCACCCTCTCTTTTTACCCTATCCCTGTTTCCTTATCTTCTCTCTACACTTCACCCACTCTTCCAAGAGTTCCCCCATCCCCTCCCCCTACCCATTCTCAATGTCAACCACACACCTCCAAAATTCCCCTTCTCCACTTATTTATTGTGCATAGGCCATTACCAGGTTTATGCTTTTTACATGTCTTTGAAATATACCACTCAGAGTATGAGCCACTCATGCTCTTATATCCTTTACAAAATATAAACATGATTACTATAAATCAGGAAGGGAAAATCCTTAAAACCTTATTGTTTCTGTTACTAGTCCTTTATATTCTGTTATTTCATGCCTCCAACCCCCACCACAACAACTGGTCCTATGCTCTAAAATACAAAAATCATTGTAGACTAGATTAGTTCTAGGATGAGAGATTTCTACCTGGAAGAGAACTTAGCAGTTATCTAATAGCCAGCATCTATATATAGCACTTTAAGGTTTACAAAGTACCTTACATATATTATCTCGCTGGATTCCCACAACAATGCTGTGAGACAGCATTAAGTGACTTGACCAGGATCACACTAGTTTGAGGCAGGATGTCAACTTGAATCTTCATAGTTCCAAGGTCAGCACTCTCTCCAAAATGCTACCCTGCTGCCTTTTCAAACCTCCCCATTTTTCAGATAAGGACATCCTAGAGAGGTTAATTAATTTGTTCAAGCTTTTGATATTGATCTATTGGGGAACAGTTCTTATTCTTATAATTGAATTAATGTTTTTTTTGTCTCAGATATAACTTCTCTATTTTTACGTTTTTGGTCAATGTTCACTAGGATTATTGGTCTACTTGTTCACTTTCTTTGCTTTGTCTTTCCGTGGTTTAGGAATCAAAGTCAAATTTATGTCATAGAAAGAGGTCTGGAAGGGTCCCATCATTTCCTATTTTTGAAAACTTTACATGTTATTCGAACTAATTATGCTTTGAACGTTTAATAGAATGTTTGTCTATCTGGTCGTAGAAATCTTTTGACATGGGAATTCATTCTGGGTTGTTCAATGTCTAATTATCTTAGTAATCAATTTCTTCTTGTTAGATTTGGGAATTTTGGATTTTTGTGAATATATATATCAGTTTTGTAAGCCTATAATTGGGAAAAATAATTTCTTATCATTTCTTGCATCTTCAATTGTTGTGAATTCTTCTTTTTCATTTTTACTACAAATAATTTGGTTTTCCTCTTTTAGAAATCAAATTAGCAGGGGTGGCTAGGTGGTACAGTGAATAGAGTGTCTGGAGTCAGGAAGACCTGAGTTCAAATGTGACCTCACTTTTTTTTTTTTTTTTTTAGCTTTTTGGAGTGGGGAAGGGCAGGGCAATTGGGAAGGAATCACAACAATGCCAAATTGGCTCCCTACAAATTCACATTTTCTAGTTTCAACTAGGTCTTCATTACTACAGGACAATCCTTCTGTTTTTCCTTAATTTACTTTCATTCTGGTGAGTAGCCAACTTTTCCTCAAGCCTCCAACATCACATCACTCAGCAGATGTCACCTCCTACTTGCTGAGAAAACAAAGGGCATCCTTCTGACACCATCAATCAGCAGCCAACTACTATGAGCTACTTCTTCCTCCCTCACCCCCCACTTCATGTCTCAAAACTTTTCTGCTATCTTCACCTATTGTTTCCTTTTTTATTCCCATCTTTAAGAAATGAGCAGCCTTTCTCCTTGCCAAAGCCAACCTTTCTGTCTGTGGCCATAATCGCATCCTCTCCTGCTTCCAAGAGGAGATTGTCCAATTGGACATTATCTCTCCCATCCTCAGTCTTTGTCAATCTATTGACTCTTTCCCTGCCACCTACCAGCATACTAGCACTTAATCCATTCTCATGTTTCAGGGCATCAGTATTAGTATTCTGGCATTGCTGATACCCACTTTCTCTACTGAGATTCATAGTTGTTGAAAAAAAATGACAAACAGAAGGCATTAATGGTACAAATTTTTGAAAGTGAAGGAAGGTGGAGTGATGTAAGGGGAAACTTGATAATATCCAAGGCCATTATGCACATTAGATTTTATGACTGTCAGTCTTTGCCATTGGTTGGGCATAGTCTCTTTCGTATTTTATCAGCACCCCACTTCAGAATACATACAGGGCAAATACGAAAGAAGTTCTAGATCCTAAAGAACAACAACCTTGGACCCAGGCTCTGCTGTCATGTTTCTCCATATGTCTTCAACCAGGAGAGGCACCCATGAGTTAATTTCATATCCATTTTCTCCATGATCTCATTCATCACTTCTACTGGGAGCCAAGATGGTTCTCACCATATACTGACTAATTCCTTGCCATCCTAATAGACCTCAGCATAGGAAGCACCATTTAAGAGCAGGAAAATGAACCTCAGTAGTGTGGGAGTTTTTGTTCAGAGGACTCCAAAGCAGGGCTTAAACAAAAGTCACGGGTTTTTGATTTGCTGTCGTTTGGTCATTTTTTAGTTGCGTCTGACTGTGATCCCATCTGGGGTTTTCTTGGCAAAGATAATGGAGCAGTTTGCCATTTCCACCTGCTCTATAAAATGAACTATTTTATAGACGAGGGAACTGAGGAAAACAGGGTTAAATGACTTACCCAGGGCCACACAGCTAATAAGTGTCTTAGGCCAGATTTGAACTCAAGATGAGTCTTCCTGACTCCAGTCCTGCCATTCTATCCACTGCACCACCTAGCTGCCCTTTTATGATACCCAATATTAATGATTTAATATTAATATATTCATTTTTACCACTTCAATTGAACACTTTTCTAAAATTATTACCCTGATGAGGGCAGTACAATTATAGCTCAAAGGGTGAAAGTGGGAGTAGCTAACTGAGTACAATGTGGACCTATACTAAAGGATTCAATCAGTGGTCACACTCACAGAGACAAAACCCTGGATACAGCCATATCTAGGCACTATGAATGCAGGGGGCAGAACCAATTGACAGTCATCTGCCCAGACATCTTGACAGAGGAACAGGCAGGTTGGCTTGGCTGACACCCACAGTGTCTTCTGGTGTGGGAGTTGTTATTACACTTTAGAAACCCTTAAAATCCTGCCAACCTCTCAATCTTAGTAGAGCTAGCAAAGGCTCTTAAAAGTCATCTGGTCCAAAATCCTCATTTTATAGATTAAGAAGTTGAGGCCTAAGAAGTGTCACAGGTAGCAGAAAACAGAGCTTGTATTCTTTTAAATACAAATCCAGCATTTTGTCTATCTTGTTGCCCCCATACTGCTATTTGTATGATAATGGGATCAGGGTTATTACAATAATACAAATTCCTGCTGTTCATTCACTTCTCCCTTTTACTGACAAATACAGAAATAATTAATGACACTCTTCTTCAGTAATTATTTTCACTCCCTTGATATCTGACTTCCAACCCCACCATTCTACTGAAACTACTCCAAGATTGCCAACAATATCTTAACTCTCAATCAAATGACCTTTTTTTAATTCCTCATCTCCTTGGCCTCTCTACAATTTTTTATATTGTTGACCACTCCTTCTTCACGGACATGCTCTCTTCCTTCAGCTTCCATGAACCTGCTCTCTCCTGCTTCTCCTCATACCTAAGTGATCACTATTCCTCCTTTTCAGTGTCCTTTGCTGGATCATCATCTATCTCTTGACCTACTAAAATGAGTTTTACACAAAACTTTGTCCTGGACCTTATTCTCTTTCTACATAAACTCTTTTGGGGAATCTCATCAGCTCTCAGGGGTTTGAGCATCATCTCTATAGATATGAATCTCAGATCTACACATTTAGCTATAATCGTTCTCCTAAATTCTAACCATGCATCATCAATTGACCATTGGATATCCCTTCCTGGATTTACAGAAGAAATAACAACTCAATTTATCCAAAGTGGAATTCATTATTTTCTCCCCCAAACTGCTCGTTTTCTAATATCCCCTCTTACTGTTGAGGAGAGCATCATCATCCCAATCACCCAGATTAGTAACCTTGGATTTATCCTTGACTTTTCTTTTTCCCTCATTACCTATGTCCAATCAGATGGGGTGTTCAGGAAGAACTAGCACCTCTGGTGTGAGGACTTGCTGAGCCCTATTTGGGGCTGCTCATCCACCTTTGGTGTTCACCTCTCACCCAACTCTCACTAGAGGCTCCAGGAAGCTGTAGCATGCACAATGGCCAGACCCTGCCCTGGTAAAACCATCTTGGCTAAACCACATTGAGAGCAACCAAGAAGTCTCAAATGCAGCACTGAATTATGGGGGTGTCTATCCAAGCAAATGAAGACTTTTCCTGGTGGAATGGGCAGAAGAGAACAATTTCTTCTGACAGCCATGAAGGTATCTGAAGCAGACGTTGTGGAGCACTTAGAGTTTGGTCAGACATCGAAGACACCAAGGTCATCCACTACATACTGGGCCATTGCCAATTGTCCTGACTTTCGTCTTGCCACTGGACTTCAATGACTCTGGAAGAGAGGGTGGGGTTGATGATTTTGTGCAACTATGCCCCACTTAAATCCAATTCACATAAAAGTAAGACATCACCCATGATGTCTTTGGTCAAAAACAAAGGATGAACAACTACAACAAGATGCTGAATGCTTGATTTCACTTTCACAAAATTTCTCACACCTGTCCTTTTCTCTCCACTCACAGAGGCACCACCTTGGGTTACACCCTCATTATCCTTCTGTTGAATTACTATAATAACCCCCTAATTTTCTCCCCACATATAGTCTCTCCCTTTCTCTCCACATAGCTGCCAAAATGACCTTCCTAAGGCATAAATCTGACCCTAATGATTCCCCTAATCATAAAATGCAAACTCTGTGCCCTGGCATTTAAGGTCCTCCACAATTTGGTTCCTACCTACTTTCTAGACTAATTCCATACTACTTCCCTTTACTAGTAGTTATTCCCTGAATTAGGAACTATATTCCCCATGCCTGGATTCCTACATTCCCACCTCACTGTCCATACTCAGAATCTTTGTCAAAGTTCTCCAATGCCACCTTCCCTATGAAGTCCATAATCCCTCCCCCCACCCACCTCCAAGTGTCAGTATTCTTTTTCTCTATTTTTCTTATATAGTACTCAATCAAATACCTATTGTATCCCTCCAATAGACTGTAAGCACCTTAAGAATAGGGATTGTTTTTCATTTGTATCTTTTTATTTGCAAAGTCTATTATAATACCTTGAATAGACTCAATAAAATGTTTGTTGAATTGAATTAATCAAATCCATTATGTTTATGTTGAACCAGATGATCCCGCCCCAAGTTCCCTTCCAGTTCTAATTCCATGATGTGATTCTGATGGAAAAGATGTGTTCCTGACTTCTTTTTTAGACATAAATCCAAATCCATAGACCTCTGACTCAAAGTAGTCAGTGAAAGAACACAGAGAACTGTGAGAAACTATTCTATGCTGGCAAAAATAAAATTTTTTAAAATTGTTTTGCTTAAGGTAATCAACATATACTGCCATTTTGATTTAGGAATGGCACAAACTACTCTTTATATGGCAGTGTTTTAATAATTGCAAATGGTCTCTGGGCAATCCCTCCTCAAAAAAATCTTAGAAAACCCTGCAACATACAACTACAGAACCTCAAGGAGAACAAAACCTAAGCAGAAACTCAAAGAGAAGAAAAGCACTAACGTTAAAACACCTGCCCCCAGCAAACAGACATAACAAGATATTAAGAATTATTCCCAATACAAAGAGAAACCTTAAAAGGTCTCACATTCTCTAGAATACTTCCTCATCTACTGAGCAATCTTTGAAACAAGTTCTAGGACTATCAATTCTATTTTATGACTGTATTATTTAACTCCTCCCTCCCTTACTCTCTAGTCATGACTCTACACCAAATTAAGGAAGTAACATCTACACTCCAAAAGGACTCAGCCTGCTAGAAGCAATTCAATGGTACTGGACCTAGAAACCCCTGCTTTCATAGTGCCTAGATATGGCCATATGCAAGAGTTTGTCTCTATGTGGATGTGACCACCAATCAGATCCTTTAGTACAGGTCCCCATTATACTCAGTCAGCTGCTCCAGCTTTGCCCTTCAACTATATGTCATTGTATTCCCCTCATCAGAGTCATAATTTTAGAAAAGTATTCAAGTAAAGTGGTGAAAATACATTTAAGTATATTAATATTATAAATAAATGGCAGCTAAGTGGCACATTGGATAGAGTGCTGGACCTGGAGTCAGGGAGACTCATCTTCCTGAGTTCAAATCTGACCTCAGACACTTAGTAGCTGTGTGACTCTGGGCAAGAAGGTTGGGCCTAGAGTCAGGAAGATCTGAGTTCAGATCTAAATTCAGAAATTTAATAGCTGTGTGACCCTGAAGAAGTCCACCTCTGTCTGCCTTAGGTTCTTTAACTGTAAAAATAGGGATAATAATGGTACCTATTTCTCAGGGCTATTATAAGAATCAAAGGAGATAATATCTGAAAAGTGCTTAGCACAGTGACTGAACTCAGTAGGACCTTAAAAGATGCTATTCCCCTTTCCTTCCCTCTCTCCTCAACAGCGGTAGAAAACCACTGATCATCAATCATCCTCTGTATCATAACCCTTCATATCATCAAAAACGTACCACCATCTTCACTTTTCTGTTCTCCAGGATAAATAATCATAGCTCTGTTAAACTTTCCTCAAAAGGCTGATTTCCTAATCCTTTGTTCATTTTTGTTTCTTTCCTCTAAGTTATCTTCATTTTATTTATCTGCATTAGTCCTTAATTGTCTGGTCCAAAACTAGACATTGTACTCCAACAATAAAAAATACAACTTGACACTAAGTAAAATAGAGCATGCTCTTCCCAGTTTTTAGACTCCCAATCATACAACAGTCCTACACAACTGAGAATGAAACCTGAGGTGTGGAAACATTAACAGAGTCCTGAGTAAGTCTGAAGATATACAGACAAAATGGGGTCAGAGTGGCAAAATCAGATAAGTGATGGAGCAAAAAAGCAAAACCAAAGAAAATTTTATTTTCAATCAATTACCATTTATTAAGCACCTACTATGTGTCAGGCATTGTACTAAGTGTTGGGGAGACAAAGAAAGGACCCCCCAAAATCTGCTGTCAAGCAACTCAGAGTCTAACTACTTCATCTGACAAATTTGATGTGGGCCCGGGAGATCCAAGATCAGGGACTGCCATAAGCTTGATGTAAATATCTCACAGAATAAAGCAAAGCACAGGGTTCAGGGACTGTATTGGCTTAAGGGCTAACATTCATCAGGTGGACTTGGAATTTTAGTCTTTCCCAGTTCTTGGAAAGTACATCCTCCAAGGCATTTTTGGTGCAATTTGAGACGGCAAACTAATGGATATGTGACACTCTCTGACTTGGAGGAGAGTCAAGGAGCTGTCTGAATCCTGTAGCTCATCAGTAATTTAATAAAGCTAGAAATGAATAATAAAAGTTACAGTCAGTCTATTGCACATTCACAGAAATCCCAACTACCCTTAATATTTCTCATGGGAAATATTATCAGCGAACGTAAAGAACACCCTTTTTCATAAGGTGATCAGTCATTTTGATTCAAATCCAGTACTAATGAGTATCATAAAAAGTGGAAGAGTTTTTTAAATGTCCCATGCTTATTTGAACCAAAGCACTTCCCACCCTACAAAGGATGTTTTTACCAGTCTAATATAAAATAGATTTTTAAACCAAATAAGTACTCCAAGAATAATTGAGTTCAAGCCTACCTAGCAAGTTAAAATATGTTCTTTTCAATATGCAAGGAAACAAGATGCCAAAGAAATGAAAATGGCTCATGAAGGCTAAGAAATGGAACTTACCCAAATTTGTGGCCTGGATTAGGTTAAAGATAGGTAAGACTCAGCTCACTAAACTACAAAATGTCATCTGTATTATATAGAAAAAGCTAGAGCAGTGGTTCTCAACCTGGGTGTTGCGACCCTTGGGGATGGAACAGGGTTGCCTAAGACCATCAGACAACACATATTTCTGATGGTCTTAGGAACCAAGACACCACTCCTCTATCTGTCTCCAGGAGGGTCCGCCCACATGCAGATATGCCCACATACAAGTATTAAAGGGTTGCGGCATTAGGAAGGTTGAGAACCACTGAGCTAGAGTATGGCATTTTATAACTTCTCATTGCTTAAAGAGCTATGATTCTGCCACCAAAAATTGACATTGCATTTTATGGAACAATTCATATTTTTTAATACAATGAATGGGAATAGTAGGGATTTCACATGCTTTTCAGCACCCATGTATAGGTCAAATTCTAGTCAGACACTTACTAGCTATGTAGCCCTGGTCAAGTCACTTAATTTCTCAGAATTTCACCCCCTTCCCATAATGTAAAGACTAAAGGTGCCTACCTCACAGAATTGTTGTGAAGATCAGATAAGATAATATATATAAAACACTTTTGCAAATTTTAAAGTGCTATATAAATATGAGCTAATAGCATTATTATTATCATTATTATGAAATACTGAAGAATAACCCCTCAGTAAGTCAATCATATGATAGATAATATGGCATAATAGATAAGAGAGTATGTCTCAGAGTCAGAGAAACCTATATTTAAGTCTCAAATCTAACATACACTGGCTATGTGACATTGGACAAATTACTTCATTTCTCAGTGCCTCTATAATGCCATAAGTTACTAATAAGTATCTATCTGTACTTATAAGTAACACTATAAGTTACAGAGCAGTTATGAATCTCTACTGGTAGAGGAAGTTTCAGTATTTCTTCACCAAAAATAGTGTGCAAAAATAAAATCACATATCTGGACCAAAAAAGTCTATTTTTACTCATTAAATATATATATGTAGAGAGAGAGAGAGAGAGATATACATACAAATACATTTGTGGTTATGTTTAAAGATATTGTAGATGATGAATCAATATGAAAATTTAACATATTACATTGTAATGTATAGTATCTAAATACTTAAAGGAAAAGTTCATCTAATTGCAGGGGAAATTGATAGAAAAAAAAAAGACAACTGTTTGCAAAAATAAGAAAATAAGGGATCTTTCCAAATTACTTCTATGATACAAATAAGGTTTTGACAACCAAACCAGGAAAAAATGAAGCATAGAAAGAAAACAATTGGACTGATATCCAAAATGAACATCAGCACAAAAAAATTTAAATAAAATATTAACAAAGAGGCTATAATAATGTATTTAAAAGATTATATATACACTACAGATTGTATTTATACAAGGAATTCAGGGTCAGTTCAATATAAGGAAAACCAAAAATATAAATAGACTATGTGAATAGTAAAAATAAAAACCACATGATTCATATCAATAGATGTTGAAAAGGTTTTTTTTAATGGCAAAATCCAATACCCTTTTCTTTTAAAAATAATAAAAATAACAAAAAACTGGAATAAATGTACCTTTCATTAATATGGTAAGTAGTATCTATCTAAGACCTGAAACCACAATTATATTTACTCAAGAAAGGCTAAAGGACTTTCCAATAAGATCAGTGGTAAAGCAAGGATATCCATTATGGTCTTTGCTATTTAATACTGTGTTAGAAATGCTAGTTCTAGCAATAACATAAGAAAAAGAAATTGAGAGAATAAGTATAGGCAAAGAAGAAACAAAATTTCACATTTTTGCAGATGATAAAGATGGTTAAATTAGGGAACCCTAAAGAATCATCTGAATAATTAAAAACAATAACCAGCAAAGTTGGAGAATGTAAAAGTATTCTAATATAAAGCATCAGAATTTCTATACATCATCAACAAAATCCAGTTGGAAGAGATAGAAAGAGAAATTCCATTCAGATTTACAACCAGATTTATAAGATATTTGAGAGCCTGTCTTCCAAGACATACATAGGAAATACATGAATATAACTATAAAACATTCATTGCAGAAATACAGACCCAATTAAGTGGAGAGATAGTTATTGCTCGTGGGTAGGTCATGCTAAAATTCTAAAAAAAAAAAAAAGACAATACCACCTAAATTAACTTACTTATTCAGTTTCTTACCAATAAAACTACCAAAGTATTATTTTGTGGAGTTATTGAGGGGAGCCAAAGAGGTCTGCAAGCCAGGACTCAGATAGAGACCTTAATAATGTACCTTAATTCCTTTCAAGGTGATGCAGCTGGCAAAAGCTAGCTCCCCTGAAAGAACCTCAGGGGTACAGGACTTTTGTTTGCTATCCTGACATCAAAACCTTTGCCCCCAAACTTCAGGCATCAAAAAGGACATGTTCCTTATCATATTATACTAAAGACTGTTGCAAGTCAAAATACTTGATTCTCGGGATCAGGTTTCTATGCAGATGTCTTTGAGATTATGTCCTGCTCTCAGGGAGCATCCTTTGTCCTGTAGATAAGAGACAAATGATCTTCCCCATGACTTCCTGGGTCCTTGATAACAAGTCTTGTCTTATCCAAGCTACTTCCCAGGTATGGCAGACTATTCTATTAGTAATAATATTCCAGGATATGATTAAGATAAGAATACTTGAATCTTTGTCATTTGGATCTTTAAAAATTTTGTTCTAAGCATCAATAAATGGAGTTAATGGTTCTTCCTTGAACTACCCACATGGCCTGGTCACTTCTTTCTCATATCTCCAATCATGCTTAGTGCTGGACTCTGAGCAGTCCCCGACAATTTATAAAAATAATAATGAAATTCATCCTCTTACACTTCCTCCCCATCCTGCACCCCTGCTCTTTTAACATTTTCTGTCTTCAGTAAATCTACTGGAAAGCTATGGCAAAGTCTATACTTCCATACCTGGAACAGGCTAGTGATTTAAGTAGGTTGAGCATACGTTTTTTTTTTAATTCCTTCCGCAGCGCCTTGTACTAAAGAGTTTAAGGAAAAGTCTCCATAGAATAGTTCATAATCAAATCTGGAAATTTAAATTCTTCTATATTTCCAAATACAGGTCAAAATAATTTAACAAACATATTATTTTATAAAATCCCTATGTTACTATCTGTGTTATTCCTTGCAAAAGACCTTTCCAACCCTAAAACAATAAATACAAGAAAAAGACAGTCAAGCCTCCCTCCTCAGAGTGAAAGCCCAGTCCCTACAGGGCTTCCTAGAACACATGAAACTCTCCTTACAGGGTTTTAGGACCTAGAACCAACTGAAAGTCATCTTTTCATCCTTAAGTAAGAAACCAAACTGCCTTGGGTATGATCATTCAATGATTCCCTTAGGATATAAGGCCATCCAACCATGGTCCACATAAAATCACTACACATCCCTTTACACATAAGATAAACCAAAATTTATCAAAGGGTTCCTATATATAGGCAAATCCCTTGGAGTTCCAGACAAATTTCTTCTGGGCCCCCATAGCACAGGACACTTGAAATTTTCTCAATGAATTCCTGCCACTGCAAGGATAGTCCAAATGGAGTTTTTAACTCACTTCTCCCTAGGACTAGCAGGTTAACATAAAAGGAAAACAAATAACACACACACACACACACACACACACACACACACACACACACACACACACACACACACACACACCCTTCAATGAAATATAGAATTCTCAAAGTTCATTTAGGGTTGATTGTTCAGGGTTTCTAGGACAACAGGCAAATTTTATCCCTATAGACCACAAAGATTCCAGATAAGCTGCCTGGGCTCATGTCACAAATAAGGCAAGCAGTCTAGAACTACTTTTTTTTTAAAAAGAAAAGAAAAAAGGAAGAAAAGAAGGAAAGAAGGAAGGGAGGGAGGGAAGGAGGAAGGAGCATTTTAGGAAGGAGACACCAAAATTTTAGGCATATAAAATCTATACTCACATTGGCTACAATGCCCATACTGATTACATTGATATAATGGGTACATAAGCATTTGTATGAGCAAAAAATTACCTCAAAGAAACTAGTCTAACTTCAAGGGAAACACACAGGAAAGCTCTCTATTATACAACTGAAGCCTAAAACAAGAGGAGAAAAAAATGCTTATTTTCTTCTACTTTCTAGAAACTAAGATATCTAAGAGCTAAAGTCTCAAATGGACAATCTCTCCATTGGGTCCCTGTTTGATCTGCTTGACCTAGCCTAGAAAAGGAGATAGCCCAACTAAGTGATGAAAAAAAAAATACATTCATTATACATTCAGAAGTAAACTTGGTGATGACTCCATGAAGGTAGAAATGGATTCCCAGAACTAGGAAACATTTCTCTCCCTCCCACTCATGCTCTGGAAGAGGGAGAAAGGAAGTTTCTTGTAGCAAACACTTTGAGTTGTCTCTCCCCAGGGACTGAGTGGGAGTGTAGGGAAAAGATTGTACCTTTGATTTGGGGGAGAAGGGGGTGATATTTTGTATTTTGGTCCTTGCTATACTTTTCTCAGTAAATATTGCTTTGTTCAACTGAATTGATGTTAATCGATTAATTGATATTGAGACCATATCAGTTGATGAACTGATATTGAGGAGCATATTAGATGAGGATTTATGAGCAACCATACTAGAGAAACCCTTAACCCCTTCAGAGATCTAGGGATAATTCTTGAGAGAAATAGAAAAAGCTGCCTACTGAGAATTTTACCAACAATTTGAGTGGGTTTAGTGAGAAGTAGCCCCAGAGGTTTGGTACACATAAACAGTTGCAAATTAATAAATATCCCAATTGCCACTGGGATTCCCTTGAGGAAGACATATATGCATGTGTGGGTATATATGTGTATCAACACATACATGCATATATGTATATACATATATAGGCATGTGCATGTATGAGTGCATGTATGTATTTAACATATCTATATGGCTTGTCATTCTGATTTGTGAATCACTTAGTCTCTTTAGATGGTGGCTTAAGAGAGACCCATTAGAAGAATTTGCCAACAATGCCAACAAAATATGTCAATTAAAAACTGTTTTAGGAAAAATGTGCTGCTAGCTATAGAATAACAGCTTAAGGATTATTTACAATACAGAATACAATGTGTTGAGATCAACGTGTGGAAAGTATTTAGCATTCAGACAAAATACATAACACAAACTTGTGAGGTTTCAACATCAGGTCTTCATCTAAGAAAAGTAAAGCGTTCTTTCTGCTAACAATAATGGTGTAACTATGCCCTTATTACTCACTGTTATGTGGTCAGCAACAAACAAGGAGGTTTCAGACATCCTGCATCCTCCACATTTGGGTAGAACACTGAATTCAGGGCCCCACAGTCCATGGATGACTCATTTTGTGTGGGTTCTCCAGCCCTGCCTCTCATAGTCCCAATCCCACTCTGGTGAGGATGCAAACTTTTCCAAGTGCCAACTCATCACTGGAAACCCGTCCTATATCAGTATCTACATGTTGTTAGAGAGAGAAAAATTAAGACAGGGAGCAATAAAGGGCAAATCCAAATAATCAAAAGCAGACCCATAGTAAGAATTCAATTCACTGCTATCCATTTATTCTGGCTTTCTAGGACAGTTATAGCCAAATTGGTCATGTGGAGAACTGGAAGGAACCTTCACAGCCGTATTTGAACCAATCCACCAAAATGCAATCCATTTGTTTGGCTGCACACACAAACTTGACCTTAATTAATTGCCCAAAGTAACCTAGGTCTATTCATTATCAGGAATAGAACTTAGACCTCCCAGCTCCTAACTATGAACTAACGAGAGAATACTCTCTACCATATCATAGATTCCTTTTCCTTGTGGCCTGTTAGTTTTCATTTGCCCCAGGGTCACAGACTACAATCCCACTAGAAAAGATTAAAAGAATTGGTTATAAAAATACACATGAAAAAATATTTTTGACTTTTCCAGGTCTACAATATTCGAAAAGCTCATTAACTAAAATTAATCACTGGTTAAACATGCCTTTTTCTCAAAGAGCAGGAGAAAATGAATTTTCTTTTAAGAGCTGTAATTAACTATAGACATATGGATCAAAGTGCTATGTTATATTACTCAATAAATACATAAATTTTATATCAATATAAAGTTTTGTTAGAACAGATGTTGCTACGGTTACTTACAGTTGTGAATCTTCACATTTTTAGTCCCAGTGGTGCTGGTCACCGTTTTGGTAGACTGGTGTATTGTAGAGCCAGCCGTCCACAAAACTGGGGAAAAGGTTGTTTCCCAGAACCCTTTACGTCCCCTCAGAGGACATCCCTTCTGGCCTCCCAATAACTTAATGCTGTCTCATCCCATTTTCCTATGAAAATCTGCCCTCATAGAAGACTCATTCATTCGTACTACAAGGTAAAGGATAAATAGAATCTTAATGCTGCTACCGTTTCAGGAGGAAAGTACCTTAAATAAATGAATGGAATGCATCTATGATTGGCATCCATCAAAAGCGACAAGAGCTATCTCTGGAATTAAGGAAGCTTTCATTATCCTCCTGAAATAGATGCATCAGTCAAGGCCTCTACACCACTTTAAAGTTTACAAAGCACTTCCCTCCCACACAAACCTGATCACTCTGTGCAGGAAGCTGCCTATTCAATGTACCTGTCTCCCACTCTTCACTGAATTTTTTTCTTCTCTTAAGCCTTTACATTGTAGTTATCTCTGTACATGTTTTAACTCTCTTACTAAACAGCAAGATTCTAGAAGGCAAGAACTAAATTTTCTTCACCTCATCCCCTGTAACACCTAGAACAATACCTTGCACATAATAGATGCTGAATGTCTATTGAATGAATCTGTTTAATAAGGGAAAGCTTTGAATGTGTTGTCTATAAAGACACAGAAGTTTGATTTTTTTTTTGTAGTATTATATGTCACGGCTTAAATAAAAGTATTGGCTTTGTTTTTACCAAGTACCTTAATCATGGTCCTGTGACATTATGCTGTGCAGGATCTGCCATATTGGATTTGTAAATTAAGTGCAGGGCTAAAATATTTAAATAAATCTAATGTTTTAAAATACATCTTATTGTACTTATTCTTTCCTCTTTTTTCCCTTTCTTCTTTCCTCCTTGACAGAATCGCAATTTTCCCACAAGTGTCCTAGGGGCATGCTTTCAAAAAACCAAAACATTAATATGTCAAGCTTAACAAAAGTAGAGATAAAATAAAGCCTCCAATGGTAACCACAAGCTGCTGACCACCTCATTACCACAGAATGGGTTTCCACATGCATTGACTACCCCCAAAAGATCAGATTTACCCAGTGAATGGCAATGGTTAGACACAAATAGAAGAGGCTAGTTCTCTCACTTTTCTGGTTCTCCAGCCACTTCATAGATCAGAGGTTCTTAAACTTCTTTTGCTCTTCACATAATGTTATTCTTTGCCAGGGAGTATCTTGACATACTATGAGATGGATACAAATGTAAGTTCCACACATTTAGCAGCATACCTAGCCAAAACTCATGGAAGACTGGCATATCAGGACACATCTTTTGATACATTTATTTCCTTTTCCTCCCTTTCAGTTTTTTCTCTTGGTCAGATTTAGAAATAAAGTTGTATTTCTATCTAAATCAGTGGTTCTCAACCTTCCCACAACATAAAATTATTTTTGTTGCTACTTCATAACTGTAATTTTGCTACTATTATGAGTCGTAATGTAAATATATGATATGCAGGATGTATTTTCATTGTTACTAACTGAACATAACCCACAGGTTGCGAATCGCTGATCTAAATGGAAGACTCCAAACAGACAACATAGGTTACAGGACAGAGCACCTGGTAGGGCCACGTGATTCTGTTGTTCTCTACTTCCAATATTAAATGGAAGAATGTTTTCCTCTATTGTTTCCCACAAAGTCAGTGTCACAGTCTCACTCCTGAAATTTCTCAATGGTTAATTTCCAAGTTGACATCACTTGGAAAATTAGGACTAAGGCAGCCATATAGGGCAGTGATGAGACCCACATCCACTCTATTGCCAAGGCTTGTCAATTTTATCTTCCTGATATCTCTGACATGTGTCCTGTTCTCTCCTCTGACCCTGCCACTACCCTAGTGCAAGCCCTCAACACCTCACACCTGGGCTATGGCAATAGCCTGCTGTTGGACTCCTTGCCACAAGTCTCTTCTCACTCCAAGCCAACTTCCACTCAGCTGTCAAAGTGATCTTCCTAAAACCATGGCTTCTTCTCACCTCCATGATTATTTATATAAATTTTTAGTTTGGCTTCAAAGCTTTTCATAACCTGCCCCTCTCCCCGTCTTCCCAATTTTCTTATACCTTATACCGAGGGCCATCTTCAGTCTTCCTGATCTATATGTTGCCACTGAACCCAGATGGCTGCAAAGGAGAAAGTGAGGCTGGTGACTTTGCAAGGCTCTGCCTCACTTAAATCCAATTCACTTCCAAGTCACGCATCACCTTCCTGATGGTCCTTTTCCAGAACAAAGGACAAACAATAACAACCTTATACCACCCCTCCACATACTCTTCAATTGACTGACACTGGCCTCCTTGCTGTTCTCTGTTCTCCCTCTTTACCTCCACCCCTTGGTTTTCCTGGATTCCTTCAGGTCCCAGCTAAAATTTCTCCTTCTACGTGAAGCCTTTCCCAATCCCTCTTAATTCTAGTGCCTTCTCTCCATTGGCTATTTCAAAGTTACTCTTTATATAATTTGTTTGTACATAGTTGTTTGTCTCCCCCATTAGCCTGTGACTTCCTTGAGAGTAGGAATTATCTTTCTCCCCCTTATTTTGTGTCCCCAGAGTTCAATACAGTGTCTGGCACACAGTAGGCAATTTTAAAATGTTTATTGACTAACTGGACATCAGTTCAAATTCTGTCTCAGATACTTACTACTTGTGCGACCCTGGTAAGTCACTTAACTACTTTCACACTCAGTTTTCTTATTTGTTAAAAAAAAAAAAAGAAAGAAAGAAAGAAAGAAAAGGGAGGATTGGACTCCATGGTGCCTAAAACTCCTTCTGGTTCTAAATCTATGATCCTGTGATCTAAGGTAAGGTACGCTTCCGATTATGAAGTATCAAAATAACCAGAAATGTATAGGCACAGATATTTACATATTCCACACTTTGTTTTTGTGAGTCAGAAACAAGTAACAAGGAAACACATTACTATGGAGCTTTTAGTAAAAACAAAAATTCTATGTTATGGTAAACACACATTTCCCCATCTATAAAATTTCACACTGATAACTGATATTTATAATAATAAATTCAAGTGATTAAAGTGTTCTCTGTATTGTTCTGACCCACCTGGCCCCACCACGATTCCAAAGTGGGAATCCACCTGGAGTGTGAAGAAGAAAGCAAGAGTCTTTCAACAATATAAAAGGGAGAGTGGCAAATATCTGACCAAACAGATATTTGTGTCCTGGGTCAAAAAGCCAGAGATCAACCAATATTCAAAGGAGTAAGAGAGAGGGGCTTGTCTGCTGTCTATAACAGAGAGTTCAATCACTGGGGCTAAAGCTAAATGAGGAACTAGATCCAAAGAAACAGGTCAACAAAGAAAAAACTATGCAGAGTACAGGATCAAAGGCAGGAATTACTGAGCTCAGTAGTCTCAGACAATACATTTCATTCTGCTTGCCCCCATGATCGGGAGCACTCAGCCCTGGCCAAGCTTCCCCATTCTGTTCCTGAGCCACAGCTGTGTTTTTGCAGGCACTAACAGACATGAATCATCAGAGAAAGGCAAACTTCTCTGGTCAGTCTACTTTTATCTTATTGTGTCTTAATTCTTTGAAAACTTCATAAACCATATATGGTACTATATGGCACATATGGTAACTAAGTCAGTCAGAATGTCTAGTTAAACAGAACACACACCATTCCTCAATGATTTCAATTTAACTAAGTTTAACACGTGATTATTTAAAAAAAACAACTTCTATATCAAGACACAGTGCTAGTTGATGGGAATACAGTGAAATAAGACAAAATCCTGAAGGAGTTTACAATCTAGTAGCAAAGTACCCAAAAAACTATCATACTAATTAAAAATAAGAAGAAGAATGATAACAGCTAGCATTTATTTACTGCTTTAGGGTTGTAGTACTTTATATTCATTATCCTGGTTGATCTTCATGGCAACCCTGTGAGGTAGGCCTTATTAGGCCCATACTATAGGTGGGAAAACTGAAGCTGAGAGAGGTTAGGTGATTTGCACAGTGACAAAATGTTTATAAGTGTCTGAGGCAGGATTTGAACTCAGGTGTCCAAGTCCAATATTCTATCCACTGACTCACCTAGCTACCCCATTAAAATATGATACTTGAATTGGAAAGATCCTTTCAGACCTTCAGTCCTATCAAGTCCTTTCAGAAGGTTACTTAGATTTGGAGGGACTAGCAAAAGCTAAATGGAAGAGGTGGCACCTCAGCTGGACCTGGAAAGATTTCAACAAGTAGAGTTTGGAAGCTCAAACTGTCCATCCCAGTGATGAGATGTCCAGGCCTCCAGTAGCTCCTGATGCAGCCAAGGAACTGAAATAAATGAACATCAAAGTCTAACCCAACGCTGCCATCAAAGACTGAGACATCAGGACAAGAGAAAAGTGGTCTATACTCCACTTTGTTACTACCTGCTCTCTCATTGGCCTCTTGAAATCTGGTTTCTGACCCAAACACTCAATTGAAACTGCTCTCTCCAAGGGTCACCTGTGGGCTACTAACCCAATGGTCTTTTTCAATCCTCATCCTACTCGACTTCTCTAACTTTTTGGCCCCATTGACCACCACCCTCTTCCTAGATACTTTCTTCTCTCATGGCACAAGAACCACCATCATGTTTTCATAGAATCCTCCAAATTTAAGAGTTGGAAAGGCCTTCAAAGACCATCTAGTCCAACTCATACCTGAACAATATAGCAATTCAACAGAAAAGTGCTGTAATAAATCACCTGAGATACAAAGATGAAATAGTCCTTGCTTTCTGGAAGTTTATATTCTACTGAAAGACAACATGAATACAAATAAATAGAAGATATATAGAAAATAGTCCAAAGTAACTTCAAGGCAGAGAAAATATCTAATCAATGGTAGTGAGAAGGTCTAGGAAAGCCCTTATATAGGGAGAGGAATCACCTAAGCTTTGTTTTGAAAAAAAAATGGATTCTGCAAGGTGGAGGTAAGGAAGAAATGTCTTCCAGACACGGGAGAAAAAAGCATAAAGACCAGAGAGGGAATATAGCATACAGAGGGCAGGTAACTAGCAGGCTAGTTTGACTGAAGCAGAGAGTATATATAGGGGGAATTGTATCAAATATGACTGAAAAGGTAAAGAGGAAGCTAAATTATGAGAGACTTTGAATGCCAGACTGAGTATTCTGTATCTTATCCTAGAAGCAATAGGAATCCACTGAAGAATTTTGAAGAAGGAAACATGGTAAGATCTGTGTATTAGGGAAATCAACTTGGCAATTTATTATAATAAAGCTAGTCTTGTTGTTCATCCTTCGTTCTCAAAGAAGACCAATGTCTTGCTTGTGAATTGGTTATACATGAGGCAGAGTTGTGCAAAGTACAGAGGCATCAAAGTCCAGTGGCAAGACAAAGGTCAAGATGACTGACCATGGCCTAGGATCAAGTGGGTGAGCTTGGCCTTCTAAATTAAGGTCTCAGGTCTCAGTTTGTCTGAGGCCACATCCATTCAATAACTAAGGACAAGGTGAACTTGAGACAAACGATGGTTCAATTTACCATCATAAAGATACCAGTCTTGATCAGCAAGACCTTCAAAGTTTCTGTCCAGAACAGAAAACAATTGCAATTTACACTTATTCAAAACCATCAAAATATAAACAATGAGCCACAAAAACTAGCCCTTTTGTAGTGCTTTAGTTGCAAAGTGCTCTACATATACCTATTTTACAGATGAGTAAACTGAGGTTAAATGAGTTGTCCAAGGCCACAAAGCTGAGGCAGAATTTAAACTCCATTCTTCCTACCTTCTAGTCCAGAACTCTACCCACATCACCATGTAATGGCCAGTTTTTGGAAAATGGATTAAGCAGGGATGGGGAACTTGTGGCCTCAAGGCCACATATGGCCTTCTAGGTCCTCATGTGATGCCCTTTGACTGAATCCAAATTTTACAGAACAAATCCCCTTAATAAATCTTGTTCTATAAAACTTGGACTCAGTCAAAAGACTGAACCCAAGGACATAGAAGGTCACATTGTGGCCATGAGGCTGAAAGTTCCCCACCCCTGGATTATAGAGAGCAGAGACCAAAACCTGAGAAAAGAATTTGGAGGCAATCACATTTGTAATAGTTCAGGCAAGACATGATAAGAGCCTGAACTATGGTAGCAACTGTGAAAGTTGTCCAAGAATTCTTTCTACAACATCTCCAACAAATGGTCATCCAGCCTCTACGTGAAGACCTTCAGTAAGAAGGAACCCACTTACTTCTGACGTACTATATTCAACTTTTTGGACAACTCTCATTGCAAGGCAGTTTTCCCTTACATTAAGCCTCCCAACAACTTAAGTACATTATTCCTCATTCTGCCTTCCTCACCAAACAGAAGACTAATCCATGTACCAGTATTATAAAGATTTAAACACTGATATCATCTTCCTAAATCTTTTCTTCTCCATTTTAAACTTTTCTAGATCATCCAATGAAACCTCTATGACATCATCTACACAGAGTTCTATCCTGAATCCTAGAACCATAATCCTCATCAAGAAGTGATCCAACTTGCCTCTATCTGTACTAAACTGAACACAATATTTCAGATGTGGTCTCACTTTTGAAAGTTATTGTGAAATACTACATCCTTCATTCTGTATACCATCTCTTCCAGGACAGCATTAGCTTTATTGGTTGCCATGTCATATTGTTGACTCATTTTGAGCTTGGAGTCTACTAACCCCCACCCCCTCTTTTAAATAACTACTCAACAACTAGCCACATCCTCCCCACCCTGTACTTAAGAAGTTGCTTTTTTACAAAAACCAAGGGGCATGACTTTATATTTATCCCTATTAAGTTTCATTTCATTCAATGCAACTGATAGTTCTAGTATTTGGGGATTTTTAAAATCCTGACTCTGTCATCATGTCACCCACTTCTTCAAGCTTCATGTCATCTGCAACTTTGAAAAGCATGCCATGTATACCTTCTGCTAAGTAAATTATAATACGTTGAATAGCATAAAGCCAAATGTAGATGCCAGGGTCAATCTACTAGAGACTTCCTTTCAAGATGATGTGAACCAATTAATGAATACCCTTTGGGTCCAGCTGTTTAACTAATTCTGAAGCTACCTGACTGGGTTATCACATAGTCCATTTCCTCCATTTTGTCCACATAGCTAGCTAAAACAAGAGTCACAAAATGTTTTGCTGAGATCTAACTATATTATTTCTATAGTATTTTCTGATCTAACAAGAAGAAAAAGGAGAAAGAAGAGGAGGAGGAAAAGGAGGAGGGGGAGGAAGAGGAAGAAAAGGTAAAAGAGGAGGAAGAGGAGTTGTTAAGATTTGATGGAACCATTTTGACTTCTAGTGATCACTGCTCTTCTTGTTAAGTACTCATTAACCATTCCCTTTAATAATGTGTTCTTGAATTTTTCCAGGATTAGAAATCAAGCTCACTGTTCAGAAAATTCATTATTCTCTCTTTTTTATGAAAATCAGGTCAAAATTTTCCCTCTTCCAGTCCCGTAACACCTCTGCTATTCTCCAAGCTCTTCCCAAGACTAGTGACAGTGGTTCAGCAATCATATCTGCCAGCTTTTTCGGTACTGTGATATATAGTTAACTAATGACTTGAACACATTGAACATAGCTAGATGATGACTTTCTCCCCATTTATTTTTAGTTTCTACTCTACTAGTGATTTTTGCTTTATCTTTCCCAGTTCAAAGGTTATTCTTCCTAAGAAGAAAAAACAGTAAAAAAAAATGAGAAAAAAAACTCAGTCTTCTCAATAAAATTCATTATCGCTATCCCATCCATCCCAAGCAAACATCCCACCCTTTCTTTGGTCTTTCTCTTCTACTCAACATAGTTGTGCTTTAAAAAAAACACTACAAATTTTGGTTGTCTTTAATATTCATTGTGTGACAACCCCTGGCAATCAGCTAGCTGGTCACAAAAACCTCTGGGACTTGTAGTTCTTCCCTAAAGGGAGATCAGCCTTCAGACAAGATGAGGGCTGCGGGTGGGGTTCACTCACAGAAATGACAGGAGTTGGGAGAGACTCTCAAGGAAAAGTAGGAAAGCAAGGGAGAGGTGGCAGTCATCCCATGGCAGCTGCATGATCAGGGCAGCGGCTGGTGCCTGCTTTGTCTGTAGTTTCCTTCTGAAATAATACAGGAGTATTATATATATACATATATATATGATATATATAAAACCCTCCTATAATATCATGAGGGATGACCTCCATCTAAATGGGCAAGTTAGGAAGCCTTTGCAGCTGTGCTTTTTATCACAGGTGTTCATCCCCATAGCAGATGCACAGAGAGAAACAAGCCAGCCAAGAGGAGAATGAAGAGGCAAGGCCTATCCTGCCCCAGCTTTACTTCCATTTCTGTTTTTCATAATTTATTCTGTTTAAGAATACATTTGCCAAATTTTGTATTATTTCTTATAAGCACCTGTGGTCAACCCTGTTTGCATGTTGTTGGATGTCCCCAACAAGCCCTGGAGACTCTCCATTCTCAAGGAGGATATGACACAAGTTGAAATCTAATTTCTCAATGAGAGATACTCTTTTTTTTTTAAATCTTGCTGCTGATCTCTCAATAACAATTCTTCTTCCCTAGATACTAGACATTGTCCTTCCTGATTTTCATTCTCTTCTCACCACTTTTATATGGATATTCTCTGATGATCTGCCCTTGGCCCTCTTTTCTTCTCTGTCTAGACTTTCTTCCTTGACAATCTTATTTCAAGTACTACCTCTATGCAAATGAAGCCCAAACCCTTATTTCTAGCCCTGACTTTTAATCTAAACCCCATATTTGCATCAATAGGTCCCTATAGGAATGCCATCAATTCCTCAAACCCAATTTACAAAAGCAAACTGTTTATCTTTCTCTCTAACCCTGCTCTTCCTTCTGACTTCACTATTTCTGCCTGTGGAGCCACCATTCACACTCTCTTCTATATTCGCAACCTTTGGCTTCTCTTAACTCTTTCCTTTCCCTAACCTCTCTTATTCAACCAGTTACCAAATCTTGTCAACTCCACTTAGGCAACATCTTTCACATCTTCACTCCACATTCTCTATGTTCCAATCAATCTTGAATACACTATCCCCTTGAACTGGCCTTATGCTTTCTTACTTCAATGCTTAGACTCATTTATTCTTCATGCCTTGAATTTCTTCCCTTTCTGTTTCCACCTGACAAATCCTTACAAATTTGTCCATCTCAAACATTACCTCTTTCATGAGGCCATAGTCTTCCTTCAGTAATACTTTTTTTTGGTTTTTTTTTTTTTGGAGGGGGGAAGACAGGGCATTTGGGGTTAAGTGACTTGCCCAAGGTCACATGGCTAGTAAGTGTTAAGTGTCTGAGGCTGGATTTGAACTCAGGTCCTCCTGACTCCAGGGCCAGTGCTCTATTCACTGTGCCACCTAGCTGCCCCTCAGTAATAACTTTTACCTGTCCACCTAGCTTTGTACTGTGATAGACTGAAAAACCTGAATGCTAGTCGTACTTTGTCTTCTTGCCTAACATTCACAACATTTCATTTTCTGGAAACTTCCAAAAATTTAGGCTTGGACTCCTTATCTTGTTTAGCCAGGGCTTTTTGCTTTAGCCAGTATATTCTTCTCTAGAACCTCAGTAATTGGAAACTAACCCAATGCGCCTGAGTGAGAGCTTGGCTAAGTTCTAGTAAGCTCCTTCAGTCTGAAGGTGACTAAGAACTAGATACTTCAAACTAACTACGAGAAATCATGAAAAGTTCAGTCAAACTTGGTGTTTCTAGCCTGAGGGCCATCTCTTTCAAGATTTGCTAACCATCTTCCTCCAATCATACTCTAAAGACCAAATCTGCCCTCCTCCTGTCGAACACCCTAGTCTTGTACTTGTCATAAAGGACTGAGACAGTCCTTCTCTAACAAATTTATTATGTTATATGAGAATTTGTAATGTTACACAATCAAATGAGACTATGTAAAGTGTTTCTGTAAATGGTAAAGCACTACAAAAATGCCAGCTCTTATCCATCATATTACTGTTATTTCATTTTCATCTTATTTTAACAAAGTTCATATAGAATTGTTCCAAGGACAAGTTGCTATCCTACTATTATTCTATTTAATATTCTATAGACTCTTGTACAAATGGATAAAATGGTTGCTTTTTGTAATTGAATAAGAGTGTTGTGATTTAAGTTCATTTCCTGTAGACTCACTGAAAGCATTTTTGGTACAACTCTATTAGAAAGGGGAAAGGGAAGAAAAGGAAGAAGCATTTATTAAGCACCAACATGTTGCACTGAAGTTTTGCAAATATTATATCATTTGGAAGTAGCAGACAGGATAATGGAGATGATATGTGCCTCATCCAATTTCCATTTGATTTTTCTTTCTTCTGCTAGGTCACTATAAATTGAAAACTTTTCATTCCATGTAGCATAGAAACTGTGAGCATTTAGCAATGTCAACTTCTATTAAAAAAAAAAACAACTTTTCCTAAGTTTTTATGGGCTTAAATGCTTTGTAGACTATTGTGGGTAACACTTTAGTCAGTGACAACAACCTGGTTTCAGTAGTTTATAAGGTTAATTTCTCCAGGATATTTTATGATCTCTATTTGTAATAAAAGATTTCGTTGTCTATCAGTTCATTCAAGATAGCAAGCTTCTGACATAAAAATGTTAACCATCAGGTCATATCTTTTTAAGTATTCAGTAGGTGTTAAACTTTTGCAGTCTGCCACAATGTGTGGCACAGTTTCTACAGTGATTTCTTGGTTTCCTTATAGATGATCCTTATGTAATTTCTGGTAGCAATGATCTGGTTATGAATTGCCAACATAAACCCTTTCATTTCCACAAACAAATCCACATGACTCAGTCATTGGTTTGGCTCTTCATTGTCTACATATTTTTGGTGGAGTTCATGTAGGTGTCACCCACGGAGGGTCTTTTGATTTCACTCTTGGATCCTGGCTATTGGGAAGGCTCCATTTGGAGTTAATCCATTTTTTTTGTTACATTCAACAAATTTAATGATGTTTACCTGTTATCAGCCTTTATTCTTGCTCAGTAAAGTGATGTCTGCTTTTTCCTAAAGTATTTCTGTAGGCTTGTTGACCAGTTTATCATGTGGTCTGAGAATGTCAGCCTTATTCCTCATTTTTGGCAAGGAAATGTTCATCAAATGTTCATCTGTCTAAAACTGCGTTAGGATGGTGGCCTTGGGTTTTGTTAATATTAAATTGGTTTCTGTTAGAATACTTTACTTAGTCCCACCTCACCCGTTTCCATTTTGGGTAGAACAGAGGCAGTCACACGGGGTAAACAGGCATAGATGTACGGTAAACCGCATCTCACCTATGATTACATTCTCTTTTCCAACTCCTCAACCTCTTCCTAACTTCCAAATTATTTTTGTAGCTGTTATTTTTATTGTTGTCTCTGTTTGTGCTTTCTCCCTGTACTAGGCTGTAGGCCCTGTAGGGTAAGGCTTGTGTCTTGTCTATACTCTGAATCTCTGAATCTCCCTCAGCACTTAGCAGACTTATCTGTCTACAATAGGCACTTAAAAAATGTTTGTCAGATCAATAAATGAAGTCAGATTGTGGAAGGTTTTAAATGACAGAATAAAATGTTCATACTTTAAGGCAACGGGGTTTAGTTCGAAGCAATGGGAATTGATCCTTTTGGAAGTTCTACTAGTTAAAAAAAAAGGAAAAAAAGAAGAGGAGGGAAACTGATGGAGAGGGTAGAGGACAAGAGAGGAGAAGACAGGAGAGGAGAAGGAGGAAAGAAGACAGGAGAGGAGGAGGGGAAAGGAGGAGAAACTACAAGAAAATCTACCAAGCAATAAAAAAATTATTAAGAGCTTACTTGTATGAGGAATACTCTGCTGGATGCTAGGGCAGATGCATGTTTTAGGTAAAAGATCCTTCTTGCCCTGGGGAAGTTAGATATAGGATACAGTAGTATAATGGTAAGTAAAGCAAGTATCACCAACTATATTGGAAATGTGTCCAGAAATTGAAAACAATGGTGGACATGGATCTTATGTCCATATAATAGAGAGGCGCCATTATCTTCCAGATGTCTAAATGACATGAGGAACAAAGGAACCAGTATATGTTCTACTCTTCACCTTTTATCCTCACTATATAATTCTACTATTTGGGACTTGGGGACTAGGGAAGGAGAAGAGTTTAAAGACAGAGAACAGAATTAGTGATGAAGCAGTCATGACATTCTGCCCTGAATCATTCATACACTGTCAAAGCCAGTGGATACAAAATACAAGAAAGGAAATAGTAATGAAACCCATGGCTTCAGATACCTAGCCACACAGTGTACTGAGTATGAGTCACAAATAAGATGAATTGGACTCTAATTAGAAATATGAATGCAAAGTGGCCAATCTGACCTCCTATGTATCACTGAGATTTTTTTTTCTTTTAGTTAACACTTTACATAGCTTTGACTATGTGCCAGGAACTTAAAATTATTATCTCATTTGATCCTCACAACAACCTTGGAAGATAGGTGCTATTATTATTCCCATTTTACAGATAGGGAAACTGAGGCAAATGGAAACAAAAATTTTTTTTACAGTGACTTGCTCAGAGTTGCACAGCTAGCGTCCAAGGCCCAGATCTGAACTCAGGTCTTCCTGACTCCAGACCTGCACTCTATCCGATGTGCTACCTAGCTGATTGAAATAATGGACATAAAAGGGTATAATTCATTCAAAAGGTATAGGACCAGTAAAAAAAGAATAGCAAATTCGTACTGTACTTTAAAAAGATCTGCACATGTGAAGAAATGCAGGGACAAGAATGGAAAATCATAGGCAAGAATATCTGGTTGAAGATCAAAGTGGAAGAAACAAAAGCAATATTGTTATCATAGTATATACTACAGGTTACCTGGGCTGTTAAGAAGAAATAGAGGAAGAGCTTAGGAAATATAATAAGCCCAACAAAGAAGTATGCAAAAGTAGTGACAGAACACATTAGACATCTGATATGTCTACCTAAAGATACCTTGAATTAGAACTGAATCCCTTCTCTGTTTCTTCTCTCCTCTATCTGTCCTGTGTGTATATCTCTCTCTGTCTCTGTCTCTTTCTATGTCTCTGTCTCCATCCATCTCTCTGACTCTGTCCTCTGTCTGTCCTCTGTATGCCTATATGTCTCTCTCTAACCCTCTCTATCTCTATGTCTTTCTGTCTCTCCCCACCCGAAGTGGAGTAGTTAATAAGTTCTTGACAATTTATTATTCAAAAGGATCATAGGCTTGAAGCTGAGAGGGCCTTTAGCAATTATTCAATTTACCCTACCCCATCTATCTTATTGATGAGGCAATTGAAGCCCAGAGAGGGGAAGTAACTTGACTAAGGTCGTGAAGTGACCTTGATGCCACAAGTGGTAGAGGTAAGTTTCAAACCCTGATCTTCTGATTTCAAATCCAGCATGTTTCCCATTGTGCCATGAAGAACCAGCAAGGGGAACTTTTTATTCTGGATCTGAATATCACCACGAAGTTGAAACCAGTTACTGAGATAAAAACAATGAGAACACTTTGGGGAAGTGGCAACTAATCTTAAAATCTGTGACAGTTGAAAGAGAAGAAAGTCAGGCATAACCTCACATGGTCATAACAGCCAATCCATGTCAAAGTCAGGATTCATTCTGGGTCTTCCTGACCCCAAAGCCAGAGCTCTATCCTCAGTTCCCTCCTGCTTCTCTGTTTGTAAAATTGCAAGCTTAATACAAGTTAATGAATGTAAGATAGATGGAAGTTAAAAAGATTAACATGATCTTGGACTGTATGAAGAGAGACATGATATTCAGGACAATGGAAGTTAAAGTCCCATCGTATTCTACTCCAGACAGGCTAATATGGAGCATTGTGCTTGGGTCTTGTGCACAATAGTGTAGGGATAACCTTTAGCACCTTATTTTAGGAATAACATTGATGAGCTAAAATACAACCAGGTGAGAAAACCAAGGTTGTAAAGAACATTGAAATCGTACTTTGTGAGGAATACTTGGAAGGACTAGGAATGCATGGCCCAGAAAGTAAACTTAGAGAGAACAGAGTAACTGTCTCACTATATTTGCAAAGGTGCAAAGGCAAGAGATGAAATATTACATATGTAGAACATCACACAATCAAGTATAATTTGATCAGAGAATATGGCAAGGGGAGTGATCCATAAGAATACTGGAAAAGTAGGAAGAGGATAGTTTGTAAAGAGATTTAAATGTCAAAAAACTTATATTTTAGCCTAGAAGTAATAAAGAGTCACTTGTGTTTATAGAATGAGGAAAGTAATATGATCAGACCTGTGCTTTAGGAAAATTGTTTTGGTGACTATGTGAAGGATGTATTTGAGTGGAGATGAGTTAAGCCAGTTGAAAGGGATCAATGAAGAGGTTATAGCAGTAAGGCAGGCAAGAGTTGATAAGGGCCTGAATCAGGCATATGACTGCATGAATAGAGAGGAGGGGATTTGTGGGAGAGATGTTGCAAGGATAGAAATTATAAGATCTGGCAATAGATTGGATATATTTTTGATGGAGTAATATGAGAAATCAATGATGATATCAAAGTTATGAAGTTAAGTAACTGGAAAGACCTTGGTGCCCTTGATAATAATAGGAAAGCTGAGAAGAGGAATGAATTTGGAGAAAATGTAATGTGTGTTTTGTTTTGCATTTGTTGAGTTTTAGGTGCCCACAGGATATACAGTTTGAAATGTAAGATAGGCAGCTGGTGGTATGGGATTGGAGCTCAAGAGAGACTAGGATTCAATGGCTAGATCTGGGAATCATCTGCATGTAGATGGTCATTGAACAAATGGGAACTGATGAGGCCAAAGTGAGAGAGTGTTGAAAGAAAAGAGAAGGGGCCAAGGACAGAGCCATAGGACATACCCACAATTCATGAGTGTGATGTGAATAAATCAACAAAGGAGATTAAGGAGAAGCCATCAGATCAGTTAAGAACTGAGAGAGAAGTATTATAAAAACCCAGAGGAGAAAATATCCAGAAGGAGAAGTTAGTCAATAGTATCAAATGCAACAGAGAAGTCAGAAACAATGAAAATTGGAAAGAATTAGATTGGCAATTGAGATGTCATTGGTAGAAAGTAGTTTTAAAAGAATGATGAAGTTGGAAGTCAAAATTCATGGAATTGAGAGTGAAGGGGAAGAAGATGAAGGTACAAAGCATAGACTAAGCTTGTTTCAAGGCATTTGGCTGGAAAAGGGAGGTAAGATGCAAGATAAAGTTAGCAGGAGTGGCAGGATACAATGTGGGTGTTTTTAAGGATAGAAAAGACTAGAATATTTGTAGGCAGCAGAAAAGAAACCAGTAAATAGAGAAATATTAAAGATAAAAAAACAGGACAATAGTGAGGGCAATCTTTTGGAGAAGAAGGAAGGGGATGGGATCAAAGGTAATAATGCAGAGAAGTTGGCCACCTCTTCAACAGAGATCTACACAAAGGAGAAAATGGTGGGGGATAATGTCAAGGGGTGGTGAGATGATGAAGGGAGAAAAAGGTAGTTTTCTATGAATAGCATCAAATTTTTCAGTAAAGTATGGTGAGAGATCACTTCCACAATTCTCACACATATGCTCTAGTAAAAACTAAAAAAAGTGCCAGATCAAGTAAGGATCAAGAAATTAAAAGAAAAGCAACAGTGGGCTCCAGTATCCAGCCTACAAGTGCTTGAAAAGAGGCCTGGCCAAGGAAGTCAGTATGAGTTAAGTCAATAGGCCTGTGTAATAAAATTTGAAGATCCCTTTGTATTGCTAAGCTAAGAGGTACTTAGCACCTAGTATCAAATCAAGCCTCTGTTAAAGAAACAGAAGGTATGAACCCCTGTTGCTGACATGACAGGAAGGGGCTGAACAGGGAGGAGCAATACTGTACATAAGGAAAACCCCCAGCTGGGAAAGTCAGAATTTCCTGGGAACTTGTGGTGGCAGAGCTTCTTCTGAGGGCCAGCCAAGCTGCTGAGGACTTCCGAGGGCCAGCTGGAGCTATTAGAGGAGGCATGATGGTAGTGTTAGTGTGTTGTTTGTGGCTTTGTTAAGCCTTGACTTCCCAGGAATACAGACTATGAAGGATTTAAGGTGGACTGGACACTGTGAGCTTCTCTGCCAATTATTGCCTTAGAGAGTTACCTAGAGCCCTACGAGATCAAGTGACTTATTCAGGTCATATAACAAATATCTGGAACTCAGGACTTCTTGGTTACTAGGAAGGTTCTCTCTGCACTAAACTATAGTGCCTTTAATGGTGTTTTTTTTTTTCCCTAGGTAAGGTTCAGTCTAATGGGGTGGGAAATTACTATGATACAAAGACAAAAGGCAGCAGTAAAATATATTTTAAAGTATATTTGATATTTCTAAAAATACTTCATTAGCTAATTGAAATAAAATATTATAACATCATAGAAGTAATAGTGTTAGCTGTAATTGCTCTTAATCAAAATACTTCCCCACCCTCATCCCCTAATATAACCTTCACAGGGTGCAATCTTTACCTCTGGCAGCTCTGAATGATATGGCCTGAAAAATCAAGCAGAAAATGTTCTAGCATACACGTTTGGCCATGTGATTTTAAAAGTCTGTAACTCTGAAGATCCTTAACCAATTTTCTTCAAATTTGGCTTGTTTTTCTTCCCTGTATACAGACTACAAAGCTGCCAAGTTTAAAGTTTACAAAAGATAGCCAATTTTTTTTTCATTTATGCAAGCAAAAAGAAAAACTAAATTGTTTTTCCTAAGTGGGTAAAGTATATTTTCACCTCTGGGTAATTCAAAAATGTATGAGACTCTTTTGTTCAAAAATTTCACATAAGTGTATGTCTGTCCACACACTACACATCTCCTCACACCCACATGAATATCCTTTGTAAACAGAACAAAAGAAAATGTCAATTCAAGGACCATGAGCTGAGTTGGGGAGTTTGGAGAGAGAACAGAAGATATATAGTTCATAGTGTCATGCTGATAGCCACATTATGCTCCTGCTATGAACATTACTGCAATTCAGCTGAAAACTAACTTTCACCCTTCTAAACATATATTCTGATGTTACTCAAATCACAAATGTGGTGAGCTGACTACTTTCAGCCTCCACACAAGTAATCTGAAACACTGAAAAGAGTCCCCAAGCCAATTCACAACCAAAGATAGACTCCAACTGAGAGGTGGTGAAGGCAGTGGTGTGAGTGGTGCTGGGGGAATATTTTATGACTAAAAGAGGCTTTAAAAAACAGCAAAGGAGGAAATCTCTCAATGTGCCCTGCAATGCATCAGTATAATTGAGTCTCCTTAAACCTTAGGGGTTTGGGTTTTTTTTGCTTATAAAAAGCAAAACAAAACATTTTATATCTTTTTTTAAGAATTTTTTTTATTCAAACTTTGGAATATAGCTAAATCTGGCAGGGCCTAGACCTCCCTCACACACATTAAATTCACACAGGACAAAGTTAGAAAGACTGTAAGCTCTCTGGTTAGGAGAAATAACTAATTTTAATCATAAATCTCAAGACCATTATTACAAAGCCTCTGAGTCTAAGCAGAATAATAGATTCTTATTGTCCAAATTTACATCTAACAAATATGCACTCTCAAATTATCTTTTGAAACAGGTGACAAAAATCCCAAATACGCTAGACTTCCTATAAAAGACCAATCAGAGGTAAATAATTCACTACGGTGCCCCCCACCCCAGGGGAGGGGGGGGCACAGTGATCTATCTGATAGGTTTGAAAGAATGTGAAGGTTAAGTTATGGAACTATTAGCCAAAATGAGTAACCTAATATTACATATAGCCCTCATGCCGGAAGACTGGCAGATAGCCAGCATAACTTTCAGGAATAAGAAGGATTCAGGAGGTAACTGAGAATTATAGGCTGGTTAATCTCATTCCTTTCTCCGCTAGAGAGCCTGAATCTAAAGTACCTGGTAGGGCGACTAAACAACTAAACAAATATGACTTTCAAGATGCTTTCTACAAGATTTCAAATGAAAGACCGTTAAAAAAAAATAGTCGTCATGGGTTAGAATGACTTTTTCATAGATAAGAAGAAGAATTAAGGACAAAGCGGGAAGGAGAAAAATAAACAGATACCTTCTGAGGCAGAGGAATTTAAACAATGAACTCACTTAAAGTATGGCTACTGGTCTTATACAACATTTTCACAAATTATCTGGGAAAAGAAATACATGGTCAACATTTCAGGTTTGCCGAAGACACAAAGCTATGCTGGGTAATGAAATGCTAAACCAAAAGGAAAAATGTGACAAGAAATCAATTACTGGACTAATAAATTAACATTTGTTAAGTGTCTGCTACAGTCAGACACTGTGCTAGGTGATGGGGAGGTAAAAACAAAAATTAAACAGGCACCGTGCTTAAGAAATATGTGGAACATGCACGTATAAATATAAGATATAGCTATACAGATATAGTAAAGGCAATATAATAAGGAAGAGGAAGGTACATGCTAATGGGGGGGATCAGGAAAGACTTCATGTGGTAGATGATGCTTAAGCTAAGCTTTGTTGGGTTACTTTTTTTTTTTTTGTCTTTTTGGAGGCGAGAAGGCAGGGCAATTGGAGTTAAGTCACTTGCCCAAGGTCGAACAGCTAGTAAGTATCAAGCATCTGAGGCCAGATTTGAACTCAGGTCATCCCTGACTCCAGGGCCAGGGCTCTATTCACTGTGCCACCTAGCCATCCCTTAAACTAAGCTTTGAAGCAAGCTAAGGGGTTTAAATTGTGGAAGTTTGTAGGCAGTACATTCTAGGCGTGACGGGTAGCCTGTTAAAGGTACAAAGATGGAAGATGAAATGTATGGGATGACAACAGGAAGGCTGCTTATCTACATTACAGAGTTCATGAAGGTGAAGACTGTGTAATATATCTGAATAGACAAGTTGGGGTGAAATTGTGAAGGACTTTAATGCCAAAAAAGGGGAGGATTTTTATTTTATCCTTGGGAAAAGGGAACCATCAAAAGGGACTGGGGGGAGGTATGATGGGAAGGTTAGAGCAGAGGGAGTGACATGATCAAATCAGCTATAATTTAGAAATATCGCTTAGGTGGCTTTGTAGAGAACATATGAGAGAGAGTAGGGATTTGGAGGAAGTCAAAAAATTAGCAAGGAATTGCCATAGTCCAAGGGAAAAAATGTGATGAGCTCTTGAATGAGGGTAACTGTGGAATGAATTGATAGAAGGAACAAATGTAAGACATTATAGAGGTAGGATCAATCTAGGCCAGAGAAGGACCAGGTTAAGTTTTAGTCTTTCCATTCCTTTCTAGGCTATACTCCTGACTCTCCTGGTCTTTCCCTGGAAACTCACTTCACCCCAGGACATCACACATTGGAAGTATCTTCTATGCACCTACAGCTTCTCCCTCTGATTGCACGGCTCTCCTCCAAACCTCCCTTTAAAGAGGACATCCAAGATGGGTGTGTCTCCTTCCCCTCCAGACTGAATTCCTGACTTTCTCTACTTGGCACAGTGATGAGCACATAGTAAGCCCAATAAATATTTATAGATTGATTGATACTCTTCCTAGCTCTTCCTTTTAATTGTCATCTTCCACTATTACAAGGTAAGCTCCTGGAGGGCAGGGACCTTCTTTCTCTCTGATTGTACTTATATTTCCAACTCTTAGCACAGTGCCTGGGATGTACTAAGGTTGACTGGCGGCCATCCCTGTGGCCTCTCCCTCTGCCTGGTTGGTTCCTACCAGAACCTCCACTTTAAGGAGGAGGCCCAAGTCAGCCATATGTTCATTCCTTTTTAGGCTGACCTCCTGAATTTCCCAGACTTTGTCTACAATGCCATTTCACTGGAAAACTTCAGATCTTTCTTCCCCTAAGCCTTTTGAACTTTCTTTGAAGTATTGTCTTCTTCTTTTAGAATGTAAGCACCCGGAGGGCAGGGACTGTCTTTCTGCTTGAATTTGTATCCTAGTGGCAACAGGGAATCAACAGAGGGTTCTGAAACTTACTTGGCTCTTTTCCCAGTGCTTAGCATAGTGCCTGCCTGGCACATAGTTGGCTTTTAATAAAAACTTGCTGACTTGTTTTGATTTGAACAAAACTACATGATATGAAATAATAAGGATGAGGACTGGACCTGTTATTTTTAATATATGGTACTCCAGGATGAGGAAATCCCCTCCATTAATGCAGGTCAGTAGGTTTTCTACGACTCACAATCTTGGAGAGAAGGAATAAATATGCCAAGTTTAAAGACTTTAACGTATAAAGACCTTTGGCATTTAAAAAATTGTCATGGGTCAGCAGTTGGAAAATATTGAAAGAGATCATAGGAAGTGCAGAAGAGAACACTGGAAAACAGATGGCTAGAACCCTGAGTTATTAAGTGACTTGCCCAGACTCAGCCAGTACTAAAGCCCATATATTCTGGGCTGCAGGTCCAGCTCTATACACTATGCCATGCTGCCTTTTTTTAAGATAATAGTCAATATAAGTAACCCAAATTCCGAGCAAGTCTGTCTGGGCAAGTCATTTGAGGGATAATCAGTGGACAGTTCCATTTGCTCCCACAAAAATATTAAGAAATCCAGAGGAAGCCCCTTCCCAGAACGTTGGTTGGCCCAAGCCCTATAGAGTATATCTGAGAAGATGTGGATAAGAGTGGTACAGGATGAATACATTTGAATGGGTTGCATCCTACATGGTAGGAAAATGCAGCCATACCAAGAAGATCATGAAATCCATTAAAATAGAGGAATGATCCAAACTACACTTTTAGGATAAATAAGCTTTCACTGATTCTGGATGCTTTTATTATGCAGTTTTGTCACACACAGTGGAAAACCTGTTGTGATCGTTGTTTTTGTTGAGTTTTTAACTTAGAAAACGTTCTACATTACTCTAATTTTGTAGTCTTAAAAGGACTTTTCCCCCAAGAGGTGAGAAGGTAGTAAGCATTTATTTATTAATAAATATGTTTGAGATAAGAAAGACTCTAAACTAAAAAGGGACATGATCCAGGAAAGTGACCTGAGAGATAATGCAGACTGCTACCTGAAGACACTGCCTTAGTTAAAAAGACCAAAAAAAGTAAGGCATCAGTGGGAAAAATATGTCTATATCTACAGAACTGTAGACACAGAGTTAAATCTAGATGGAGATTGAGATAAAGATCTTTAATCTTTCTATGTGCATAGATAGCTATATCTAGTCCCAAAAGTCTTAGTGTAGTTTTAAATTTTAATAACTTCAGAAGTATAAAGGCTACAAACTTACAAGAAAATATTTGAAAGGTTAATTATTTAAATTTTGAAAATACTGATATTTTCAATTAAAATTCGACATCACCCACCATCTTGTGCTATATATGTATGCATGTATGTGTATGTGTGTATACACACATATATGTATATATGTACAGTAGTTAACTTTTTTAATTTTGTAAAAATTTTCATCAGTTACTGCTCAGTAATCATCACAGAATAAGGTTTTAAGGCATACATGACAATTTTGATATGATCCCATAAGAAAAAGTCTAATAGAGAGTGATCAAGTGACCAAGGTGGCTAAGCAAGAGAGCCTCCTCTACATCTCCACTAACATGAAGAAGTGTCATTCAAAAAATTAAGTTAAAATTTGAAATTTATTATACAAATTTTATAAAACTAAATAAATGTAAAGAAATTTAAATCACTGAACTTTCAAATGATTTTTCTAAGTTTGTGACATTTATACTTCTGAAGTTTTTAAAACCACCTTAAGATTTTTGAGTCATGCTATCTATTTGATATAATCTGATATGATATATGTAATTGCTTCTACATATATGTGCTGACATACATGCTTATTTCCATATATATATATATACACACACACACACACACACATATAAATATTATATGATATTACTTTTGTACAGAATTGTGCTTCTATCTCTGAAATCTATGTATCATTCTGGTTGCTATACCAATAATTAACATTTATATACTGCTTCAAGGTTTGTCAAATGCTTTCTTTCTAACAACCCTGTCAGGTAAGTATTACAGATATTATTATCTCCATTTTTCAGTTTATGAAATGGAGTACGTAAGAAGTTTAGTGAATTGACCCCTAATTACGCCATCAATAACTGCCTAAGGCAGGATCTAAACCCAGATCTCCTGATTATACATCTAGTATCTTTAAATTCCAGAGAGAGAGAGATCAAGACACCACCAGGCAAGAACAAACAGAAATAATTAGGACTATTTAGCCTGGAAAGGTAAAAATCACAAGAGGATATGGTTAGAATCTATGGAAAAATCAAAAGGCTGGTTAAGTTGAACATAAATTTATTCATTATTCTGTTACAGTAGCTAACTTGAGAAAATCCTTTGAAACTTGAAAAGAATTTAGAACCAATAAATGGAAGTATCATTTAACAAAGAAAGTAACAAGCTTATAGAATAAAAAGTGGTATAAGTAAAAATGACAAATATTGCTGCAAAAGGTACAGATCTATTTTCATAAAGGGTTGTTAAGGAAATCTAAGGTGCTGGGCATCCCAGGCAGCAACAGAATTCCAGGCTAGATGAACCATGGATTTCACCCAATATGTCAGTTATTTTGTTCCATTTCCTCATTAAGGCAGCTTCAGTATAGTGGAAAGATCCTGACTTTGAAATCAGAAGACCTGGATTTGAATCCCCTTTTCTGTCACTTGCTAGTTGTGTGACAATAGAAAAAATCCCTCACTTTCTTTGCGCTTCAAGATCCTCATCTGTAAAATGGGAAAAATAATAGCACTTACGTAATATCTACCTCACAGAAAACAGTGTAAAATTTTAAGTGCAACATAAACATGCACTGGTATCATCTGTAAATGGGAGTAATAATACCTACGCTACCTACCTCACAAGGGGAAGGTAGGGAAGGTGGAATGAGGAAACAAATGTTAAGCGAGTGACAGTTTTTAGAATTAAAAGTAAAAGTGATCTAAAGAGTTTACTCTTGAAATCCCACTCACAATTACACACACACACGATTACAGAAAAGGTTGGGTTTCCAGAGAATAGCTAACTACTACTTCCCTCAGAGTTCTAAGAGTATTCCTGAAGGCATTGGGATTTCTAATATTGTCACTCCCAGGTCCCCATCCAGTGACCTTCCATTGTCAATTAAGCAGTAAAATCCTACTAGCTCTTAGAAGAGATATTTACTGAGAAGGTATAGCTAGAATCATAATTTCAAAAAGGACCCTCCCCCCACAAACCAGGGTTTTGCTCTCCCTTTGCACAAGTAAGGTTCCCTGAAAGTTGGATACAGAGTACTTTGGTAGCGAAACACATATGTAAAGAACACATGTGGTCAAAGATACCTCCTGATTTGTAGCCCTGGAGACCTTCTTCTCCTTTTGTATCATCTCCATGAAGTTTCCTTAATGTGTAGCTTTCTTCTGGGCCCTGAGGATTGGTGCCTTTCTAAAGTCCCTAAACAGCATTTCTCTCCATCATGAAAAGCCGTGATCCTTGAGGCTTCCATCCTTGGAGAACTGTCTTTCCACCTCCATCTGTAATTACTTCCTATGTCCTTATTGGCCTCTACTGTTCCAGAGGACTCTCTACCAACTCCACTTGTCAGCGGGATCCCCTCTGATGGCTCTAATGGTTTTCACAGACCCTTGTACACCCCTTTCTCATAATATTCAATCACCTAAGATTAGGAAAGAATAAGCATGCAAAAAAACTGAAGCTTTGTTTTTTGTTGTTTTTGTACATTCTTGGTTTTCAAAGAGGACCAATGACATCATGGGATGATGTCTTGACTTGTGCTTTCGATTTAAATGAGGCAGAGCTGTGCAAAGATGTCAGTCTTACTCTCTCTTCCAGAGTCATGAAGATCAGGAGTGAATGAACACAAAAGAAATTGAGGCAAAATGTGTTCATAGACACATGGCAACCAGATGAGAAAAGGGCAGCTACCTATCTCCTACTCACAGCTCCCAGAGGCTCCGTCTCATTCACCACCAGGAAGGAAAAGAAGCAAAAGGGCAGATTGTTCCTCTTGGATGTACAATCAGTTCCAGTTCAACATCTCATGAGTCATCATTCCTTCCAGTTCCTTAGACAACTAGAAAGCTCTTTATTACCACACCTAATTTCCTAACCTAAACACTTTTCTATTACTGCCTGTCCAGGAGCAAGTGATGGAAACTAATGAGTTGCAAAAACAGTTTGGCAGCTTAGTTAGGCCTCTGCCTCTCAAGGCTACAAGAAGACTCACCAACCCTCCATAAGTTACATCAAGAGTCAGCAAACTACAGCTGGATGGACAAATTCAACCCCCCCCCCCCCACCTATTTTTGTATGGCCAGTGAGCTAAAATGACTTATTTATTTTTAAATGCAATAAAACTTTATTTGAAAAGGTAAAACAAAAATTAACTTTAAAAAAAAACCTGGCACGATTAGAGTTGGCCCATGGACTATAGTTTGTGGACCTCTGTGCTGGACTATAACCAGTCAGGGAGCATCTGCACATACTTTATAAACTACCAAGAAGGACAAATCTGAGTATACTCTTAAGGCTAGGCCTTCAGTGACCAGTTCCCCCCTCCCCATTCCTTAAGTAGTCTGCAGCATACTACTAGTGATGATTTGGGGACAAGGAATAATGTGGTGATGATGATAGCTAACATTTGCATGGTGCTTTAGAGTTTACAAAGTGTTTTATATATCTAATTTGATCCTTACAACAACCCTCTACGGTAGATGCTATTATTATCCATTTTTAACAGATGAGAAAACTGAGGCTGATAAAAATTAAAAGTCTTGCCCAGAATCACACGTTAAGTGTCTGTGGTAGGATTCAAACTCAAGTCCTGCTGACTCCAGGTCTAACATTATTGCCACTATACTACCTAGCCACACCATCAAAAAATATTACATGATCAGAAAAGGAGGTGGGCTGCTCATGCACATGTCAACAGCTCTAGCATGGTAATGAAATCTATGTAATAAGTAAAATCATAGAGGAAGGCCTCCAGCAACTTGGGGAGATCATCTACAGAGGATTTATGGAATCCAGCTTAACAAACATTTATTAAATACCAACAAATTGTGTCTGAGAGACAATGTGGCACAGTGGATAGAGAGCCTGCTATAGAGCCAGAAAGACCTGGGTTCAAGTCCTGCCAGCCACACACATACCTATATGACCCTGGGCAATGAAAATCTCTCAAAACAACTGTCTAGTACTAAAAATAGTAGAGAAATTGCCACTCTGCATTGGCAGAGAGAACTTTCTCACATGAGAGTTCTTTATGCCAATGCAATCACAGATCTAGTCCCCACATTTATCCTCATAGCTAGGCTGGGGATAAAAGACAAAAACAAAAGGACCTCTGCTCCAAAAGGGTTTAAATTCCACTGTGAAAAACATTATGTTCATAGAAACCTAAACAGAAAGTAAATTCAAAATAACTTGGGGGTTAGGGGGATACGACTCACCTCCGCACCTCGTGCAGGCTGTGCTTGAGCTGAGCTTTGAAGGGAAGTCAGTGTTTCAGGGGACAAAAGGGAAGCGGAGAGGATGCAAAGGCCTGGGTGAGAGAGGGAGAACCATGCACACAGAGCACAGCAAATACAGCTGTCTGCTTGGAATGTGGGGCAGATGAGAGGAAGGGAAGGAAAAGCAATTCGGAAAAATTGGTCGGAGTCCCACTGTACAAGGCTTTAAATGCCAAGCCAAGGAATTTTATCTTAGAGGCAATTGGAGGTATTGATGTTTCTCAAGCAGGGCATAATAAAGAAGTGGACAGAAATTATGTGGGTATGATGGGTTACAATCTGCACCAGTAGAGGGAATATCTACATTAATAAAAAAAAGTGGATCTATCAAGTTGTTGCTGTTAACTGTTGTTACTGTTGTCGTTACAGAATAATTGACAAAGGTATCCACTTCTGGACTTGGGAACAGTGGGGTGGAGACAAGGGGCTGGTGAAGGGGTTGGTGATTTGTTGTTGAAAGGACTAGATGCCTAGCAAGCATTTGCTTTTATTAATATTCTTTCAATATGCAATTAAGGATTGTATTTGAAACAACGTTATTAACTTGAAAGGCAATGTGCTATAATAGTAAATGACGACAATTGCTCTTTTACAGCACTTACTCTTTGCAAGGCAGTTTACAAATTTATCTCATTTAATCCTCAAAACAATCTTGGAAGGTAGGTGCTATCATTATTCCCATTTTCAATTGGAGAAACTGAGGCAAACAAGTTGAGTGATTTGCTCAAGGTCACACAAATATAAGCGTCTAAGGTCAAATTCGGACTCAAGTCTTGGTGACTCTAGGCCCAGGATTCTACCCACTGCACTACCTAGCTGTCTATTGCGGGGAAAGAGGAAGATTTGGAATCAGGGGACTTGGATTTGAACCTCGACCCTGCTATTTACTGATCTTGAGGGAGTTATTTCTGGTCTTCAGTTCCTCCTTATCTATAAAATGAGCAGTTTGGATTGGCTGTAAATGATTCCTGAATAAGTAAGCCTTTTTCTCTCTGTGGGCCACCTTTTACCTACCTGAAGATTGTAGTAATCAATTAAAGAATTCCTCTTCCTCATGACTTGGTGGTGATTAGAGGAGCAGAGCACAAGTTCCAGAGAGGTTTACTGAGTTGGAAAGACTTCAAGTCTGGGCACAAATTCTGTGCATCTGTTACCTAAAGACCTATTGCTTAACTCTGAGTGAAGAGAGAGAATTATTTCTATCAAGCGATGGATGAAAAGGTCAGCCACAGAAACTCCTAAAGAGGAGAAGGAGTGCTCTTTGTACCTATGGAGAAAGTACACACACTGACAAAATCATGAAGCTTTCAAACTATCAAAACAAAGTAGAATTTCAGTTCTTCACTATCATTTGTCTTCAATAAGACACGAGCATAAATTAGGTTATATTTTACCTGTAGAGATCATTCAGCTCATTTTAGAACATTTTTGTTTCAAGTACCTTATGAAAGAAACATCTAAATTCACTATCTCATTTGACATTTAATAAGTGGGAAGTTTCACTAGAAGAAAAAAAAGATCTTTGGACAGTTAACTACTAGGTCTTTCTGTTCTTTTGTCACCACAGCAGTCAATAGTTCATCTCATACTGCAACCTCAGACATACAGAAAGTGTCCAACATGCCTGCAATAGTGCTTCTGAAGTACTAAAATGATAATAAAGCTGAGGCCAACACAGAAGGGCTATCTCTGTCCCTGTTCCCAAACAGAAGAAAGTAAACTATCACCTAAGGTCTAAAGGAAGAAGAAAGCATTTCCATTCAAAATTTGACAGGGAGGGAGTTCGGAGGAAGAGCATGTTCCTGCCTAAAAAGAGTTTACCCTGGTTTCAGAAGTCAAGTCACCACAGGGAATCACTTAAATGTCATCTTCCTCCTAATTTCCCACTTAACCTTATCAAGAGATAAATCTGTGGGTTTTGAGATGGTACTGTGCCATTAATATGTACTTTTGAGTGAGATAATAACTGAGAAATCATTTTAAAATATTCTTTTAAAAATTTAAATGCTCTTCAACTTCATTTTTGACTGTTCTCAATTGTTTTGTATTGTTTTTTAAATTACTGGGATGTTACTCAGATGGAATGAGGATGAGTATTTATAAACTTTATCTGTGTCTTACTAGGTCCTACCAACTATATTTTTGACTGTGGAGCTTGGACTTTAAAAAGGAAAAAAAAATTGTCTTCAGTACATCCTTAGAGACCAGAAAACCTAAGTGGATGTAGGAGGGGAGTCCCACGTGGGTTTTCACTTTCTAATTTCATTACAGGATAGCTTACTGAAAGAGAAAAAGGCAGTATTAACCCCAATTACAAGTCAACAGACCCATGGAGATGCCCTTATGATTTCTCCACAGGCCTTGGAACTGAAGTGAATCACAGTCTTAGAGGCCTAACCTCAAGCAGAGAGTGGAATCATTTTAAACCCAGTTTTTTTGCTGAGTTTGCCTTAATGGACATTAACAGAAGATCCTTGTGTATGTCTACAAGTCACTAGTTTCTTCTTATGTAAACTCTCTCTGTTTATGTTCTGATATAATTCCCTCTCCCCAGTTTTTGTCTGGTCACCTAAGGCTGAGACCTTGCAAGGTATAAGAATGGGACTCCTTTACTGTTCAATGGATTTGCTCAGATCTGCAGAGGTCAGGGAAGCTTCCTAGCACAGGCACCAGCCCTTCCCTTTGGCCTCCAATGTCCTCCCTCTGGCCTAGTGGGCCGAACCAGTCCTGGACTCCCATTAATCCATCTGTTGCTTAAGGGTCAGACACCAGATCCTTGTGAGATTTTCCTGCTTGATAGTCTTTTCCTATCCCTTGAGCCTTCTCCGGCTAATTTCCTAACCTAAACACTTTTCTATTACTGCCTGACCAGGAGCAGGTGATGGAAATTGTAAAGAGTTGCAAAAACAGTTTGGCAGCTTAGTTAGGCAAGGCCCCTTAGTGACCCTCTCTGCTTCAGCAGAGCCACTCTCATCTCCCAGGACCAGCAACGATTTTAACAAACCAGATATGTGAACCCTCGAGTTTATTCGGATGAAGAGACAAGGAATTTCGCTGCCATGTCTGATTTCTCAGAACTTGAAAAAAAAAGTGACAAGTTTTTGTTTACCACTACAACAAAGTGAAGGCAATCATTAGATAATACGTGTACTAGATTGTTTTCCTGTTTAGCTAGGGCTGTTAAAAAAAAAAATCCTGTAGCAAATCCTTAGGGTGAACAAGAATTTGGAGGGGTTGGCGGATTTGAGGAAAGAGGAACCAATGTCCGATCGAATGTGAGCGCTTGTCCACCACTCAGACCTGAGTTTGGAGATGCTGAATTTATTGGAACCTTCTTTCCCTTCCCTCCCCGTTGCAAGGAGACTAAGAAAAGCACTTTATCTCGCTTAACACCTGAAACTGGGGAAAGTGTGGCAGCTCTGGCGGTAGGGAAGAAAATTCCGGGTTCTTGAGAGCCTGCTGTCCCCACCAGCTTGAAGTGCCTTTCCAAAGGTAAGCCATTCATATGCGCGCGTGTATAAAGTGGTGCTCAGCTGCTTAAGTAGAGCGCTCTCGGCTAAAAGTCAGGAGGGAAACAAACTTGGGACTCACCTCCCTCCCTTCCCCCCTGCGTGGTCATGTATGTTGTGAAAAAGGTAAATGTGAAACGCGACTCATTTCTTTTTTTTTTCCCTTGGAGCTCGGAAAAGATGTAACAGGAGGCGATGGTCCTGGAAAATCCTCGTCGTTTTATTTTATTTTTCCTTTTCTAGAGCAGTGCTAACGTGCTGCTGAGGAAACTCAAATCAGAAGTGTTTATTCCCCGAGAATGGCCCCCAAAGAAAATATTCATGGACTAGGTGATCCGTAGTGATTCTCAAAGCAGTCCTTTGCTTTGCTGTCACCTCAAGCAGAAGTTAGAAAGGAGGAAAGAAGGAGCCAGAGTGAATTTTCTCAAACCGTAAACGCTACATTCTCCTCCTCCCACCTCTTTTCTTTCTAAAAACCGAAACATTCCACGCAAAAGGCACCAGCCCCGGTAACGATGCCGTCGAGACTGCGGTGTGCTTTAAAGATAAATAAATGAACACACGTCCTGTAAGCTTCTCGGTGGAAAGGCGGCTCTGTCAGAGATGAAATTTGGGAGTCAAGAACCCACAAATTTCGTTTTTACTGTAAGCAACTTGTGAAAATGGAAGCAAATAATGACAGGTTACTTACATTGCAACAAGAGTTTGACTTATTTTGATCAATTTTGCGTTTATGCATAAGTGTCATAGATGGTTTTAATTTTCTTTGTGGATATTTAGTAAGGCAATAAACCACAAAAGTCACAACAGAGAGCAATTCGGACTTTCTTTTAAAGTCTGTATATAAAGGGCAAGAGAAATTCGAACACAATTGCCTTAAACACTTCTAAATCTGTGTCACCTGCTGAAGTTTGAGATAATAAAATGTCATTCTCAAGGCTAATTCTCCTTCATTTGCACTCTCAAAATCGGGTAAGTGTCTTTGCTATTGAATGCTGTTTTTCAAGAATTTCGTTGCTAAGTATATAACTTCCCCCACCAAAGTTACACAGTCGACACTAACGAAATGAGAAATGTTTTCTTTCAGTGAAATTTCTTGTTAATGCCATTTTTAAAAGCAGACTGTTATATCAAGGTGTTAGTCCCTTGTCTGAAAAATCCAAAGAATCTCGGCACAGATGAAAACATCCCCAATTCTTTAGGAATATAAAAGAAATCCTGGAAGTGCTGAGGGATGGGAGAGAGGAGTGAGGGAAGGAATAAAGGTACTAGTAATTATTTTTATTTCCATTAAGAGCATAAGACAATTGCTGCGCTCCGGGTGTGATAATAAGATGTAACAGCAAAAATCCATTCCGCCGCTGTGGGTGGATATCGAAAACATTACTCATTTTGGAAACGACATGCGAACTATGTGGTATACATTGACTTTTACAACATTGATATTGTACTAGCTGTAAAATATAATTTTTATCATAATAGAGTGGAGCAGCAGAAACTGAAGGTGAGAGGAGGAAACTAAGGAAAACTTCATGTCAATTAAGAGGAGGGAAAGAAGAGGTAGAGAGTGGAAGAGACTAGAATTTCAGGAAGAAAAGTCATTAACATTTTAGTCTTCATTCTTTCGCACGGAAAAAGCATTATTCAGTTGCCTCTAGAAAAATGCTTGTCTGGGATGAAAACTAAAGACGCGCATATTTCTGGTGGTGTCTTTCAAACTGTCCACAGAGTAGTTATTTAGTTATTTGCTCAAACGTGTTGCCAGAAAGAACGAAAACGGGGCGCAAACCTGGTACAGTGATGCTATGCTGCCCAGGGTATTGACGATACTGAAGTTAGTTGGTGCAGTTCCGGTTCTTCAGTATGTAAAGGAGGACTTCTCCGGCACTAACAAATTAGAAAGAATTTTCATAGTTCGCAAATAACGAAGAGAGTAAGGTGTGAATGGTAGCTCCCAAGAATAGCTAGAGCAGACACATTTAGTTTTTAATCACCGTCTATTTCTGATTCTCTTAACTTCAAGGGTCGCTGTGGTATTCCTCTTAGCGCTCAGACCTGAAGCAGCTGTGAGTACTGTTCTCCACAAAGGCGGTCCACCGAACTCACTTAAGCCAAGTGTCAAATCTCAGGTTAGAAAGGGGATGGAAAAGGTGGGGGGAGGGGAAGGGAAGACTCTAATGATTAAGTGATTAAAGGCTTCTGGTGTCTTGCTCCACTTCCCAAAAATAACATAAAGTTATTTTATCATCCTTCAAGGTGTTGTGAGGGGGTGGACGTATTTTATTTTGTGGGGAAATTTTCTTTCCCAAAACTTTCTAGGAACAAAACAAAACACAAAGGACGCTTGAAAATCATCTTTAATTTCAACAGCTTCAAGAACTTTGGAGGCACCAGACCACGTCCTCTGGGGCTTGGCTCTCGCTCCCTGGAGAGAAAAAGGGGTGTTCACAGTTGCTTCGTAAGACTGCACCCCGGCTCTAGGGGAGGCTGGAGAGAGAAAAACTCCTGGCATAATCCTGTCCGTTAGAATTGAGCAATGCAAATAACCACTACTTTGTTTTCCCTCTTGGCATCCCCACTCTTTCCAGCTTCTCCCTTAAGACCATCCCCCCCGCTCCCTCAATTGCAGGTGTTTGTTTTCTCTAATTTTATATCTTTCTCTTTCTGCTGTTGCAAATCCCGTTACACCAAATCTGGTTTTTCCAGCCAGTTTGATCAATTTGGTTAATTTGGTAAATTTGTAACAGGATCATAGGAACAGTGGTGGAAAGAACTTTAGAAGCTGTCTAGTCCTTTTACAAATCAGGAAACTGAGGCCTAGAGGGGCTAAGTGACTTGCCTAAAGTCACACAGGCAAGTAAACTTAGGAGGGAAGACTAGAACTCAAGGTTCTCTGACTTCAGCGTCTTTACCCTCTACGGTGCCGCCCCCAAACCGCTACCTTCCCTTTACCGAGTATTTTTGTTTCTCCAGAATTCTTTTAACCCTATAGACATTTCTGATGCTTAGAGAAAAGGAGGGGGAGAATTCATTTCGTAAACTGCCTGGATCCCTGGAGGCTAAAGGGGATGATGAAATAACGGAGGGGGCGGAGGTTAAGGGTCCCGTAGACTATCTCAGGACGCTCTAGAAGATGGGGGCGGGGGAAGGGGACGGATTAGGGAAAGTCTCAGAAATCCCTCTAAATCCACGACGAGTTACTTCGCTTTACTAAAAGTCACGGTGTGCAAGATTTTCTTTGCATTAAAGAAAAGAAAACGCCCCACTCCTCCCTTGCTGTTGAAGAATTTACCGTTATCCCCAAACTTTCTCCTTCAGTGTAAAAACTGTGTTGAGAGGCAACCCGGAAAGGGGGGGTGGGGCGCGGTGAAGGGACAGAGGACGATAATCTGGGTTTGGGGTTAGCTTCTTCCCAAGTCCAAGAAGGTTCTGGCCTCAGAAGCTGGTCCCAAAGGAGTAGCAAATAGACTAGCTCTTTGGAAACTAGAAAGAGCCCAGGAGAACTGGCGCAGGGTGTGTTGCCGCTGCAGAAGCAGGCGTTCCCATTCCCAGATCATATTCCCCATAAAACCTAAAGCCAGACCCATCACTAGGGTAAGTCCCCATTTCCCCGCGAAAAATAGATTTGTTTCCGATATGGAATCCAAAGCGAGGTCTTTGGTTCGGGTTCAGGTGGTGTGAACAAGGCCGAGGCTTTCGATGGCTCTGGGGAATAGCAGCATTAGCAGATTACTTTTTAAAAGAAGGGAGTCTAAATTGTAACCATTTCTCTCCAGGCTCAATAGTTTTTAAAAGGACAGAGATACAAAATAGTGGAATTATAGAGTGAAGACAACTTCAAGGTTTAAAAATATTTTGTTATTTCTACTTTTTAAGAATTTAAAAAGAACAATATCCCAGATCTTAACGAGGCAGTAGACTGATTATTCTCGACGTCTCAGTTTACAATCAAATTTTACTATATGTATATTTTCCCAAGAGAAGTTAAAAGTGACTGGAATGGGCAAAAGAAATCTAGCGAAACAACAGAGATCATTGACCACAAGTAAATCACAGGAAACTCAAAGAGCTGGGGTTCTCTGAAATACGGCATTTTTGTCTCAGTATCTGGGCCAAGAAAGTTTTCAATAAATTATTTTTAAAGAAATCCAAAGTATTTCTTTTTATAAGGTGGAACTCGGGGTATCATTTCTTCTCAAGATTTTTCTTCGGTCCTTGCAAAAAAAAAAATGGGACTGTTGGTCTTAACGTTTTTAGACCCTGGTGTAGTTAACAGGTATGGCTAAGGAGATTTTTTTTTCCAAATCTAGAACTGTTTATCATATTAGGTAAACACTGCCTTGTAACATTGTTCTATTCCAGGAAGGCAGCTGAAATAGCTCAATTTTCAAAACTTCATCCAGCATCATTAAAAATAGGAATCGTTTTTTGGAGTATTGAGGGTTCTTAATCCTCAATTCAGATTCTAGGTAAACAAAAGGTAGACAAATTTAGCTGTGAAAGTTTTCCTGGAAAAAATAAACCCAGCCATTTTTAAGGAGCAACAGAAGAGGGGTCTGCGTAAGGATTTTTCTACTGCTATGTGGAAGTAATAACACCTGATCCACTCAATTCGGTTGCCCATCTTAGAATGAAGCACTTGTTACCTGAGATAGTTGCAACAAAATTTGGTGGTAGACAGACAGACAGACAGACAGACAGACAGATAGATAGATAGATAGATAGATAGAGACTTTAAACAATTGATAAAACTTGTACTTGCCCCTACTGCAAATATGAAATACAAAGTCCTTGCTATTAGGGGTAAACCATTACATTTTTACTGGAATCACGTCTGGTCGCGTTTTCGCACCAATCTACAATCCTGAAAAAGTAAACGACCTGAAAGCAAATTTGTTAATTGAGAAAAGTCACCGTTTTAAGTGGACAAGACGCCATCTCTCTAAAGGTTTTCATGCACATAACTCTGGAAACAGCTCCACCCAGGAAATCCTCCACTGCCCAGAGGGCCTTTACCCACAGGAATTGTACTTAATACAAATCTATGCTGGGTTCATCTGTCCCTAACTCAATGGCTGCATCAAGTGAAAGAAATGAGTTTCCCCACAAGTTTCATGAAGTGATAATAATAATTGAGACACTTTCTGCTGGGTCTTATCCAACTCCCATGTTGCAACAACTCTGAAGGACCAAGGCTTTCTGCTCGATCTTAATCCCAGTTGAACTGTCGGTTGCCCTGTGGTTAGCCGAGGTCTATTGCAGCTCTGCCTACTGTTTTCCGCACTGCTACTTGCGCTTGCCCCTTCTTCCTGTGCCCATATCAGCATCTCGCTGCTAGTCTGCCACGTTCTCTGGGCAGTTGGCTAGCTTAGGCAAATCTGTTTTTAGAAAGATGAACATTTTCCCTCCTCCTGCTTCGCAACTGCCATCCCTACCCCACGGCACGTCCCTAATGACAGTTAATTTATTTTTACACCAGTCTAGAGGCCAAAGTTTTCCAAGCGTACCTACTCCAGACTCTTGCTAGGATGAGGCATTTGTTTGCTTTTCCCTAGAGGAGAAGAAGGCGGGCAAGCTACCGGCACCTCCCCAACCCCTTTCCCCAGCCCCTCCGTCACCCATCCGCTACCCTCCTTCCCCCTAGTCTTGGCGCGATCTCGGGGAAAGCCGCTGGTCCTGGTCGGCTCGGGGCTCTGGGAGCTTGGTGCTTTCGTTTTCTTTTCGCTCCTTTCGCTAAGCAGTTTGGAAAGCCGCGGAAAAGTGCAAGGGGGAGGGGGAGTGGTAAATGGAGAGCGAAAAAAATGCTCTTTGGCTGTAATAAAGTAACTGGTGTTGGGGAGGGGGAGGGGAGACGAGGGGCATTAGGAAAGGAAAATGTGGGGAGGGAGCCAGGAAGCGTGTGGTTGGCGGAGTTGGTCTAAATCGCTAGAGCTGATTGTAAAGACTGACTGACCCCGGAGGGTGTGTCATAAAGCCATTGTTTCTTTTGTGACAAAGAAAAATAAAACTCCACTTTTTTATGTCAGAAAAAATGTTTTGTGAAATGTAAATGCGGCCGCACAGTAACGAAAATGAGTCCTCAATACAGCCTAAGGGCGAACTGTAAAATAAAAGGAATGGAATAAGGGAGAAAGTGATACTAGAAAGGTCCAACTGAGGCCTATTTGCTAATTACTTAGAAACCAGGACGGAAAGGAGGTAAACACCCAGGAAGAAAAATCTTCCTTCTGCATCAGGGGGGAAATCACGAAACCAACACATTTAGGATTAAAATCTGCTCAAAATTCTGACTCATTTGCAACAGGTTACCCTGAGCCTGACTTTGAAATCTCTGTAAAGTGTTTAAGTGTAAAGGACCCCACCTCATAATCTCCCTTTTTTAAATAACATCTCGCTATAAAAAAGAAACACTTCAATAAGTTGATTAAACCAATGTTTAAGGTTTTTCCCTAAATTTTTTTTAAGTTCACACAGCTAGAAAAATTACACAAAATCTAACAAAGGTAACAAAACACAATAGCAGCTTCTCGGACCTGAGAACTCCAGACCTGAGTCTGGAACCTGAAGAGCATTCTACAGGTTCAGACAAGTCCAGACCCCCAGCTCGCCTTCTATCGCTTTTCAATCCGCAACCCTCTCGGACGGTGAGTACCGTGCTCTTTCCTCTCCAGGGGATGTTCTTGCCAAAGCCCCATTGATCTCCTCTACGCTAGGGGAAAGAGAAGTTTGATAAGAATACCTTCCAAAAACGACCTTTAAAAAAAATCACATAACCTTTCCAGCAAGTTGTTTACCATATTGCCCAGCTGCCCAGAGAGGAAAAAAGAGGTCCTGTGTGTTTCCTGACCCTCTTCACGTGTCCAGCTCATCCCTGCTTTCTCTCTATCCGGATCTGGCTTGTGAAATTATCCTAGTACAACTCTAAAAAAGTTAAAATGTGATATAAAAATAGGTAAATGAGTAGGGAAGCGGCTGGAAGCTGACATAGTAAATAACACTTAGGAAAAGTTAATTTTACTTAGTTTCATAGTAAGGCCGCCCCTTGTGTTTGTAGTATTCCTTATTTACAGTTTAGACTTTGGCTTTAAGCCAAAGAAGTGCTCAGTTTCATTTTGGGGCATAGTAGAGTCTACAGTTTCGTGACCAGGTATAAATAGAAGGTTAAAATATTTTTCTTATAAGCCTATTGCAATTAACTCTTCAAAAACTAACTCTTAAAACACCTGCCGGCTTCAAATACCTTCCAACAACAGGAGTTTCAATTCCCAGTAGGTGGAAGTAAACTATGGCAAATTGTCACAGCACCTGTGAAGACATCTTTTCTGAGCGCCTTTTTAACGTCGGAGCCTGCTGCCTTATATGATCAATATCTCCCGATAATGTGCAGGCGTGTCATGATCATGACCCAGGCGCAGCCAGGGTCCTTTTTTTCCCCCTTCTCGCTCTACGTAGACATTCGGCCAAGAGTATGAGAAAAAAACCAGGAAGGTTTGAAACATATACAAATACAATTCACATCCAATGCACCGGCTTGGGTCATATCTAAATGCACGAACATGAATATACCCTGGGGTGTAGACTCTGTCTCTCCGGAGGAGTAGAAACAAGGAGACATGGGAACGCACAAATACACGTAAGAAAGGTGCCAATCCAACAGGGAACCGATCCCGTCTGCTAAGACGCTCTGGAATCGGGCAGCAGGGGGTACGTTTTGGTACTAAGGAGTAGTGAAGGGAGAGGGTTCGGGGGAAGGGAGGGGTGGGAGGCAGTTTCTCTTTGCGGCTGCTACCGCTGATGGCAGGCGGCGCGGGAGCACTTGGGCTCTGGCAAGCTGGTTTTCCCTGGTAGGCACGTGACGGGGTTTGGCCGGATTGCTCTCGGGGCTGCAGGAGTGGGAGGAGGAGGAGGAGGAGGAGGAGGTGAGGGGGAGGAGGAAGGGTGGGGGGCTGTCCTGTTGTGTACTTAGGTCGTGTGCTGGGGCTTTTCTCTCCTAGGAGAAGGGGAGAGGAGGGGGGGAGGGGCCACTGCTCCGCCTTCTCCTTTTCGCAATGTTGACGCAATCTATAAATAGTGGAACAAAAGGACCAACTTCCTCGGAGCTTTGCTGAAACTGCACAAAAAAATATCGTCGGGGGGTTCCCTCCAGCGGGGCCGTAGGGAGGGGAGAGCGGGCCGCGGGCCCGACCCGAGCCGCGGGGGACACCTGGCTGCAGGCGCTGCCGCCTCCTCGCTTTGTAAGAGCGGCAGCTCGAGTCCCGGGGCCAGGGGCTCTGCAGCTGCCTCCCTCGCTCGCTCACTCCCTCCCTAGTCAGCCCGCCCGAGATCTTCGTCTTCCTCAGCTGACAGGTCAGTAGGTGCCGCCCGGTCCGGTGTCCTGTGCGCCCAGCCTCGGGGGAAGGGAGGGCAGCGGGAAAAGAGGTCGGGAAAACCGCCTCCAACCACGCGCACCGCGAGCCCCAGGGCGGTGGGCAGGGACGCAGGCAGCTCGAGCCGTGCGGGGGCTGGGGCCCGAGAGCCGCACGGCTGCAAGGTCGGCGCGCCGGGGAGCCGAGCCCAGCCCCGCCCCGCGGGCCCGGCTCGGAGGGAGCAGACGGTGTCGGGCTGCCTCTGCCCCGCTCCGAGCCCGCACTGGAGCTTTCCTACGCCCCAAAGAGATTGGAGCGGCGAGAAGCAGTAGAGCCGCCCAACCACACACGCCTGAGCTCCGGAGCTTCCTCACCCCGAGAGCCCGCCGTTGGGGGGCGGAGGGGGCGGGGGACTTGCCCGCCGAGCGCCCGGACGCGCAGCTGTGGCAGTTGCTTCGGAGTGGGGGGAGAGAAGGGGGGAATGAGGGGGGGAACGGAGGCGGGGCAGGCGCTGTTGACAGCCGGGCCAGCGAGGGGAGGGCGGAGGTGGGAGACGGAGGTGGGGGTGGGGGAGCCTACGAGCGCGCGCGCAATGGGGTGTGGGGGTAATGGGAGGGAAAGAGTCGAGGACACGTGATGGGCAGACGCCCCCGCCACAGGCTGACAACGGTAGGATGACGTAATGGCCCCTAACAACGGGAGGCGGCACTTCCGTCCCCCTTCTCCATCTCCTTCGCTACTTTATTGCCCTAGCACCCGGCCGCTGCCGTTGCTTCACTGGGTCTTTCGAGATGAGGGCATTTCTCTCTACACCTTCCCCCCAGGAGAAGGAAATGGCAAACCACTCCAGTATCTCTGCCAAGAACACTCTAAAATGGGGTCACAGAAAGTCGGACACGACTGGAACGACTAACACCACCACCTTCCCCCCCAGCCTCCATTCCCAGCTCCGTGTCCCCGGTTGGCCCGAAGCCAGGGCATTTTTTTTAACCCCCTCCTCTGTGGGGCCGCTCCTCTCGGGTTCCCGCCTCCCCATTGTGTGAGGGGCCGTTCGGGGCGGAGACCGGAGCCGGCCCCCTGCAGCTCCGCGTCCCGCCCGGCTCCACCGCACTCTGGCGGCCTAGTCCCCGCAGCCCCGCGCTCTGCCGCTGCTTGGCGCTGTTGCCGGGGCAGCTGGGTGCGGGGGCGGGCTCCGAGGAGCCTTCCCCCCACCCCAGTCCCAAGAGGGGGAGGTGCCCCACGCTGGGCCGGCCTCCTGGAGGTGTTGCACGGGCTTGTCCAGGGCCCCGGGGGAGGGGCGCTCTGTCCCTCCTCTGGGGGGAAGCTCAGGGCTTGGGGTGACTCAGCGCCACGGGAGCTATTTATAGGTCGGTGCGTTGTGGGCAGAGAAGACTTTACCCAAATCCGTCCGATGGATGCGAAATAACTCCCTTAGCGAGAATTATTGAACGATTTAACTTCTAGGAGAGCTAATGTTTGGCTGCTGGGGTGTGGCGCAGAACCTGTCATTTACATAAGTGCAAGTTACTATGGAACTGCTTAACTTTTTGAGACGTTACTAGGGATAGGTGAATTTGGGGAGACGCGGCAAAACGCTCACTGCACGTCCCCATTGATGTGCTTACCTTGAGAGCGATATAATCGGGGAAAGACCCAGCTTTCCTCCTAAGGAGGTTCTGAAATAACGGCAACCAAGTTATTTACTGCCTAGTTGAACCAAATTTGTCAGCTGGGAGACAATGAAATCCAGATCTGAGGTCAGAGGCTAATTACAGAATTTGTAAAATATATTTTTTAACCGTTACCATGTGGTGCTTAGGTACAAAGTAGCTGTGTTTAATTCCTGTAGAGTACTGGAAAACAATGAAAACATCGTAATTCTTGCGAAAGATAACGGCAAGAAGTTCTTTGAGGATTTAGAGCTAAATAGGTATCGTGAAGTTTTCAGAAGTATAGTGGAAGTTGCAGATAGTAACTGTGGGTGATTTTTTTTTAATCAGTGGTTATTTTATTTCCTCTCATCCCTTTTATATAGGAAGCGGGGGAGGACACACTAATATTCCACTGTCGGTCATTGTCCTAAGTAAGCACTTTACAAATATCTCACTTGATCCTCACAACAACCCTGTGAGGTAGGTGGTATTTTTATCCTCCATTTTGCGTTTGAGGAAACTGAGGCAAACGTTAAATGACTTGCCCTGGATCATGCAGGGGGGTCATTCAGCATCAATCTGAATTTGAATTCAGATCTTCCTGATTCGAGGCCCACCACCCGGCAGCGCCACCTAGCTGCAATATGAGGAAATATAAGCTGGTATAGAGAGACCAAGGTCCTCGTCCAAATTTCTCAACTTTTCTTTTTTGACGTGGGATTTAAGGATGTTCTTGAAAAAGAAAAGGGAAATACTTTTCTGGATGAGGAAAAGGATTTTTAAAATCTATCTACGTATAGAAATATAGAGTCTAAGCTAAAAATGAACCAAAAATAGCTTGATAAAAATTTTATTTCAGCAAAAAAGTCTGTGCAAATAAATAAACCTTACTTTATAAAACAACAAAATAGTTCCTAATTGTGTATATACCAAGATTCTTAATGTACTTTCAAAACTAATGGAATTCTAGTTTTTAGGTATTCCCTCTCACACCTGATAGTTGCTGCTAGGACAACCTGAACCCTAGAGGGGCCTAGCTTTTTATATGAGGTTCCTTAGTAGCTGATCAGCGCTACACTTTTAGTATTTACTGTGATCTTGGTATTCCTCTCTCTCCTCGGAGATTATCCCCACATTTATACTTACAGAGATGTGCTAGAGGCAGCTTGAACCTGAATTGTTACATTTCCAGTGTGAGCATCTGTACACTTTAGAAACTGTAGAACTATTGGCAAATCAGGACTTGATTCATTGTTTTGTTGACTTTCTAGGCTTAAGGCGATAAAGAAATCATTAATATTGCAGACTAAACTTAAGTATATTCTTCCTGGGAGAGCCACTTGTTAAACATTTACCAGCACATACTTAGATTATGCTCCTACAGAACTAAGACCTGAGTAAGGGACCCATAAAATCTGTGTGTGACCTATTGAGTCCAATACTTGGATGTGGCACTACCAATACTTTGGGCAATGGAATGTTTTATCAATCTCTAAATGTGCCCCAAACACATTTCTTTTAGTAACATGTATATAATTAACCAGACCAGGTCAGATATGATTCTGAAAGCTGTGAATTCATGTTCTTAAAAAAAAATAGTATCTTTTGTCTTTATGTAGCCTTCATTTCCCAATACCCACAGACCCGTCTCCTAAAACATTCAGATGGGTGGAAAAAAAGCAGTTTAGCAAAAATAACCAACACATCAACTGAGAAGACAATATTATGCAGTGTCTCTTGATGCAGTCTTACTTCTTTTTAAAGGCCAAGTCTAGATCTCATACTTACCTAGTAAAGTCCATTTTTTGGTGTGTTCTGGTTCCAGTTCACTTTAAATAAGTTCCTAAGTCTTCCCTTGCTTATCTGTATTCTTCATTTCTGTCTTTTCTTACAGTGAAATAACTTGTCATTGTGTTCATTTACCTCAGTGTTTAGCCATTTGCCATTTGAGGAGTACCTACTTTGCTACTACAAAAAAAATGCTGCTATAGAATTTAAACCTTTTTGAGATCACTTATATTTTCCATTGATACTACTGGAGGGTTAGTCTGGAATCTTAGTTTTCTTATCTGTAAAATGGGGATGATATCTGTGCTCTCTGCCTCAAATGAAAATACATGTTCCACACTTTGCAAACTTTAAGGTGTTATATAAATGTCTGTTGAATTTAAAAGCTGGAAAAATATACGGTCCATTGTATAAAAAAGCACTTCATTAGTCATTGGACCATAAATTTTGAACTTTAAAGTCTTCTAGCCTTCCCCTTTTATCAGTCAGTTAAGTAAGTGTTAAGTGCCTCCTGTGAGCCAGGCACTGAGGACGCAGGTACAGAGAATGCAGTGGCCAGTGTTGGAAATGAGCTCTCGTTCTGATGGTCACAACAACTACACAAATATGAAGTTAATAACTACACGTATGCCGAATGTTAAGTATAAGGTTACTTATGGAAAGGAAGTCCTAGCAGTTGGGAGAAATGAAGAGACCTCATAAAGAAAAGGAAACTGGGCCCACAGTGATTAAATGATTTGCCCAAGGTCACCCAGAGCCACAATGAGCCCAAGTCTTTTGAGCCACGTCTCACACTTGACATCGTACTACACAGCCTCTTTGAGATTCAAGGGGGTGGGTCTAGCTAGAGTTAATTCCAGGGCCTTTAGCAAAATTTTCAAGAAGTCCCCCCATTCTGTTCCCCACAGCTTCAGTATATTATTTCAAAAATACAAAATGCCCCCCCCCCACCCAAAAAAGTATTCCCAAGCAAAATGGAGACTTGTGAATCCTCAGTTCAGGAACGGTTTAGGTTGTCATTTGCAAAGGCATCTCTATTAAATCCTTTGATTTGAAAGACTCACTTCTATCACAGCTCTCTGTCCACCTTGGCATTAGCAAACATCTCTTGTCATCAGAGCATCAAAGACTTTAGATTTGACTGTTAGTGGTCATAATAGGACCACAGATTTAGAGCTGGGAGAGACTTAAGCAGCCATCGGATTCAACCTTCTCGTTTAACTAATAAGGAAAACTAAGGAGGCAGGGAGGGAGAAGGATTTGCCCAAGGTCTCACAAGTAGGCAGGAATTGACCAGAGTTTCTCAGACTATAGAACCAAGATGCATTCTGCTATGCCACACTGCTTCTAGCTCTGTTATTTCTATAAGATCAAAGATCAGAGACCAGATCAGCCTGATCATTTTACAGATGAGGAAATTGAGGTTTAAGGAGGTTAAGGGAATGGTCTAAGTTCATACTGGAAATGTCATCAGCAGGATTTGAATCCAGACCTTTTAACTCCAGAGCTAGCATCCTTGCCACTGTCCCACTGCATATGGCACTCCATTGTGGCAAAATGTCTACAATACTTCCATTCTAATAAGTAGAAACCTCATCCATCATTAACAGTCCAAAAATGGCCATTTCTTGGATGGAATAAGCATTTATATAGTATCCACTATGTTCCAGGTACTGTGCAAAGCACTTTACAAACATTCTATTACTTGATCTTCACAAAAATCCTGGGAGGTGCTCTTATTTCTCTCATCTTACAGTTGAGGAAACTGGAGCAGACAGAGGGCAAGGACTTATCTAAGGTTACATAACTGTTAAGTATCTGAGGCTAGATTTGAACTCTGGTCTTCAGGATCAGGCCCAATGCTTTAACTATTGCCCTACTTAGTTGCCCTTGTCCTTAAGGAGCTCACATTCTAAGGTAGGGGTTTTAAGAAGCAGAAGTGAAGAGAAGGTCCATTCCAGGCATGGAGCACAACAGCCATACATAGAAGGAATTGAGAGGGATGATGAGGGCTATGTGTGGAGAACAGCAAGCAAGTCAGTTTGACCAGAACACAGAAGGGCATATTTTTTTAAAGTGATTGCAAATTAATATAATATTCTGAAGCCTTCTGTATGTCATCAAGATCATGTTGTGAATCTGAATAAATTTAGGATGTAGATTTTTAAAAATGAAAAATTATTTAGATGTAATTCATGTATCAGAGCATATACATTTATGAAAGCCTGTATAACAATATATCTTGGTGATCTTTTAAAAAAGAAAAAAGTATACTGCTTTTAAAAAATAAATATGTGTTGGGGAAGTTAGGTGGTGCAGTAAATAGAGCTCTGGCCTTGGAGTCAGGAGGACCTGAGTTCAAATCCAGCCTCAGACACTTGATACACATACTAGCTTGTATGACCTTGGGCGAGTCACTTAACCCCAGTTGCCTTGCCTTTCCCCCCCCTCCAAAAAAATAAAAATAAATATGTATTTATGTTTGATGTTTTCTGTATAGTAAGCATATACAAAAGGTTTTAACTTGCCATTCATTTTAAACAGGTCAGTTTAGATCAACATCTTAAGACATGTTCTATAATAAATTCAAAACGGATACATGACCTGAATATTAAATATTATTGTATTGTTGGCAGAGCTGTGAATTAATATAATCATTTTAGAAAGCAAATTGAAATTATTCAGAGAAAGCAACTAAAATATCCATACCCTTCTCCACTGCTATGCACGTCTCTCAAGAAGGATAACTTACTGCATACATTTTGAACATACTTCCTGTGGCAACACATATGCTTTACATAACTGATTAAGCAAAAATGAAAGGCTCTATTATATGTGTGTATGTATGTGTGTATACATACACACACACACACACATACACATACATATATACATACACACCATAATGGTGATATCAGTACTTTTTTGGTAACAAGACCTAGAAACAAAAGTTGATACCTATCCATTGAGGTATGGATAAATGAGTTGTAGTACATGAATGTAGTAGAGTATCATTGAGCTATAAGAAACCATATGATGAATACAAAGAAGCATGAAAAGACCTAGAAGAACTGATGCCAAGTTTAAGTAAGCAGAACCAGGAGAACCGTATTCACAGTGACTACGACAATATAAATAGAAGGGGGAAAAACAGCAGAGCAGCAAAACAATCAAAACCATGCTGTGAAATTATAATGCCCTAGTTTGACCTCAAAGAAGTGACATGAGAAGTCACATCCCCCTAATTCTTTACAGAAGTAGGGGAATGTGGGTGTGGAACAGTACATGTAAACTGTTCTTTAGTTTTTCTGAACTTTTTTTTCTTTATTATAATGGATGGTTCTCTTGGAGGGATTCAGGGGTAAAACAGTGGGAAATGTAGGTGATGTAAAAATAAAAGCTATCAAAAATTATTTTTAAAAATCCTTATAGGTCAGGCCTCAAGTAGTAATGCTCCTGACTTTTTGACTTAATAACTACCACAGAGCCAGTCCATAGGAACTTGGAACATTTTCAGTGTGTTACTGAAGAGAGAATAACCATCACTAAACCATGCCATGCAATTTTACAAATGCTATTTATCTACAAACCAATAGGCTTGCTCTACATTGTAAAAGGGCATCATGACAGTGTTACTATGACAGAAAATTGTCATCAAGCCAACTTATCTTGGGTCTAAAATGATGGCAGAATTGGCAAAATAAGTTTCAAATTAGTTTTATGATGAATACTATTCTTGTATACCCTTGTATGCCATTAAGATTATTGCACATAAATAGAAGCACTTTAGAAGAATAGCAAAATGAAAATGATATATTAAGTCTGTTTAATAAAGACCATGTACTACTAATGTTTGGTGTCTTAAGACCAGAATATAACCTTACTATTTTAATAAGTAAAAACTAATATCTTTTCAGATTATTCTGTATAATACTGTTTTTCTTCACTTCATCTATCTTCTGTCTTTAATAGTTTAATACAAAATGGATTTTGAAAGAAGGTAAAAAATATTTTACTGAGTACCTTTGATTTATGTACAAGGAAACAATGTATAGTAGAGGCAGTGAGCATTTATTAACTTCTTGCTATATGCCAGACAATGTGCCAAGCACTGTATAGCAATGTGTAAGAAAGTACGTGAGGTGATCTAGAATAGATAGTAAAATGACTACACGTCGGTGGAAATTTAACTTCATCACCGGATTATTCTTGCTGTGAATATTTACTTCTACTGGTATGAGGATAACTTACTGCATACATTTTGAACATACTTCCTGTGGCAACACTTATGCTTTAAATAACTGATTAAGCAAAAAAGAGATTGCAAAGTTACATTTCATAACATCTAGCAACAGTAGTAAAAGGAGAAAACTAGTAACGGTATAGTTTCATGGCAAAATTTCATTCTTTTAAAACTCATCTCCTCACAATTCAGCTTTGATATTTTATGAGATGTTTTGTCCTTTACTTTTTACATATGTTAAGCTTTACTTGATTCTTAATTTGCCTACTTATAATAACCAGTTACCAAGATTATTCATTTCTCATGTGCGCCCATTAAAGTTACTCTTATCATCTGGGAGAGCTTTTGTCTAGAGAAGTAAAAAAAGAATGGACACTTGTTTTCATATGAAAAGTCAACCTTAGTGTCACCCTTAACTTTTCTCTAGAACTCACCCTACATATCCAATGTTGCCAAGCCATACTTTTTACTCTCTCCATATCTCTCATCTATGTCCCCTTCTCTCTATTCATTCAGCAGCCCCCTTGGTAGTAGTGGTCCTCATCACCTGGTGCTTGGACTACTACAGTAGCCTGCTAATTGGTCTCCCTGCCTTGTTTCTCCCCACACAACTGGCCTGTAATCCTGCAGCTTAGCTTCCTAAAGTACTGGTCTGACCATGTCATCCTTCTCCATAAACTCTAGTTGCTCCCTCAGATATAAAATTCTGTTTGGCATTTAAAGCCCTTAATAACCTAGACCCTTCCTACCTTTCCAGTCTTCTTAGATTTTAATCCCATTTCATACTCTACTGTCATTATCCCTTGGGATTTTAATCGTCATATTGGCTTCCTTGAATAGTACTTGGATAATGAGATTCTTCAACCTCCATAGTTCTAGCAACCTCCAATTCCACCATTCTGCTATGGCCAATCCTAAGCTTTATAATTCCACCCTTATACCATAATTTACCACCCTCTCATTCACACATTAAACAAGCTCCTTCCTCTTATTTTGACCTCTAGATCCTTATTCTCCCAGCCCATTTTCCCCATTGTGATTTCACTTGCCTCTACACCAAAATTTGACCCCCAAATCTGCCACTTTATGTTCTTAGAGAGCTTTTAGCCCCTAATCTTCTATGCTTCGTCTTATCTTCAATCCTGGATAACCCTCACCATCAGTCTGTGTCTGTTCCTGATAGCTAAAGCAAAAGTTAGGAAGTCATGCTGATTTCAAAAGCTTATTGTTGTTAAGTAGTGGACCAAAGCGCACCAATGCCAGCCATGAGGTTTTCTTGCAAAGTTACTGGTTTGCCATTTCCTTCTGCAGTAGATAAAGGCAAACAGTAAGTTGCCCAGAGTCACTCAGCTAGTGGTCGAGGATGGATTTGAACTTAGGTCTTCCTGACTGGAGGCCCAGTGCTCTATCCACTGAGCTACATAGCTGCCTTACAAGCTTGTGATACATTTTATAGCTCATGTGGGCTGTTGGTCTCCAACATTTACTGATTCAATTTTATTCTCTGACTGTTTTAAACTTTTTATCCTCCTAAATTCTCATCACATCCTTACCTTACCTCCTTTCTACTTTCTACGCCATTTCTACTCCCACTAACTCAGAGCAGCTAATTTAGTTTCTTATTTCATGGAGAAGACTGAGACAATCCACTTCTAATTGTGAGGAGCTGTTCAGCTGGATCTACAGGGGTGAGGGTACTTGTTCCTCTCAGTCCTGGATGTAGACAAGGTCCAACCTGGGGGACTCAGCCTTTATTGAACAGTAGGCTTGTTTCTCACATGTTTCATCCCATAATGCTACCTACTCTAGAGCCCAGGGGAAAAATAGCTTGCAACATAGGTCTCACAAAAAAAGGGGAGTCTAAGAGGTACTGGGTGTACAATATGAAGTAAAGTTTGGGATAAGCACTTTATTTCTATATACAAAGTAATGCTAAACATCAAAGAATAATGGTACACATTAATATAATGATTAAAATAAAATCTATTTGATTCACATAGAATAACTTTATTTACCAAGTCCTATTAAAAAGTACATGAATGAAACCAAGAATCACCTACCCAGCAAAATTGAGCATAGTCTTCCAGGGGAAAATATGGTCATTCAATGAGGTAGAGGACTTTCAAACATTCATGCTGAAAAAACCAGGACTGAAAAGAAAGTTTGACACTCCAACACAAGAAGCATGAGAA
>CM053582.1:139789115-139960269 GCA_028627135.1 Pseudochirops cupreus
ATGGAAAAGCGATAATTGTAACTTGTGAAACTTTTCTCAGTATGAGAATAGGTGAAGGGAATATAAATGTATATATAGGATATAGATATAGATATGAATCTATATGAAAAGATCATATAGATATATATGAATACATATGTGAGTGCAGGTATTTATGTGTATGTAGACAGAGGGCACAGGATCAATTGAATAGGAAGGAATGATATTTTAAAAGGTGTAATTAAGAGGTGGGAGAGGAACAGAATGAGAAGAGACAGGGAAAGACAGAATGGTGTTAATCATCTCATATAGAAGAAGCAAGGGATAACTGTTACAATGGAGGGGAAGAATGGGAAGGCAAAAGGGAATGGGTCAACCTTTACTCTCACTGAATTTGGCTTAGGGAAGGAATGACATACACTCTAAAGTGGGTATCTTGCCCTACAAGAGAGTAAGGGGGATGGGGATGAGAGAGGGGATGATGGAGGAGAGGGCAAGGTGGGGGAGAGGGTTGTTAGAAGCACACACTTCAGTAAAGGGACAGGTATGAAGTAGAGAATAGAACAAGGTTGGGGGGGATAGGAAGGAGGGAAATATAGTCAGTGTGCGCAATATGTTCATTGTGGAGATGTTCTGCATAACTACACATGTACAGCCTATATTGAATTACCTGTCTTTCCAGTGGAGGTGGGTGACAAAGGAGGAATGGAAAGAATCTAGAATTTAAAGTTCTAAAATCAAATGATAAAAATATATATTTTTTTTTTATTTACATGCAACTGGGAAATAAGATATACATCCACTGGGATAGGGAGATCCATCTTACCCTACCAGACAGTAGGGGGGAGGATATAGGAGAGAGAAGATTGTGGGAGGGAGTATACAGTGGGATTGCCGTTTTGGGGTGGTAGGTAGGGGAAAGATGGGGAGAAAATTTGTAACTCAAAATCTTGTGGAAATCAATGATGTAAACCAAAAAATAAAAAAAATAAACAAAAGTTAATTTAAAAAAAAAAAGAAGAGAGAAGACTTGGGGCAAAGGAAACATGGTAGCTGTCCTGTCGCTATCCGTGATAGTTGTCCTGTAGCTATCCAAGATAGCTGTTCTGATTGACGTCAAAAGACAACTAGTAGCAATGGAATTCAGTTTAAACAATATAAGGAAAATTTTGTTTAGTCATTTTAGTCATATCTGACTCTTCAAGACTTCTTTTGGGGTTTTCTTGGCAAAGATACTGGAGTACTTTGCCATTTCCTTCTCCTGCTCATTGTACAGATGAGGAAACTGAGGCAAATGGAGTTAAATGACTTGCCCAGGAGCGCACAGTAAATGTCTGAGGTCCCATTTGAACTCATTAAGGTTCAGCACTCTATACACTGTGACACCTAGCTGATCACCAGAAAAGGGGATAGACTGCCCTGGGGCAAGATGGGTTTCTACACATTAGAGCTCTTCAAGCAAAGGCTGGATGGTAGTTCTTAAGATATTTGAAGATAGCCATCATGTCTCTTGTTAATTATAACTCTTCCATCTAGAATCCTTTGACTGTTTCTTATGTGATATGGTTTCCAGACTCCTTCCATCATCCTGGTTATCCTCCATTGGTTGTACTCTAGTTTGTTAATGTCTCTTTTAAAAGGTGCCCAGATGTTAATACAACATTTTACATGTTAATTGATTAATGCAGAATACAGGGAACTGTTACTTCCCTTGACCTGGACTGCTATGGTATATCCCAAGCCATGTTCTACATAATCCCTTTGTTACTAGCGATGTGTGTAGGAGTTTCATGAGAAAATTTCATTGTATACGTATTCTATGGGTGTCAAATATATTCCACTATAACATAATAAACATGAAGTCATCTATTTTAGCAAAATAAATGTTACTATTTTGAATGAAAACAAACTTAGTTCATCTATTTTATGCCAAAATATACCACCACCATCACTCTGTCAGAGGTATAACATTCCCCCAGGTGAGAATTTATAGGTTTCAGAAATATAGTTCAAATCTAAAAGTATTTCATGGCTTAATTTGGATAGATTGTTTTGTATTAATAATAAAGACTAAAATTACTCTAGTTGTATATCATAATGTGATAGGCTTAATTGAACTTCTGACCCAACTAAAATCCCTGAATCATTTTATATAAATTACCAAACACATTTTCCCAATCCTTTATTTCTGTTGAGTTTTTTTTAACCTAAACATAGGATTTGAAATTTCAAAGCAACCTATTTTGTTTGGTCTTATTTTTACAGCTTATATTGATGTTTTAAATATTGATTCTGGTATTGAATATATTCAACAACTTAATATATACTCCTAAAATGAAACATTTAAATGACAGTTGGTTTTCCCCACAGAGTTTACAGAGTAATAGGGTGAATATTATATATACACTCATAAATAAGATGTAGAATAATATACAGTACTAAATGTATTATATTGCATATGTACTCATTTTATGCGTCATATACATTATTATGGCTTAATGATTGGTAAGAATTCAGCAAGTGAGGTGGTTGTGAAGGATTGGTTTCCTTGGATTCCTTGTCATCTACCTTTTTCCTGGAACACCATTGTCCATCTCCCATTTTCAGGGCTCTTCACTATGTGTTGCCTGTGCTTGCAATGCTCTGATGTCCTCATCACTTCTGTCTCTTACTGCCCTGGCTCCTTTCAAGACTCAGTTCAAATCCCATCTTCTGCAGGAAGCCTCTCCTGCTCCCTCCCAATTGCTAAGTTTTTACCCTTTCAGATTACCTTCATCTATTTTGTTTATATTTTATGTATACCTAGTTATTAACATGTTGTCTCCCCATTATAATGTATTCTCTTTGAGGGCAGGACCTTTTTTTTTTACCTTTCTTTGTATCCCTAACCTTTAGCACAGTGCTGAGCACATAGTAAGTTCTTAATAAATATTTCTTGATTAACTCAGTGACTGACAGAGTCAGAAAAGCATAAGAGGCAAAGCCAGGAGTCCAGTATAGCTGAAGTGCACAGGGAGTACATGGAGGAGAGGGGGAAAAGTAGTATGAGATATGGCTAGAGATGGAGAATGACACACGTAGTTTGTGAACAATATAAAATTCTGGGTAAAATGTCTTAAATGATGAATAGGTAGTGATTGGGAGATTTTCAGTAGAAGACTTTGTCTTGACTAGATCTACGCCTAAGGAAAACAAGTGGCAGCAATGAAGATGGCTTGGTTGCAGGAAGACCATATAGGAAACTTTCACAAGTCCAGAGGGCTGGTGATAAAAAAGCATGTATTGGAATGATGGCCCTGGGAAAACAGGAGATGAGTGTGAGAGATCATAGAGGCAGAACTGATGAGCTACTCAAATATAACACCATTGTTTGGAACATCGAAGACAAGTTGCATTTTGCCTTTCACAATAGTAAAGTTAACACATTAGCCATTCCACCTATCATTGGGCCATCTGCAAACCTGATAACTATGCCTCCTGTGTCTCCATCCAAATTACTGATTAAAATGTTGAATGGGACGTGATCAAACATACTGTAGCACAGTTTTAGAGATTACCTTCCAGGATAATCCATTACAATGCTCTTTGGGTACAACTGTTCAGACATCTACAAATTAACTGGAAAATTCAGCCCATATTTTTACATCCTCACAAAGATATCATGAGAGATTTTGTCCAACACCTTATTAATGTTAGGGTAGATGATTTATACCATTCTCTTAACCTACCTATCTAATAAAAAGAAACAAACCACACACTTGATAGGACTAGTTTTAGAGAACTCATGTTGGTACATAGTAGTCAATGACTTCTTTTTTTATGCTTATAAACCATCTGTTTTAGAGTTTTGCAGGGATTGGTATCAGTCTTACTAGTCTGTTTTCTAGAGCCTGCCTGTTCTTCTCTTTTTTGGACAATTGTGACACCTGCCTGTTCAGTGTTTTGGTACCCTTTCTCTTCTCATGAGTCTTAAAAGATCAGTAGAGGTAATGCTTAAATTAAATCTGCACGTTTATTCAATAGCCTAAAAAATAATTTGTCTAGTCCTAGAGGACTTATTTAAAAGGAACTGGGTGCCCTTTTTCTCATTACTTAATCCTCAGTTGTCACATTTATTCTTTGCATTTCTGGTTTGCATATTATTATAACCACCAACATTCCTGTAGCTCTAAATTTATGATCCTGTGATCCATGGTAGAAAAGAGTGAAGCGAGAAGAAATTTAATGCTGCCTTCTTTCTCTCAGTCAAACTATTTCCTCCAAGTTTCGGCACTATCCCTTATTCTCCTGGAAAAGGAAGAGGAAGGGCATTAGTATTTTTATAGAGCCTACCATGTGTCAGGCACCATCCTAAGCACTTTTTTACAAATATCTCATTTGATCCCCACAACAACCCTGTAAAGATGGGTGCTGTTAAAATCCCCATTTTACAGATAAGTAAATTAAGGCAAACAGAGGTTAAGTTGTCCAAGCACACACAGGTATTACCCATCTGAAGGTGGATTTGAATTCAGATTGCCCTGATTCCAGCTTCATTGCTCTCAGAGATCCATGGCATCACCTGTGTCAAGTACCTTACCTATACACTGGCCTGTGTAAGTGCCTTAGTTGCAGTGGGGAAATACTAAAACCTTTCCCAATAAATACAGGGGATAAAGCAAGGATACCACATCACCCCACCATTATTTGACAAGAGTTCTAGAAATGCTAGTGGTAGCAGTAAGACAAGGAAAAGAAATTTTCCTTCCAAAAAGCATAAGCATTAACAAAAAAAGACAGAATTATCCCTACGTACAAGTGATGTGAAGATTTATTTTATTTTTTTTTCCAAGCAACAGAGAAGCAAATAAACTAATTGAAATGATTGATAGCTTTAGTAAAGCAATAGGATATAAAATAAATTCATAAAAATTTACAGTATACATTACATTTAGGAAAAACACAGCCCAGAAAGGAATATAATGAAATTCTAATCAAAATGATGAAAACCCACTTTTTTCCCCTTTCTTTTTGGTACCACAAAAAGTATAGCATATTAACTTTTGAGCAATTATTGATGCTGGTCTACATGAATTGAACTTGGGAAGCTAACAAAATCAACCTCCCTAGAGAGATTTGTTCTACATAATAGATGAAGAAATGAAATAAATCAGTATTTATTGAATAAAAACTATGTTCCCAACCAGCATTATGTAAGATTGTTAAGTTTACTGAAATATATACAGTCTTTTGGACTGAAGAGAGCCTCCTCTCCATTTGAACTACTTAGGACACTCAAATAGGATCTTGATCTGAAGTTCCTCTGATCTTTAAAAGCAAACCTCACAGAGCTTTTATTGATACACACATGCAGTGGCATTATAGATAAATCAACTAAAGGCTTATCAAATTGAGGACTATTATGTTGACAGGCTTCAGGCCCACCTTTCCCTTTGAGCCTGTGACTTGAATAGAAGATGTGAATTCAGACTAGCCCTGAAAACAAGCTACACATGATTTTTCTGAGCTCTGCTTTAATCCCAGCCTAACTCTAAAATTACTCAGGCTAAAATTAGCTAGGGGGACTTGTCATCCCAGCCTTGAATGTAACTGAATATCCAAGTTACGAGATTATAAATTAAGTTATTACTAAACCAAATGCCCAATAAAAATGAAATATCCCTGTTTTTGTTATTTTTAAAGCAGTTATTAACAAATTTGAAATGTTTTTATTTAATAAGTCTCAACCAGTTTCATTTATTTTAGTAATACAGTTAACAAAAAATTAGAAATTCAATTTCTATTTCTTCATTAACTACTTAGTGAATTAAAATTACCCATAAATTTAGGATAATAACAAAGTGAACATATTCTTTTCTTTGAAGTTGTAAACCATTGTAAAGTTAGGATGAACTAACTTTTCTTTTCGAGACACCTAAACTCACATTTCAAGTAAAAAGTAGTCTAATAACATTTCATCTCTCCCATCTAATCTCCCAGGAAGATCTTCATGCAGTTTAACAACCAGAAAAACATAGAATAATCAGAACTATTAACATTTTGAGATTTTGGTTTCATGTTACTGGTCTAGTTTTACCACTTGCATAATATTAAGTTTTCAAATTAACAAAATTTAGAGACATTTTCTTTTTTATAATTAATCTTAACTCAGACCACTAATGTAAAATGTGGTTTTGTATACATTTTCAACCTTCTTTAGAAAATAAGTTGTGTGTTTGAATACTTTGGTTTTCATTTATTTATATGGTTTAAACATTTAGCATTTGTAAATATGAGTTTAGAGTACATGCTAGAATTATCTTGTTGTGTAATTAATGACTTATTTTGACACCTCAAGTATTTGGAAGAAAGGAGCAAAGATGTCAATTAACAAACCACCTGGTATCCAAAATAAGTATTACGAAGTCCATGTTCAAGCACTTCATTCAGGAGAGCTCCTGAGACCCTCAGGAACTAACGACTCATTTTTTTTAACCTAACAACTCCCTTTCTTTCCATATTAATTCTTAGTTTTTCCAATTCTAACAATTTAGTTACTTGTTTCCTATCCCACTGTTGTGAAGAAGGTGCTTTGCAAACTTTAAATCGCTTTAGAAATTTAAGATATTATAAGAGGCAACTAATAAGAAGGCAAATAGCTGATAGCAACGGACAAAACAGGAGAACTATAAAAAGTAGACACAAGAACTAAAAAGTTTAGCAGAAATGGTAGAACTGATTGCTTAGAATAAGGACAAATTGTTTTTCATGCCTCAGCATGTGTTAAAGGCATCAATATGTCATTGGAAATAACTGGCATTTGTAATGACAACCTTGAGTCATCCAGAAAATTATGTTCAGTGTATATTCTCTCCACTAAAGTTCTATTCCAAAATCTCATCAGACATGAAGGTGACACTCAGTTCTTGAAGGCTATTGTAGGCCTATATGAGCTATGGAAGGCCCAACTTCCCTGAAAAAATTTCAGATATGGGTCTGATGATAGATGATACGTCCTCCAAAGATTGTCCTAGCTCACTTTTGAGAGGCATATCACCAAGTCAACAAGCATTTTATTAAGTGTTCACTGTGCTAAATGCTGGAAATACAAATAGGAAGAAAAAAATCCCTGCCCTCAAGGAACTTGCATTCTAATGGGGGTAGAAAACACCTAAAAGGTAGCTGGGAAGATAAGCATTTTGAAAAGATTTCTGTTAAAATGATTAAAATAAAGGTTTTGTACTTCAGTTATCTTGCATCTTCAGTTACATGAAACACTGTACTCACTAGCAGTGCTTAATATATAGGATATTAGCCTTTCTATATACGAACAGTGGCACATTAGATACTGCTGAATTCTGTTGTTCAAGAAAGGCTTTAATTTATGTGATATTAAGTACTGTCTTATAGTACCATTCTAAAATCATTTATACCCAACAGAATATTTTAATCTTATTTTTGAGTCAGTGGGAACATCTGAAAATATCTGTTAAAGTTACATTATGAACATATTTTAGACTGCCTCTAGTTTTAGCTAAGCTCCATGAAGGCAGAGCTATCTCAACCAAACTTCATCATTCCCTTTGTGCCTAGCCAAGTACTGTGCACATAGTAAGGATGACTTCTCTCTTCTACCTTTTCTAGCTTACATGCTGCCTTTTTCCCCAGTTGGGAGAAATATTTAATAGAGATGGACAAAAGCTGATCGTCTATCTACAAATAGCAAGCAACAGTACCAACATGGAGCAAGTGACACCTTTCTACAGGTAACATTCCTGGTTGTTTATCATTACAACAGGGACATCCAGTACAGTAGGTCGATTGAGAAAACTCCACATATAGATAAGGGTCTTGGAAATGGATATTTTGTTTTTAACTTAGGTTTTCTACTTTATAGCTTTTAAACTAACTAGAAAATCATTTTGCAAATTATCTTCATCATTGATTGTATCCAAATGTATTAGTTCACTAAAAAATTATTTGAACTATGATATTTAATTATCATTTTGAGTAAGGACAGGACAGAGTGTCAACATATTTACTTTAATTACTATTTATACATCCTTAGTAATAAATGTTTATTGATTTATTGATATGTATGTACTTTTACCAAAGTAAACATATACTCATGACACAGAACAATTTAAGAATTTAACTCTGTGGGTGACTAGATGGTGCAGTGAATAGAGCACTGGCCCTGGAGTCAGGAGGACCTGAGTTCAAATCCGGCCTCAGACACTTGACACACTTACTAGCCATGTGACTTTGGGCAAGTCACTTAACCCCAATTGCCTTGCCCTCCCCCCTCCAAAAAAAAAAGCATTTAACTCTCAGTCAGTAAAAATATGTGATGTGCTATCTTACTTGATGACTTTTTGTCACATACTGTGTGCCATGAAAATGGATAACAAGGTAAGGATTAACTTTGATGGCTTCTTTACCCACCTAAATCAAATCCAGAATCACTGGGATTTTCAGAGTAAAGAATTCCATTAATTTCCACTCATCTCACAGTCTTAAGTATTCGTATTTGAGGAAAGAGAAGACTTTTTTGGTATCCATTTCAGCCTTACCTGAGGAAATTGTGTAAAAGAAAGCACTGAAGTTTCTATCAAATAACAAAAAAAAAAAAGTTTGTTAACCACCCTTAAAAGAGAATTAATGTTTAGGAAGGAGAATATTCATCCTGAACATTCTGAAAAAGGAAAAAAAATGTCTCCTCTTACTTGACTTCAATATCAATTTAAACACAAGAAGAAAATGTGATGATTAGTGTTCTAAGGATACCTTTTTCACTTATGATGCGTTTGTAGACTATTCAACAAAAAAGACACAAAAACATAATCTCTGTAACATAGAATAAGGCTTGTAAACAGAATCAATTCAGAGAAAAATTAAAGTTTGCATACATGAGTTCTGCTAATATCACAATTCATTTTGTCATTCAGTTCTTCAAAAGACCTGTAATTTAATCAATGTGAATATTCCAATAGTAGCCAAGCTTCTGATGATGAACTTTTACCCTTAGTTAGGTTGCTCTTCACCCAAATTCATGGACCTCTCAAAATCCAGAGTGTGCTTTAACACTTTAATCCATAGTGTGGATTAGAATAGGACTTTAGCAGAATTTTGAAAGTATGTGATAGAAGGTAAAGTAAGGGGGTACAGAATACTGAGTCAGTGATCAAATGCCATTTTTCCACTGGATAACTGAATTTGGCAGTAGTTAAGTATTGGCTCGTGAGCATCCATCAATAATTTTACTATTCTAGACAGTTTTGAATAATTTTTATAATAGAAATATGAATTTAAAGTAGAACAAAGTAACACCGAAGTGTCTTTTATTAAAAAATTAGTCATCTTATTTTCTGCTTTTTGCAACCTCTCTTCCTTCAGTTTTTTTAAAGCCTTATACCTTTTTTTTTTTACATGACAATAATTTCTGGATTTCTACCCTCCAATCTCTCCAGAATGAAACCTTTTAATAAAGAAAAACAATTAAGCAAAACCAGCCAGTACCTCTTATTAGAGGAAGGGGAGTTGTTACATTATCTATGCTCTAGGATCAAGATTGAGTTTGGTTTTATTTTTTTATTAAAGTTTCAATGATGCTCTTTTAATTTTTTTACATCATTGTCTCTTCTCCATGGCTCTATTCTAGACACCCAGAAGAACCACTTGTAACAAATAAATATAGTCCAATAAAATCAATCCATGCATTGGGCCATATCTACAGTTTTGTGCCTCATTCTGCATCTCCATGGCTTCTTTGCTGCTAGTGTGGGATAGATCTTCCACTGTGTGTGTGTGGGGGGGGAATTGAAATGGATCAATTTCCCTGAAGTCATTGTATTTGTCAGAGATCTGAAAATTTTTCTGTATTATTTTCTTTTTCATGATTGTGGTTATCATGTACATTGTTCTGGTTCTACTTCATTCTTCCTTCATTGATAAAAAGTCTTCTGAAGTTTCTCTGGATTTTCATGGATATCATTAGTTATGGCAAAGTAATCATAGGATGACAGATTTTGAGCTGAAAGGAATCTTAGAAGGCCATCTGGTCCAACCAGCATTTTAAAAGATAGCTAGTCATAGGGACCCAGCTACCAGATCATACCAATAATGTGACAAAAAGTAGAATTTGAACCCAGGTCCTCTGACTCCAAATCCAGTTTCCTTTCTGTTAGACCACACTGCGTCTCTAATACTCTTACTATCAAATACCATCTGTTGTTCCACATGCCATATACCATAATTTTTTTTCAGCCATTCCGTAACTGATTTCTTTGCAATTCTTTGTGACTACAAAAAAGAATGTTATATTTTAGTGTTTATGGGGTTGTAACCTCCTTGGGGCGTATGCCTAATACTTGTATCAGTGAGTATTTACAGGTAAGTGCCTTTATAAATACAATTCCAAAATTGCTTTCCAGAACTGTTTATAGCTCCACTAACAGTCCATTAGTGTGCCTATCTTCCCACAGCCTCTAGAGTATGCTTCATTTTTTGTCCTCTTTGCCAGTCTTATGAAGGGTATGGAATGTGACCACACTTATGATTTTACTGTTAGGGTTTCCAATAGGGAAATTCCCTCTACCCATGTAGCATAGTACCTTTTCTGCAACTTACAGTCTTATAAAATTGCCTGGGATTCTGTGAGGTTAAAAGTGACTTGCCCCAGGCACAAAGGCAGCATCAGTCAGAAGCAAGACTTAATTTAAACCCTGTTTTTCTTGAGTGCAAGGAAGGTTCACTACTTACTCTGCAATACTGCTTCTTTTGAGAGGAAAAATCTCTGAACTTGAACTTGTATTTCTCTTAAGTATTAGTGATTTAGAGCATTCTTTCACATGGTTTTTATTTTATCTTTTGAAAAATGCCTGTTCATATCCTTTAACCATTTGTCTACTGGAGAATGGTTCTTACGTAAGATACAGTGATACAAATATATAAAAATATTAGCCCTTTTTCAAGAGGCATTTACTGCAAATATTTCCCCGATTACTTCTGCTCTAGATATAATGATTATGTTCATACGAGAGTTTTTTCGACTTTGTATAATCAAAACTGTATTTTATTTTGTATGAATACAAATACAGTCCCTTGTTTAGTTAGGAATTATCTTCCAAGCTATATTTGTATAAGGTATCTCTTTCTTTCTTTCTTTTTTTGCCTTTTAGAGGGCAGCTGGGGTTAAGTGACTTGCCCAAAGTCACATGGCTAATAAGTGTGTCAAGTGTCTGAGGCCACATTTGAACTCAGGTCCTCCTGACTCCAGGGCCGGTGCTCTATTCACTGTGCCACCTAGCCACCCCGAGGTATCTCTTTCTATTCTCCTTTATTTTATTTCTAAAGTTATATTATTTTACATATTTAGGTCATGAAGCCATTGAAACTTAGCATGGCACATGGTACAAAATGTTGCTCTAAGTCCAATTTCTACCAAAATATTTTCTAATTTTCCCCAAATTGAGAGGGGGGGTTGCTTATTTTTTGTCAAATAGAGAGTCTTTATTCCAAGAACTGGTTGGTATATTTGGGTTTAACCTTGTTAACTTGTTAACTTCATCTATTTCATCGAGCCTTGTTTAACCTCATCTATTTCATTGATCAGCTTTTCTACTAACCAGTAGCAAATAGTTTTGATGTTACTATACTACACTGTAGTTTGACATCTGATAATGTTACAGCCCATTAATTCCTGTCTTTTTTCATTATTTCTTTAGCCAGTCTTGACCTTTTGTTTCTCTAGATGAATTTTATCATTTTTCTATAAAATAACCTCTTATGGTATGATTGATTTGACAATACATCCATAAATTAATTAAGGTGTCATCATTTTTATTATATTGCTGTAGCACAACCATGACCACTGCATATATCTTCAATTATTGAATTATTCCTTTATTTCTGTAAAGAATGTCTTGTAGTTATATCCACATTATGTCCTAAGTATATCTTGGTAGACCAAATTTAAGATATTTTATACATTTTGTAATCATTTTGAATGGAATTTCATTTCCTAGGTACTGAACTTAGATCTAGAGTTTGAAGTGACCTCAGAAGCCATCTAGCCCATTTTATTCATGTTATAGATGGGAAAACTGAAACCCACTGTGGTTGAATAACTTTCCCAAGGTCATACTAAGCATCATAGACAAGATTACATCTCAAGCTGCTGACTCAAGAGCCAGTATTCTTCTAGAGTATTGGACTTGGAGTCAGGATAACCTGAATTCAAATCCAACCTCAGGCATTTACTATTTATTCTCTAGGACTCTGGGCAAGTCACTTAACTTCTCTTTCCCTCAGTTTCCTCATCTGTAAAAATAGAGATAATAGTATCTACTTCCCAGGATTGTTGAGCTTAGAAAGAGATATTTATTTGTAAAGCATCTTGCAAACCCTAACCTTAAAGCACTATAGAAGTGCCATTATTGCTGTTATTCTTCCTTTAACTATGCCATCAGTCAATCAAGAACCATTTATTAACTACCTGTCATGTGACAGGTGCCGTACGAGGCGCTGGAGATGATTACTTGCAAGGAACTTGGATTCTAATGAGGAACACGACAAATACATGTACAAACATAGAGAATTAAAGTCGTTTGGGAGGAAGGGCACTAGTAGTCACACAGCCGGAAAATTATTTTCATAGTCCTGTGCAGGATGGGCTCGAGTGACGAGAGATTTGAGGCAGGGAAATTAATGAGGAGGTTGTTTCAGTAATACGGGTGAGAGAAAATGACCTCACTAAGAGTGACAGCTTTGAGAGTGGCAAGAAGGGGTCAAATGAAGACATGTGGGGAAGGCTGGGCAACTGATTGGACATGGAGGTTGAGAAGTAAGGAGTAACGTCCACGTTATAAACTGGGAAGACTAGAAGGATGGGAGGGCCTTCAACAGAAATTGGGAGGTTTGGGAAGAGGAAAGATTTGGAGGTTGGGAGAAAATAATGAGTTCATGCTTCCCACTGGGTTTTGTTAGTAATATGCAGAAAGGCAGGTGATTTCTTCTGTGGGTTTATTTCATGTTCTATTTCACTGAAGTTACTGTTTTACTTAATTTTTTGTTGATTGTCTAGGTTTCTTTAAGTAAACCATCATTTTATCTCTTCAAATTGAGATAATTTTGCATATTTATTTTCCCAATTTCTTGGTCTTATTCCTGTGGGTTAACATTTTAAAATTTGTCAGATAATAGTGGTGATAATGGACATCTTTTACTTCTGATTTTATAAGTAACACTTTTTAGTGTTTCTACTACAAATAATGCTAGCTCTTGGTTTTAGATAGCTACTTTTTAACCATAGGGCAGCTAGGTGGCACAGTATATAAAGTGCTGGGCCTGGAGTCAGGAAGACTCATCTTTGTGAATTCAAATCTGACCTCACACACTTAATAGCTGTGTAACCCTGGGCAAGTTACTTAACCCTGGTTTGCCTTAATTTCCTCATCTGTAAAATGAGCTAGAGAAATAAATGGTAAACTACTGTGGTATCTTTGCCAAGAAAACCCCAAAGGGCGGGGGAGGGGAGGAAGGGGGGAAGTGGTCATGAAGAGTTGGACATGACTGAAAAAAATTCAAAAACAAAATTTATTAAGGAATGGTCTACTTATTCCAGTGCTTTTTATTGTTTTTAGCATGAATGAGTGCTATTTTGTTGAAAACTTTTTTCTGTATTGTATCAGCAAGTACCCTAGCATACCCAGGATGGCTGATAGCACAGATTCTTAGATCTGCTTTTCTAAAGGAAAGCAACTCAGAATGGGTTAACAGTCTTATTTTAATCAATCAAACATTTATCATTTACCTAGTTCAGGGGAAAAAGGGAACACCCTGAATTTCAGAGAATACAAACAGAAGTTATAAGCAAAAGTTACAGGCAGAAGTTTACAGGCAGAGAGAGAAACAAATCAGCAGACGGGCTGACCATTACATCCATACCTAGTCAGTTACCAGAGGGAGAAGCACCAACATCTGGGTTTTCCAAAGCCAGGGGGCTCAGCGGCTTCCCAGAGTCTCCTCTGGCCCAATCACACAACTCTTCCCAAAGTGAGCCCCAAAGCAAAACCTTACATCAGGGTATATATAGCTTTCTCCTGGATCAGAGAATGTCACAGCCCTCTTGACCCACTGCCCAATGACAAAGTAATAAGGTGTGGGCATTCCTGAAAAACAAGCTTCCCACCACGGGCTCCATGTGACCACATTCAGCCTATTAGGGAACAGAGTATATTTTCTAATCAGGGAAGGTTCTCAGAGTCACTTAAGCCTATCAAGGAGCCAAGGGGCAGGGAAGATCTTCAGATTCCCATTCCCATTACATCAGTGGTTCTCAACCTGTGGGTTGCGACCCCTTTGGGGGTTGAACAACCCTTTCACAGGGGTCACCTAAGACCATCGGAAAACACATTTTTCCGATGATCTTAAGAACCAAGATGCTGTTCCTTTGTCCATCTCCAGGGGGGGTCTGCCCACATGCAGATACGCCCACATCGGAGTATTAAAGGGTCAGGGCATTAGGAAGGTTGAGAACCACTGCATTAAATGAATCTATTTATCTAAATATGCCATCGTTATTATATATCATCTGGTTTTCGTGCATAGTTTTCCTAATGTTGAACCTAATCCTTACATTCCTAGTATAAATCCAATATGGCCATAGCAAATTATCTTTTGAGTATATTATTGCAACTTATTTGCTACTACTTTATTCAGTGTTGTGAATCAGTAGTTATTAGTGACATTGCTGCTATGTTTTTTTATCCCTTTGCTTTATCTTCCCCTGGTTTGGACTATAGGATTTTATTGGTCTACTATTGATATAGTACCTTTCAATCTATATTTTTGGTGGATAATTTAACAGGAATTAACTGTTCTCTGAATGTTTTATATAATCCATTTATAGGTCTACCTAGGACTAGAGTGTTTTGGGGGAGTTGAATTTCTCTGGGATTAGGCTATTTAAATTTTCTGTTAAAGTGTGTACTCTGTGCACAAAAAGGCACTGTGCTAGGCACTGGAGATACAAATAGAATAGCAAAATGAATTCCTGCTCTCAAGGAGCTCACATCCTAAGAGTGTAGGAGTTCTTCACCTTTTTTGTATCATAGACTCCTTTAACAATCTGTTAAAGCCTATGGACTTCTCAGAAAAATCTTTTAAGATACATAAAATAGGATACATAGGATTATAAAGGACACCAATTATATGGAAATATAGTTATCAAAATATCATTGAAAAAGTTCAAGGACCCCAGAGGAAGATAGCACAAATTGGTTTCATAGGGAAAAGACCTAGTGGTTCTTAAGGTACAGTGGCAAGCACATTGTCATATATCTTCTTTGGTGGTATTTCCATTGTTAAAACCATATCCATTTAAAATAGATCCATTTGATAGTGCCTAGGGCTTGGGTGCTAATAACTTTGTTTTCTGGGTCTTCAGTAACTGTGGATTTTGAGAAGGTGAAGGCTGAAGTACCTGCAGAGACAGTTGCCAGATTGCATCTCCACAAGAGAAATTAAGTTGAAAAGATAATAAGTTACCTGACGGAGGGCTTTTAAAGGCCTTATGGAATAAGGAATTTTTAATGAAGATGGGGTGAAAGGTTGAAAAACATTTCAAGACTGAGGTAAAAAGAAGCCAGAAACAGAAAAAGTTAGTAGCATGCTATAGCGTAGGCATGAGAATGAGAGCATACTAAAGGTAAGGAAAATAACAATTTAAGAGGTAACATTGGAAACTCTTGGTGATAGATAATATGTAGAAAACATGAGTAAAAAAATAAATCCAAGGTTATAGGCTCAGGAGATGAGAAGGATGATGATACCATTGAAAATAAGAGGGAAATTGGGTGAGGGGAAAGTAACTAGAAAAAGCTAACAAGTTTAGTTTGAGATTTAAATGGGGGCATTCAAACAGCTGCCTTAGAGTCTACTAAAGATAGTATAGAAAAAGTCTAACTGTAGATAAAAATGTGGGAGTCTTATGTCCATAGGTGTCAAGTGAAATCTGTGAGCTGCTATGGTAAAATAACTGAGAAGATCAGAGGATTCGTATATGACCTTTGCCAGGCCTTTGACAGTCCTAAAATAATGTATCATATAGGGATGTCCCCGTGGGAGTTGTTGGCCTTGTGTCCCCCTTTGAAATACTGTATTTGCTGGGGCTCACATACTTGACATCTACATATTTTTCTTTTGTCTGCCCCTTAGAGGATGGGAACAACTTGCCAATTCTTCCGTTAATACTCCAAACTTCACATTGTATGGGTCCCTAGAATGTAAGGAATGGATATATTTTCATACAATACAAAGGTGATAGCTGCAACAAATTCCTTCATGACCACTTTAAAATACGGTATTAAAAGTAATATTAAGAAAATAAGCATTTGTATTGCTTAACTCTGTAGTATTGACTATCACCCTTGCCTGATATAAGACTTTATTTTAGGGTTAACATTCACATTTTCAGTCCTAACTTTTGGCAATATAGGGACTTATGAAAGGAAATAGAAAACTGTCTTTGCAGGGTTTTTGCTTTAGGGTGGCTCAGTTTACTTATTTATTTAAATATGAGAAAGTTTGATACATTCTGGATTTTCCTTTTTATTTTTACACATAAGGAAACAAGTCTAAAGAAACTTAAGTAACTTGCCCAAGGTCATACAGATAGGTAGTAAGTAGTAGATTTGAACTCAGCTTTGTATACCACTTTTCCCATTGTATCTGACTTTTTGCATATCCGACTCCCAAAGTCAGGATTTATTTTTACCAAAAATAATAACTCACATTAGTTTAAATGAATCCATTTGCAAACTCCAGACAAAATTCTACTTAAACCATTAAAAATGAATTTTGTATCACATCCACAGATGGATTCACAGATGCAGAACCTACTATGTACAAGGCATTTTCCTAAGTGCTTTGTTTAGCCTATTTAAATTACTGAGCTTTCCAAATTAACTGGTGTTAATATTTAACAGCATACTAAGTAAATCGAGTCCTTTCCCTTAATTTTCCAACCTTACTAGGGAGAAGTCAATAAACTATACAGAATACTCTTTCCACTAAAGGTCTATGTTTTAAAGACTATTTGTTATACATGGAGTTAGGAAGGAAAAAAGTAAGTGGGAATGGCGGGCGGTTCTACCATCAACCCATTGCTTTAGGCTTAAGGGGCGAGGAAGGAGGGAGGTTAGCAGTAGAAGAGGGAACTGGAAATACAGCAAAAAAAGGGGTGAAGATCAAAAAGCTCAACATTTTGTTCTAGGAGGGGTGAGGAACCTGTGGCCTCAAGGCCCGATGTGGCCCTCTAGGTCCTCAAGTATAGACCTTTGACTAAATACAAACTTCACAGAACAAAGCCCCTTAATAAAAGGATTTGTTCTGTGAAACTTGGCCTCAGTTAGAAGGCTGCACCCAAGAACCTAGAAGGCAATATGTTCCTAGAACGCCTCAGGTTCCCCGCCCCTCCTAGGTATTTTGTAATTTATTCAGTTCAGAAGAAAACAGAATTGAAATGTTGCTTTTCCCTTAATCTCTCTCTCTCTCTCTCTCTCTCTCTCTCTCTCTCTCTCTCTCTCTCTCTCTCTCTGTCACACACACACACACACACTCATTTTATCTACTCCATGAAACCTTCCCTTACCAGCCTAGTTATCTTCCAACTAGACCACAACCTCCTTAAGGGAAGAGATTACATTTTTATATTTAACTATATTAGAATATGGCACAGTACTGCCACGTATTAGGAAATTAATTGTAAAATAAAATTAACTTTTTTCCTAGCTGATTTTGTAATTAAGAGGAAAGAACTACCACCATTAATGAAATTCATAGATAATCCCACAACCTATTTTTGACCAGTAGTCCCAGCATTGAGATATCAGGCAAGTGATGGTTAGCCAAAGCCATCCTGAAAAAAGCTGGAATGACAACACTTAACAAAAGGCACAGCCAGGTCAATGTACAATTGTTTAGGTACAGGTTGGTTTGGTTTTTTTTAACCATTCCCCTCATCTGTCCACTTAGTACTTATATCAGCTTTAGATGGTCCTGAAACTACTTAGTTGCATCAGAGCAACCCATGAAGTGTGTTTAAAATGCTCAATAGAATATTTTAAGGCAATTGTGGTTATATATTCCCCAAGGAGTGCAAAATACATTAATGTTTGTAAAGTGCTTTGTAAATCATAAAGTGTTGTAATCAGCTCTTCCTGAGGACCAGTAAATTTATCTTTGAGATCTATGTAACCTGCAAAGGGACCAGAAATTACTGTTCTCTTACTCAATCAGTAGCTTCGTTGGTTACCAATTGAATTACATATTAAAATAATTGTAAAGATCTGGGTTTTTATCAGTTTGAGTCCTCTTCTCCAAGTCATGCAGACCACAGCCTTTGCATGTTTTAGCAAATGGGTTCAGGAGCTGCTAGGTCAGAAAAAATGTATCAATTTTTAACCAGTCTCCTGGCAATGGGACTCCCAAAACTTGACAAAGTTGGTCCTTAAAATGACAGGATATCCAAGTGATAGTCAAGCACTCATTCCATACTTTAAACCTTTTCAGCTCAGTAGGACCAAACTGTTAAGTTTTATGTTTGTTTGTTTTTTTTATTGACATGGCTGTCTAGAATTAAGTTCACCTTTAGATTCCATTAGGATATCAGAAGACTGTAATAGAAGGCCAAATGAGGTAAGCAGCTAATTAAATCTTGATTGCTTTCATACTTCATAATGTTTGGGGGGAAGGCAAGTTGGGGTCAGGTAGGAAATGAAGAGAGTAAGTAATATACATCCAGAAACTTATTTCCCTATGAGGAGTATATACCTTAGAGACTTGCCTATGGTTAAATGACCTTGAAGGCAAACACGTTCTCTTAGCACCTTTTCATTGAGGTTCATTATTCTTCCTATACCATCTTACCATAACATCTTTATCCCAGTAGCCATTACATTATAAACTTATTGTGCTATGGTTAACCCAAATAGTTTTCAGAGGTAAAATTCTGTTCTTGTTAACCCAAATAGTTTTCAGAGTTAAAATTCTGTTCTTGTAATTAAGTCATAAGGTTAGTAGACATTACTTAAATTGTACAGATAAATACATGATCCCTGGGAGTATGATGTATTGGAAACAGTGCTAAACAGAAATAGTCAGAAGATCTGTGTTTGAATCTTGACTATACTACCTAATATGTGTGTCACCTTAAACAGGTTACATAGTTTTTGTATGCTTCCTTTTCTCATCTGTAAAATGGGGATAATAAAATTTATACCACTTACTTCAGAGTAGTAGTGAAGACAAATGAGACTGGGCATGTAAAGTAGTTTGTACACCATAAAGCATTATATAAATGCAAGCTGTAAATATCCTATTACAAGACCTGGGCCAAGTTTTTAGCTTTTATAGCCAGTCTCCAAACAACTCTCCAGAGCCATGGAGGAATCATATGACATCCTTTCAACTACTTATATTAAAGACCTCCTCTAATTCAGCCATGCAGCAGTTCACAGACCGAGTTGGCCTCAGCTTCTGCTGCTAGAGTTCATCTCCATGACTGAAATTAGCCAACTCTGTAGATATATCATTAAATGTTTTTAGCCTTCTTCCCATATACTTTTAAATAGTAAGACCTCAAATTTAACAAATATGCTTATCACCTTATTTAAATTTTTTTCTGGATATAATTTCTTGAGTTTGAAATCATGAGACTCTGCTACCTCATTACATTACATCATGTAAATATATAAATAACATGCATACTAAGTGAGGGTTTGCCATGTATGCATTGGGATAGAGAAAGGGGATTGGCAAATTCAGATGGGTAGGGAATGATAAAAAGAAAGAAGATAATATTGGGGGAAAGGAATTGGGTATTATCAAGAGAAGAGACATAGAAGAGCTAAAAGTATAATGTAAGAACATTATTTTACTTGTTCTATTCAGATATGAGTTGCAGGGTGGCACAGTTAGTCATTAAGCATTTATGAAGCACCTACTAGGTGCCCAACACTGTACTAAGTGTTTGGAAACAAAGAAAGGCTTTCAGGGAGTTCAGAGTCTAATGGAACAGAAGACATGCAAATAGCCATGTACTAGTTCTATAGAAGCCATCTACAGGGATATAATCCTGTTATAAGCCACATACAGGAGGTAAGGCTTTTAGTAGAAGATGTAATTTTAGCTGGAACTTAAAGGAAGCCAGGTGAAGATGAAGAGGGGTCATATTCCAGTCATCAGAAAGAGCCAGCGATAATGCCCAGGGTCTGGAGAAGGAGCTTTTTATGTGAGGAACAGCAAGGTGACCAGTATCACTGGGTTGGAGGATATGTGAGGCGGCAAGGTGTAAGAAGGCTAGGTGGATAGGTTATGAAGGACTTTAAGCCTTAGGATATTTTTTTATTTGATCCTTGAGGTGATAGGGATCTGCTGGCAATTGTTGGAGTAGGAGTAGCCTGATAAGATCTGTGAGTAATTGGACATCCAAGCTGAATGCAGGATGGATTGGGATGGGGAGAGACTTGAGGCAAGAACAACCAGCAGGCTATTGAAATAGGCTAGACCTGAAGTGATGTGGGCCTGAACCAGTGTTGCAGCAGTATGAGAAAATGGGATACATTTAAGAGATGTTAAAAGGTAAAATCAATAGGTCTTGCCACCTAGCAAGCTTGGATGCCTGGGAGGATGGGGGTATCCTTGACAGAAATAGGGAAGTTCAGAAAGGTGGAGGCTTTCGGGAGAAAGATAATGAGTTCAGTTTTGGACATGTGGAGTTAAAGATGCCTATGGGACATACAATTTGTCTACAAGGTAGTTGGAGATGTGAATCTGGAGCTCAGGAGAAAGGTTAGAAGCTGGATATGTAGATTTGAGAATAATTAGTATAGAGACAATAATTGAAACTGTGAAGCTGATAAGATCACTGAATGAAAAAGTATGGGGGAGAAGAGGTTCCAGAAAGGAGCCCAGGACTAGAGAGAGCTGGCCTAGAAATGAGAAGACTTAAATCTGCCCCAGTCACATACCATCTCTGTGACAGTGGACAAGTTATTTGAACCTCTCAGTGTCCCAGACAGCTCTCCAAAGTATGAATTATTGATGAATTACCAGTCAGCATTGGTGGAAGGAATTTTCAGACAGGTCCACCTCCCCCCTTCCCACCCAAAACACACACATGCACAAGCACACAGACACGCACATGCAAACTAAGTCCACACACAAATCTTAATCCAAATGCTTTGGTTGCTTTGGATTTTCTGTGTATTTTATTCTATTCTGAAAGCAATATGATGGGAGAATAGAAGAAATTACATTTGAATTTCTTTTTAGTTGTGAAAGAAACAAGCAACAGTTGCATTTTTATTTTAAGTCTACTAGATACATTTTTAATGTTATTACAACAATTACAGGGAGAATTGTTAACTCAGTTTCCTGTCAGTAAGGGCTCTGATTACAAGCAATTTCCAGCTAGTATATATGACATAAAGTAAAGAAGAAGAAAAGAAAACTGTTACTAATTTAAAAGAAAAAGAATATTCCACTCAGGGAGAGATATGGATAGAGTATGCAGTTCTCAAATATTGTGTATCAGTTATAAGAGGAACTTTGGCTGTTTGATATTTTTTGCTCTGGAATCAAGAAGTCACTTTGTGGTCTCTATCTAAATTTAGCTTACTGTGTACATGTTCAAAGTTCCTGAACTACAACAGGCATTCATGAAGCTTAAAGTCCAATTAATAATTACTTTAATGATTAAGTATTAAAGCTCACAATCCAAGAATGAGAAGAATTTTAAATAAAATGTCCCCTCTGCAGTCACTAGATGCAAAACTCAAGAAAGAGACTTATACCCTGTAGTAGCTCAGCAAAAGACCTCAGAAGAACTCTCTCTGCTGGAAACTAATCCTTTTATGGTTCAAGTCATCAGGTATATATATAAAGCACCAAATGGGACTGAGCTAAGGGGCAGTGTGGAAGAAAGGCCTGGCCCCAACAGCTGCAGCAGCTCTGGGATGCATTCAGGTTCTTTTTATAAGTAGAAAAGAGGGGTTGAGGAGGTGAGCACACATAGTTACAGGATGGATAGTAAGAACACGGCCAAAGTGGACAGCTGGATAGAATTTGAAATGTGGCCTGGTCTGGGACCAGCTAGATAATAGCTAGATGGGTTTGTGCTCATTCAGTCATTAATTGGGATAGCTCAGTTTTAGAGTGGGAGTTTCAAAGTTGTAAAAGAGATATGTAAGACAAAAAGCCATTTTCTAATAGAAAAGTACACAACAAATTTGAACAAATGGCTCTCAAAAGAAAAAAAATTGCAAAATATTAACAATCATATGCAAGATTTTTCTAACTCACTATAATATGAGAAAGGCAAATCCAAATAACTCAGAAGTTTCATCTTGTACCCTGTAAATTAGCAAAGATATCATGGGAATAATCGGTGTTGGAGAGGTAGAAAGACAGGCAAATTAATGCAAAGCTATAAAGTGATCTAACTCTTGTGGAAACAATTTGGTGTTATGGTAAGGAAGTTATGACTAAAATAGCCATACCTTCCATTCAGAGATCTCACTGCTAAGCATAAATCTTCATGTAGATTTTCAACTTTATTTTTTAATAAATTTAACTTTGTAGGTTAAAATGGTAGGCCAGATCCAATAAGCGGCAAATGTAAAATCCTTGTACTTGACTTCAGAAACATCAGGGACAGCGTGACTAAACAGAAATTCACATGAAAAAGATCTGGGAACAAAAGTCTGAATAGTGTGAGCTAGCAAAAAACTAGGACAAACTTAAGGCAGCTTTACTAGAGGCATAATGTCCAGAGCAGAGTTGATGATAGTATTATTGTGCTCTACCCTAGTCTGAATACATCTAGAATATTCTATTCAGTTAGGGTACCAAATTTTTTTCCCCTTTTTTTTTTCAGTATTTTGATTTTATTATTTTAATATATTTTTATTTATCTTGTTAAATATTTCCCAATTATATATAAGCATATTTTAGTAATCACCTTTTAAAAATTTGAGGTCCAAACTCTCTTCCTCCCTCTTTCTCCTCTCCCTTTTCCTTGACAAGACAAGCAGTTTGATAGCAGTTTTACATGTGAAGAGTCATACTAAACATATTTCCATATTATCCATGTTGTAAAAGGAAACTCAGAAAAATAAAACAAGAAAAATAAAATTTTTAAAAAGTATGCTTCAGTTTGCATTCAGAGTTTATCAGTTCTGTCTGTAGAGGGGAATAGCATTTTTCATCATAGGGTCTTTGGATAATTGTCATAATCAAAGTAGTTAAATCTTTCATAGTTTATTATCCTTACAATGCTGTTGTTACAGTGTGCAGAGTTCACCTAGTTCTGCTGACTTCACTTTGCCTTAGTTCATATAAGTCTTTGTAGGTTTTTCTGAAGCCATCCTGTTCGTCATTTCTTATAGCACAATAGTATTCCATTACAACCATATACCACAACTTTTTCAGTCATTCCCCAATTAATGGGCATCCCTTTGATTTCCAGTTTGTTCCCACCACAAAAAAAAAAGAGTTGCTTTAAATATTTTTGTACAGATAGGTTTTTTTCCCTAATCTTTGATCTTTTGGGGATACACACCTAGTAGTTGTATTGTTGGGTCAAAGGTTATGCATAGTTTTAGAGCTCTTTGGGCATAAGTCCAAACTGTTTTCCATAATGGCTAGACTGTTTCACAATTCCACCAGCAGTGCATTAGTGTTCCAATTTTTCGACATCCCCTTCAGCTTTTGTCATTTTGTTTTTTTCTGTCATATTAGCAAATTTAACAGGTTATGACGTAGTGTCTCAAAGTTGTTTGAATTTGCATTTCTGTAATCAGTAGCGATTTAGAGCATTTTTTCATGTGACTATTACTAGATTTGATTTCTTCTTCTAAAAACTACCTATTCACATCTTTTGATTTTTTTTTATCAACAGGGCAATGACTCTTATGTTTATAAATTTGGATCAGTTCCCTATAAATTTGAGAAATGAGGCCTTTATCAGAAAAACTTGCTGCAAAATTTTTTTCCCTGTTTCCTGTTTATTTGGCTGCATTGGTTTTGTTTGTGCAAAAGCTTTTTAATTTCATGTAATGAAAAGTGTCTATTTTATTTCCCATGACTCTTTCTATCTCTTGTTTGGTAATAAACTCTTCCCTTAGCCATAGATCAGACAGGTACATTTTTCCATCCTCCCCTAGTTTATTTATGATATCACCCATCATGTCTAAATCATTTTTACATTTTGACCTTATCTTGGTATACAGTTTGAGAGGCTGTTCCATGCCTAATTTCTGACAAATTGCTTTCCAGTTCTCTCAGCAATTTTGGTCAGATGTTGAGTTCTTATTCCAAAAGCTTGGATCTTTGAATTTATCAAACACTAGACTATTATGGTCATTTACTACATTGTATTATGTACACAATCTATTCCACTGATTCACTACTCCTTTTTTTAGCCAGTACCAGATTGTCTTGATTATTACTGCATTGAACTATAGTTTTAAATCTGGAATTTCAAGGCCATGTTTCTTCACTTTTTTTATTGATTCCCTTGAATTTTATTATTTTTTCTAGCTGTATGAAATAATTTTTGGTAATTTGACTGGTTTGGAATTGAATTAAGCAAATTAACTTGGGCATTAATTGGCATTTTTATTATATTGATTGGTTCAGCTTACCCATGAGCAATTAACATTTCTCCAAATGTTTAGATTTGTCTTTATTTGTATGAAGAGTGTTTTATAATTGTGTTCATATAATCCCTGGGTTTGTCTTGGCAGGTAGACTTTCAAGTATTTTACACTGTCTACAGTTATTTTAAATGGAATTTCTCTATCTCTTGCTATTGGGTTTTGTTGGTAGTACATATAAATGCTGATGATTTATGTAGGTTTATTTTAGATCCTGCAACTTTGATTGTTTGAGCTAGCTTTTTAGTTGATCCTCTAGGGTTTTCTAAGTATACCATCATGTCATCTGCTATCCCCTCCTTCTGAAAGGTTCTCCCTCCTCTACTCTGCCTGCTGACTTCTCTGGCTTCCTTTAAGTACCAACTAAAATCCCATCTTTTATTTCAAGCCTTTCTTTTTTAAGCAAACAGAGGTTAAGTGACTTGCCTAGGTTTACAAAGCTCATAACTGTCTAAGGCCAGTTTGAATTCAGGTTTTCTTGATTCCAGGCCCTGTACTCTATCCACTTCAACACTTAGCTGTCTGAAAGGTGGCATTCATGTAGAGGTCCACCAGGATGGTACAGGGACATAAAAGGTTTGGTTGAAGAAACTAGGGATATTTATCTTAGAGAGTAGACTTATAGGAGATGTGGATAGTTGTATTTGAAACCTTTAAAGGGCTGCCATGAGAAAGAGGGATCAGATTTGTTCTCTTTGGCCCTAGAGGTGAGAATTAGCTGTAGATGTAAGTTAGTTCCTTATCCCAGTGAAAACACAGGTTCAGTCCCTATTCTTTTCCCCATGCTGCTGCTAGATCACCATATCACTAACATTAATACTATAGGGTAGTATTTTATAATATGAAGTTAATTGCAAAAAAATTTAAGTATTTAAATATAGAATATGAGAAGTCTAATCCTTTAATGGAGTGATGTAAGTAAAAAGTGTTCCCTCTAGAGCTATAAACTGCTCAACTATTTTAAATGAACTATTTCTTCAAGAGCAGCCTGAAAAGGGTAATTTGGCCTAAGTACATGAGTAATATGCATCCTAGGGGCAGCATACTATATTTTATTCAGCTTGTTTAACTATAGGTTTGGTCTTATCTTGTGGATTATAAAAAAAGGCAAGACCATACCCTAAACAGAAAAGGTAACTTAATCTGACAGGGTTTTTTGTTTGGTTGGGTTTTTTGGTTTTTTGTTTTTGTTTTTTTTTTTGCTTTTTGGAGAGGGGAAGGCAGGGCAATTGGGGTAAAGTGACTTGCCCAAGGTCACATGGCTAGCAAGTGTTAAGTGTCTGAGGCAGTATTTGAACTCAAGTCCTCCTGACTCCAGGGCCAGGGTTCTATTCACTGCGCCTAGCCACCCCTGACAGATAATTTCTAAGGTGCCTTCCTGTGATCCATTGAGTTACATGAGATTGAAAACCAGCCATAGTTTTTCAGGGAGGCTTCTGATAAAATGTTTTCCACTTTTACTCAGAGTACTTTCCTGTCAGCTTCATGCAAAGTAATTATTTTGATTTTACAGCATGAAAAAACAGACATATAAAGCAGAGTGTTTGCTTCAAGACAAACCTCCTAAGAAACTTTTGAAGTCATAAATGCTATTTGTAAAAATTTTTCTAAAAATCTAGGTAGACTTTGGATTTTACTATATTTACTATGTTGTAACTTTTCTAATTTCTTTTAGTAAACAGTAAAAAATAGAGCCATTTCTACATGTTTAACAGTTCTTTTTTAAAAATGGTATTAACTTGTTTCCTGAAAATAGAGATTTTTTGAACCCATACAATTTGCATTTTAACTTTTTTTTTCTTTAGGCAAGACAAGTGTCTTGCCCAAGCTCATATAGTGTGTCAAGTGTCTGAGGTTATATTTGAGCTCAGGTCCTCCTGACTCCAAGGCTGGTGCTCTATTCACTGTGCCACCTAGCTGCCCCTAACATTTTTTTTTAATGTGCAAATTTGTGAGTGGGAGATTTGGAGAAAAACAGTTCATATTTAAAAATTTTTTAACTAGGGGTATTAGGTCATTGCAAACTCAGTGGGTGCCAACAGTCTGGGGAACTTTCCACAAATGTAATCTTCTATTAATGTCACCTAAACAGTAGCCAAAACAGTACAATTCAACACATATGGCTCCTCTACTATATATCTGGAATATTGTACTCAGTACTTAAGGTGTCACATTTTAGGAAGGCATTGATAGACTGAAGGGAATCCAGATGAGGGAAACAAGGATGAAGGGCCTAGATCGTGCCATATGAGAAAGAATTATGGCTACATAAGTCTCTCCAGGGGGTCATTAAAGCTGTCTTCCAGTCTTCAGAGAATTTTCACATGGAAGAGGGATTAGACTTGTTCGGACCAGACTGAAAGGGAAAAACTAGGAACCCCAGGGGGAATGTTGAAGAGATGCAGATTTAGGCTTGATGTAGGGTCATTTTTCCTTATAAATTTCCTTACAAATTCCTTACAGCTATCCAAAAGTGAAATGGGTCATACTTTCAGATGACGTGATAATCAAGCAAAATCAGGATGATCGTCTCTTAGGAATGTTGTAGAAGGATTCTTGTTTAGGAATGAATTGGGCTAGAGATAGTTATGTTCTCTGAGGTTCCTTCCATCTCAGATTCTGTGATTCTGACAATATGTCGATTAACAAGCATTTATTAAGCAATTACTTTGCACCCAAATTCAGTCCTAAAGATCATATTTTAACAGAGGAGACAACATGAAAACAACTTATGTACATATAAGATGTGTACAATATAGATGGGAGGGAATCCCGAGGAAAGGCACTAGCATTGGGAAGGACAGGGAAAATGACCAGCAATGGCTTCTTTCAGAGGTGGGTTTTGAAATGAATCTAAAAGAAAGCTAGGGAAACCAGAAAGTGGAGTTGAGGAAGAAAAGTAGTGTAGGCCTGGGGCATGAGCAGTGAAAAGGCAAAGAATCAGAAGAGAAATCGCTATGTTTGGGAACATCAAGGTCTGGTTATTGGAGGGTAGTATAAGTGAAGGGGAGTAAAGTGTAACAAAAGTAATGTCCTGGAAAGGTAGGAAGGGGCAAGGTTATGAAGGACTTTAAAAGTCAAACAGAGTATTTTATAGGTGATCTCAAAGGTAATAGGAGCCACTGGAATTTATTGAATAGAGAAGCAACATGGCCAAACCTGCCCTTAAGAGAAGTCACTTTGGCAGCTGGGGGATACATTATGGGCAGGGAAACCAGCTAGAAGTCTATTACAGTAGTCAAGGCATGAGGTGATAAGGGCCTGTACCACAATATGTGAATTGAGAAAACGGAAAGTATACAAGAAACTTTGTGAAGGTAGAAGCCATAACCTTGGCAATAGATTGAGATATAGGGGTGAGTGTGAATGAGTTGAATATTAACACCTAGGTTGAATACCTAGGTGACTGGGAGGATGGTGGTGCCCATTGCTGGGGAAGTCTGAAAAAGGAGAGAGTTTAAGGGGAAAGAGGAGGAATAGCTATGGACATTTTAAGTTTGAGATGTTTTCAGGACATCAAATTTGAGATGTCCAAGAGGAAGTTGGTATAGCAGATGCAAAGATTTCTCTTTTACTTTAAGTTGGCAAAATGATATTTGAAATACTGAGTTCAGTTATGCATTCTACATTTTAAAAGACTTGGCATCACCAAAGCACATACAGAGAAAAGACATCCAGCATAGAGAGGGGCTTGAAAACTTATGTCATGTGAAGAATACTTAAAGCAATTAGAGATCATTAATCTTGGATTTGTTCAGCCCCTATTATGCACCAGGCAATGTACTAGACACTGTGGATAGAAGTGTCAAAGTAACTAATCCCTGCTCTCAATCTTAACGTTCTACTGAGGAGACACATCATGTTCACAAACAAGTTGAAAGTGATTTCTCAGAGGGAGAGAAGGAAGAGCCCTAACAGCGAGGGAATCAATAAAGACATAGTAAAGGAGGTGGCACTTATACCGAACATTGAAGGGACCTAGGGATTCCCAGTGGAATCCCTTCTTTACCCAGAGGTAAAGAAGAAAAACCTTCCAAGGCATGGGCAAAGATACAGACAGGAAATAGAATGTGAGATGCATAAGGAACAAAAGTAGGCTTGTTTGGCTGAACCGTTGAGTACATGATGGGGAGTAATGTGTAATTAACTCAGAAAAATGGGATAAAGCCAAATTGTCAAGGATTTAAAATTCTCAACAGAGGGGTTTGTATTTTATCCTAGAGGGTAACAGGGAGCCACTGATACTTCTTGAGCAGAAAATGTTCCATAGAACTGTTTTTGAAATACCAGTGTGGCAGGAGTATGGACAGTGGGTTCTAGAGAGAATTAAGAGAGGTTGCAGAAAGACCAATTTGAGGTTATGGCAATAATCCAAGTGAGAGGTGTTGAAGACTAAGTTAATAGTGAAATGAGTAGAGAGAAGAAGAATGCAAGAGATCATGGAGGAGAGAAAATGAACAACTGATTGGATAGTGACATAAGAATGAAAGTTAAGGATGACACCTTAGTTACGAACCTGATGGATTAGAAAAATGGTGAAGTTATCTAGGAGAATTTGGGAGAGGCAAGAAGAGATATGATACCATCTCCAATAAATAAAAGACTGTCATATGAAAGTATTGAGACATTTTGAATTATGCTAAAGGACAGAAGTTAAATCAAAGGGAGGCAGATTTTGGCTTAATTTACTAATTAGAGCTGCCTAAAATGGAATGGGATGTTTAATGAGGGAACTCTCTGTTCTGGGCAGTTTTTAAGTAGAGGCTGTCAGAGACTGTTGTTAAAAGATTTCTGCATTCAAAGGTTAAAATAAATGACCCCTAGAGGTCCCTTAAAGACAACTCGAAGATTCTGTGATTTATTTTACTCTGGGTGTCCTACAATCTCTATAGAATTTATTTGACCAATAAGGGAAAGTTAAGTTACTCATTACATCTTTATGTTCAAGTGAAGCATTTTTGCTCTCTTTTTAAAACAATAGATAATTGATATAACCATACTAAGGATACTTTAAGATAGGTATTCTGATAGATTTTTTTAAAAAGTTGAAAGAACAACAATATGCTACAGTGGGGTGCTAGAATTAGAGCCAGAAAGAAGTGGGTTCAAATCCTGGCACAAATACTTACTAGCTGTGTAACCCTGGGTCAAATGAGTTAACCTCTCTAAGCCTTTGTTTTGTCATCTATAAAATATAGAGGGGTGGATTAGATTGTTTTTAAGATCCCTTTCAGTTCTAATTCTGTGATCTATGATGTAGTGAACAACAAAAACTAATGGCTTAGCACCAGGCTGCTAAAACATGGCCTGTTTCCCAAGGCATTAACTCACTCTGTCAAGGAATCTTAGCATCCTTAAATTGTGAACAGGGACATCAAAAAGTAAACCAGGTTTTTACAGAAGAATATCAGAGAATACATGTTTAGTAATTTCAGCAAGTTCAAATAAGAGGTGAAAACGTTACTTATTTTAATCTGGTCCATTTTAGAACATGCCAGACATTGGAAACACTGAATATTTCCAACCATATACAGTACTGGAAGTATTATTTTTCGTGATCTACTTTTGAACTTCCCCCTTTGTATGACTCATATTAATGTGCCTTAATATTCACATAAAACCAAATGAGTCATCTGTGTGCATACAAAAAGTTGAGTTTGTTTTATTTATCTGTCCTCTGAAGGAAGTTCCCCATATGAATTGTAAGCCTGAGCTTTTAAACAGTGTATGCCCAAATCAACACAAATAAATAAGACAAACAGCCATGCTCCATCTATAGTTTTTTCAAGAGTCAAGTTCCAGGGAGAATTTTTGCATTGTAGTTATTTCTGTTAAATCATGATTTACAAGAATTATATGATTAACATTAGCTAGAGAAAATAAGTTAGATTAAGAAAAACAAGAGCATTATGTAGTTGAAGAACCACACAGATTCTTCAGCTTAAAATGCAGTACCCAAAGTTTTCCACGGTAGTTGAATTGTAAATAAAGACAGTTTGTTCAGGCAGTAGACATTTTAATTTAACAAACATTTGCTCAGCACCTGCTGAACAAAAAGGCTTAGAGGACAGACACTAAGGATGCATAGACTGAAATGAGATATTCTAGACTTTAAGGAGCTTGTGATCTAAAGGCAGAAATAAGATGTGTGCACACATACCAGACGTCTTTCCACTTAGCACACTTAGCTCTGAAAAAATATTAAGGGGGTATAATTAGTCCCAAGGAACAATGCTTATACATGCACAGTAATCAGTATGGGAAGAATAAGCGAGGCAATTGAGGGGAATGACCACTGGGGCTCAAGAGTTAGCTCAGATAGTTACCGGTCATTGATCTGTCCTGAGTGACGGCTTATGATACAAAGTCGTTATAGGAGGATTTCACATGATTGTAACCTGAGTTTGGCTATAAACGCTGTTCATGACGTCCGTATGACTGATAGAAATGAGAATCGGATCACTGTAGGAGAGAGAGGAAGCCCAAGGCTTTTCTGATCACTCAGGCTGTATTTATCTACCTGTGGACATGTTTGTATGCTGCCCAGTAGAATGTAAACTCCTGGAGGGCAGGGATTATTTCACCTTCATGTCTGCATCCCCTATAACATAGCACAGTACTTAGTACATATCAGGTGTCTGATAAATATTGCTTGATCCATTGATTCACATCATTAGGCATTTAATATTTGGTTCTTCTCCCTTGTTCAGTAAGTCAGCTACCATTTATTAAACACCACCTTGTGTGGCAGGCTCTGTGCTGTCCAGGTACCAAGAGTCTTGCCTGCTCCATCTCAGTTTCTTGTAGTGTAGTGGTGAGAATACAAGATTTGCAGTACTTTTCTAATTTTTAGTTTCCTCCCATATGAAATGAGAGGCTAGGATTAGATGATCTCTAAGGGCCCTTCCATCTCTATGGTCTCTTTGAAATTCATCCTTCCCCTCTCTATGCCACCATTCTAATGTTTCCTTTCATTATCACTTGCTTGGACACAACACTGCTATAATCTGTGCCTACTTCAAAATTTCTTCATACCATTTACAGAATAATATATCTTACATTTTATTATGTTACTTCTCTGCTGAAAAAATTTTCCCTGGCTACTGCCATTGAATAAAGTCCAGACTCCTTTACCTATTTTCAAGGTACTACCCTCCCTCTCCAACCTTATTTCATATTAACCTCTCCATAAACTCTGCCTGCCATTCAAAGTGAACTACTCCCTACATTTCCCTCCCGCCCCTCAAAAAAAATGCAGTATACTCTCTTCCAGCCTCTAGGCCTTCAGGCTCATGCAATTAATTCCTATGCTTGGAAAGTCTTTCTTTCTTCCACTTTACCTGCCTACTTAATATCTTAACCATTCTTTTAAAAACCAAACTCCAATCCCATCCCCTCCCTGGTCTTCTCGTCTGATTTCCCATTAGTTTTTTCATTTAATAACTCACCAATGCACTTATACAACATTTTCCATTGTTGTTGAGTTATTTTTCAGTTGTGTCTGACTTTCTGTGACCCCATTTGAAGTTTTCTTGGCAAAGATACTGGGATGGTTTGTCATTTCTTTTCCAGCTCATTTTACAGATGAGTAAACCAAGGCAAACAGTGTAAAGTGATTTTCCCGGGGTCACACAGCTAGTAAGTGTCCTGAGGCCAGATTTGAACTCATGAACATAAGTCTTCCTGACTTCGGGCCTGGCAGTCTATCCATGATGCCACCTAGCTGCTCAATGTAACATATTACAGTTACTTCCATTTGTATCATATCCTACTTTAAGCTCTCGAAGGGAGAGTCTTACCCAAATTTTGTATATCTCCAAATGTCTCTAACAGTAGTCATTTATATTTTTTATAATAAATGAGTGAATGGAAGAGAAGAAGATAGTAATGGAGAAGCACAATAATTGACTTCAAATATTTGAGGGATTGTGATTTGGAAGAATAATAATATCCTCTGTAGGTAGCTCCAGAGAATAAAATTAGAAACCATAAGTAAAGATTATTTAGGGAGGCAGACCCTTTGCATGGTGCTCCTCACACTTTCCAGACCCAGAGAGATTGTGTGAGGTGAGCAAAGGCAAGAGGCCAGAACACAGTAAGTCCCTTCCTTAAGGGTAGGAATTTGAATCTTCCTAAGCATTTAACACATTTTTTCTCCATGCACTAATAAGAGTTTGTCTTGTTGTTTATATTTCTAAGTAATAGGAGCCACTGAAGGTTTTTGAGGCCTGGAATGCTGTGAGCAGAGCTGTGCATTAGGAAGATTAATCTGGCAACCGCATTTAGGATGAATTAGAAGGAGGATAAACTGGAAATGGAAAACCCTTATCTTCTGTTGGGGGTTGGAGGCAGTCGTAAAGAAGGAAAAGAGGAGAGAGATACAAGAGATATACTATGGAGACAAAATCAATTCAGGACTTCAAAATTAAATAGGGAAGGGATGATTGAAAATGACCAAAGGATGTGAGGTTTAGACCTAAGTTACTAGAAAAATAATGGCCCTATTCATAGAAATAGGGAAGTTAGAAAGAATTGTTGGCAAGGAGAAAATAATGAGTTAAGTTTTTAGAAAGTTAGAGTCTGAGATTGTAATAGGATTAAATTTACATCCAAGTTGCTAGAAATAGGAAAATAGCATGGCAAAAGACCATTTCACACCCTCAGCCCTCATCTGGATACAGGTAAGTGGCACCTTAGATCTCATTAGTCAGTCAACCAGCCAACAGGTATTTATTAAGCAAGCACCTACCACATAACAGGTATCATGCTAAGCATTGGGAATACAACAAAAGGCAAAAACATTCCCTGATTTCGAGGAACTCATAGTCTTAATGAGATAGACAGTATGCAACAACTTCACATAGACAAGATATATGCAGGATAAATTGGAACTCATATTTGGGGAAAGGCACTAGTATTAAGAGGCTTAGGAAATGTTTCTTACAAAAGATGGGATTTTAGCTTAGGCTTGAAGAAAACCAAGGAAATGAGGAGGGGGAAGATGAAATAAAAATAGAAAATTGTAGGCATCTAGGACAACTAGTGATAATGCTCAGTGTAAAGAGGGGGTATTTTATGAAATGACCAGCAAGGAGGCCAGTGTCACTGGATCCTAAAGTATGTGGAAAGGCATCAGGGGGCTAAATTATGAAGGGCTCTAAAAATTGAACCAGAGGTTTCATATTTGATCCTAGAGGTGATGATAGGAAGTGACTGGAGTTTATTGAATAGGAGGGTGACATAGTCAGACCTTTAGGAAGATGAATTTGACTGCTTAGTGGAGGATGGATTAGAATGAGGAGATCAGCCTGAGAGACCAGTCAGAAAATTACTGCCTTCAATGTGAGGTGATAAGAGTCTGGTGGCTATATCAGAGGAGAGAAGGAGGCATATGAAAAGATACTACAAAGATAAAATCAACAGGCATTGTCAACTGATTGAATTTTGAGGGTGAGAGTGAGGAATCAAGGGTATTTGCTTCAGTTGCAAGCCAGAGTGATAGGCAGGATGGTATCGCTCTTAACAGTAATAAGAAAATTACAAAGAGGGGAAAGATAATGAGTTCTTTAACACTAGAATGAAGTCAGGAAGATCTAGGTTTGCATACTGCCTCAGATACTCTCTAAGCCTTTGATTCCTCTTCTATAAAATGGGGATAATCAACAGGACCTAACTCACAAGGTTTTTATAAAAACAAGAGAAAATGTATGAAGTGCTTAGCTCACATTGCTATCTGTTCATTTAAAATATGGGGCAGGAAATAAAGACAAGCATAAAATTGGAATTCCAGGTCAATAAAGGTGATAACTTGAAGACACTGAAGTGAATGATACCACTAATGTATATACAGAGAAAGAAGAGAGTCACTCCCAAGACCTCAGAATTAAATTTGTATCTAAGGGACAAAAGGAGAAACAGAAGTTGAATGAAAGTTCTATGTCATAGAAGCATACAAAGGATAAATTATCAAGGGAGTAATGGTACATTCATTGGTAATAGAGGATTTAGAAGACTAGACCTGGGAAGAGACCAGTAGATTTAGCAATTAGGCAGTCATTCCTGATAGTTTAGTGCTAGGGACAGAAACCAGATTTTGAGGGGTTGAAGAGTAATTAAAATGATGAAGAATGGTAGGTAGTGAATGTATATAATGTTACTCTCTAGAAATTCAGTAGCTCCCCCCCCCCCAAAAAAGGAAAAGAAATGAAATAGTTGTGAGGATCAATGTTTGTTCTCACAAGGAAAGAACTGAGCACATTTTTTGGTAGAGACCAAGTGGAAAAGGAGAGATTGAAGATGCAGTGTTTTCTTTTTTTTAAAGTAGCATGTAAGACCTCAAGTTTATAGTAGATTTTTGCCTGGGGGTAGACATTGTCCAGGGAAGTTAAGGAAGGGATAGGAGGACCAAGGGTTTCTGCTAACCACATCTTTGGTGGTCCAAGGTACTCAAAAGATGGAAAAATTTAATATTGAGTGTTCCTATTAGCTATTTAAGAATAGTCAAAAAGTCATAAATCATATAAATAAGGCTGTTTTAAAATATCTTAAATATAGCGCATTTGTCGGGGGAGAAAAGCCATATTCACAGCTTTGAACAATATTCTGTTTGGATATGTTTCCACTAGCAGATTGTGTGTATACTATGTCAAACTGAACAGTTGTTGACCACTATGAACAAGTATTGAAAAACAGAATATGTTTTTAATTTCACAGTTAAATTAAGCATTTGAAACAATATTTAGGTAGCATATCTTAGGTACTTAGGTAGAATGAGGAACAGTTTCATTATAGAACAAATAATTTTGATTTTTTGTGAGGAAGGGGAAAGGATATAGCATTTATGGAAGCTCCTGCTATGTGCAGGGTACTCTACTAAATGCTTTTTAGGCCTTTTATCTCATTTGATCCTCACAACTCTTCAAGGTAGGTGCTGTTATTGTCCCCATTGTACAGCTGAGAAAACAGCCATGGGTCACACAGCTAGTAAGTGTCTGAGGCCATGTTCTTGTATGTTAAAGATAAAAATGTTAGAAAATTACTGAAAAAAAGGATATAGCTAAGGATCTGTGATAGTTAATTTAATTATTTGAAAATACAGCCAAACATTATCATAGCCCTTTCACTTTACTACTTATAAATTCATTAAAAATAGTTTAGAACTCAATTATTATACAACATAGGCCAGTAATGGGCTAGAAGACCAGAGTAAATAAGTATAGAAATTTCATGTTAAGCAGCACCTATTTAGATGTCTTGAACATAGCAGATAATCAATATTTGTTAATTGGATTTAAACCAGTATTAGGCATGAGAACATTTGTATAGTCCTTGCTACTAGGAAGGGCAAGACTGGTGGATCTCAGGAGTTGTGAGCTGCAGTAGAAATAAAGCTCTATCTAAATCTAGCACCAATATGAGGAGCCCCTAAAAGGGGCTCACCAGGCTGCCTAAGGAGGGATAAGCTGGCCCAGGTTAGAAAAGGAGCAGATCAAAGCTTTGTGCCAATCTTCACTGAAGTCAAGCCTGTGAGCATCTCCCGCACTTCTAGTCAGGGTGACATAGGGAGACCCAGTCCATACACACCATTAACAAAATACAATCATTTATACCCTTTAGGACTGGCAGCACAAATATACCACTTCAAAGGAAATCCTCAAGGATTCTCTAGGTATGACAGAAACTGACATGAAATCAGGTGGAACCAGACAAATCCTGGTCCTGCATACTACACTGGCTTACCTTTCTCTATGGGCTAAGTTCTGTTATTATCCTAATTTTTCAGTTGAGGAAGCTGAGTCCAGTCACTTGCCCAGCCAGGGTCACACAACTAGTAAGTAGTAGTCTAATGGGACATACAGGATCGGAATAAACAAAAACCCATAAATACCTGAGACATTTTTCCTCTCTGCCTTATTTTCTTCAACTATAAAATAAGAGTTGTCAATTCTGTAATCTTCAAATTTCTTTCTAGCTTTAACAAAGGCAAGAGTATATAGGAAACTGTTAGACTCTAGGCAGATTTTTTACACTCACACGTAGTCTCTTTAAATACCAGGTCATGCGGCCAGGTTTAGATACTTCTGAATGAATATTAAATAGTCCCCAACCTTGGGATTTAGTTACTTATTCACAAAACTTGGCCCATTCCTTTCTTTTGGTATCTTGGTAGCAGGGAGTTTTAAAAATGCTTTCCGTTAAGCAATGGAGAGCACATCCTTTTGAAAGTACATTAACAAACAGGGGTGTGTCAGAGGGAGGTAACCAGGGTGGTAAGGAGTCCTGAAAGAGTACTAGATGATTATTTGGAATAATTGTGGATGCTTAATTTTGAGAACACTTGACTTAGGGGTAGACATGATAGCTATTTTGAACTGTTTGAAAGGCTCTCATCTGGAAAAGGGATTAGATTTGTTCTTCTGCAGTGGGTGGTAGTTTCCCTTAAAGAGGCAGTTTTAGGCTGGATATAAGGAAATACTTCCTAATAATTAGGGCTATGCAGTGGTGAAATGGGCTCTTTCAGGAGGTAAACTACCCTCTAACTGAAGAGTCTTCAAGGAGATGCTAAGTGACCTCTTCTTGGTACTGTTGTAAAGGGAATCCAGGCTTCAGGTTGTCACGTTGGACTAGTTGACCTCTGAGGTGTCTCAGGACTTGGACATCATGTAATTCTTATTCCAACAGGCAGTGGAGGGATCAGGACTGTTTTTTACTCACCCAGTGAAATATCAGGTTATCAAATCATGACCCAGTTATCTACTCATAAGGAAAATGAAAAATGAGTATTCAGAGAAATGAGAATTAAAAACCAGAAGCAGTAGAACCACTAACCTGCCTAAATTACAGTTTTCAGAAAGTACTCACTTCTCTGTTAGATTAAATTTACTCTAATTTTTGCTACATTTTCAGCAATGAATTTAACTACCTGAAACCAAGGTATTTTTTGAAGTGCTCCTGACTCAGTAAACTCAACTCCCCACCCTCCCCCCCACCCCAATGGTCAGATTTTCAAATTCTTACCCTTCAAGATGGCATCTTTTTTCAATTTTATTTTTTGCCATAGAGGAGCTACGCTATTTAACATTTTTTTTTATTTCCTCCCCCCTTTTTTTCTTCCCTAGTTGCACAGCATCAATTAGTTTTAGCCATGAACAGCAGTCTAGTAAATAAAATAAACTTAAGGTATTGATCCTAATTAAATTATGAAAAAAAATCCAACACGTATTTCTTCACTTCTGCACTTTACACTGCACACACCTTCAAATAAACTGTATTACAGAACAGATCTGAAAGGCACCAGGTCAAAGATTTTTCCCTGAGATTGTTAAGAGTATGAAATTTGCTAATTGAGTAAGGCCTAGTGTTAGAAATAAGTACCAAAAGCTTAATACTCTCTTTAGGATTACCACTTTAAAAAGTATAAACAATATATTCTATTCTGATCTATTGTTGTTGAGTTATTTCTGACTCTTTGTGACCCCATGTGGGATTTTCTTGGCAAAAATACTCTGATATAGGTAGTAAATAAAATCCACTTTTGGCAAATAATTTTAAAGATTGATCTTTTTTTAAACAAGCTTATTGACCTAAGCATCTGTCTTACAAGTTGGAATACTAATAACTTACTGGTAATGAGTTTAGCAGTTTTCAGAACATCCTAGTATCACTACGAAAGCTATTTCAGTATTCCAAAGGATCCAGAATTTCTTTTGTGTGGGTACACACTCTACTATGGGGATTCCTAACTTGGGATCCACAGGCCCCCTAAGTCAATGGATAGATTTCATCAGGTCCATGAATTTAGACAGAAAAAAAAGTTACATCTTTATTTTCACTAACCTCTAAATGAAATTTGGCATTTCCTTCAATTAATTTAAAATATACTGAGAAGGGTTCTAGAGGCTTAATCAAACTATGAACAGGATCCATGACACAGAAAAGATTAGGAGTTACTGTGACCAAAGAGTTCATCATCCTGAAACTCTACAAACTTAATTGTGCTAATCTCTGAACAGGTACAATGTCTCCATCACAGACCCAGGACCAGAGCTTTTCCCAGTTTGATAGGACCTTTCCCGGAGTATATTCCATTAGATAGTCTTCAAGAACCTAGCACAGGAAGAGGGAGTAATTTAATGGAATTTGGTGGATAAAACAAAAATTCAGTTCAGTAAACATTTAACTGCTTCCTATTTGAAGAGCACTCTCAAAAAAGGCAATTACTGCCCTGAATCTATAACTACACAGCTAAATAAATACAAAATCCACTAGATTGTTCAGTCCTTGAAGGCTATAACTTTATTTTTTCGTTTGTTTTTTGTATCCTCAGTACTTAGCACAGTTCCTGGTGCATAACAAGCACTTAATAAATGTGTACTAGCTGTTAAAGTAATTTCAGGAAGAAACCTTAACTAAAAATTGGTGAGAATAAGGAAAGGCTTCTTCTTTGAGGTGGTAGGTGAGCTTGAATGAAGCTGGGGATTATAAAAGAACCAGGTGAGGAAGAAATGCAGTCGAGCCTGGAGGACAGTTAGGCGAAGACAAGTTGGTAAAAGATGGCATGTTAAGTTCTGGAAATAGCTAGTAAGCCAGCTAGCCAACATGTAGAGCTTGTAAAGGGGAATAATGTGAAATTAGTCCAGAAAGATAGATGAGAGCAATTGTGGGAGGTCTTAATACAAGATTGAGGAATTGGTATATATCCTTGAAGGAATAAGGAGTCATTTGAGGTTTTTAAGCAGTGGAATGGTATGTTCAAACCTCTTATCTTAAGAAGACAGATTTGACTGTTTTGTGAAGCATGGATTTGGAGAGGAGATAGACTGGAAACAGAACTAAAGAGAAGTAGAGAATTAGAAGGATATGGCAATAATGCATGGAAAGATGATGAGAGCCTGAAATGGGGTAGGGGCTGTGAACTAGAGAGAAGGGGATGGCTGTGAGATGGGAAGACAGAATCAGACTCAGAACTAATTGGACAGATGGGGAGAGGGAAAGTGAAGAGTTGAGGATGACTGACCTTACAGAATAGAGTAACAAGGATGGTGGGGCATCCTCATCAGAAACAGGATAGTGTGGGAAAGAAATGTGTAGCATTAAACTAAGAAAAAATCAGAGGTCAGAAGCAACCTTAAAAATCTCAGGAAGGAGCCAGATACAACAAAGATAACCAGATGAAAATCGAGGAACTTGAGCTAGATGGACTCTGTCTGACGTCCCTTCCGGTGTTAAATACATGAGTTAGCAAACGGGAATGGGCAAGTGGAAGGGATCACTTTACTTAGCAAATAACTAGCCAGAAAGACCTAAGGAACCAAATCACAGGGTCATAGGGATAAAACTGGAAGGGCTCTCAGTAGCCAGTTAGTTAAGCTCTCATTTACAGATGTGGAAACTGAGGCTTGGGGAGGTTAAGCGCCCTACCCACGGTTACCCACAGGTAACAAACAAGTGTTGGAGTCATCCTTGTCCTCTGATCCAAAACCAGTGAGGCTTCCACTGCAACGTGCTACCTACATAACTTAAAGTAACAAACAGAAACTAGGTAAGTAAAAGAGGGCCTTTTAATTCCATAGTGTATACCTCACCGTACGCCTAAAACTCAGGCCTGTTCTGAGTGCTGATAATTCAGCTTTTACCAAGGACTGCACTTCGACTTTTATTGGTGTAGTCCGTAATCACAATTACATCAAAGAGGAAGGGATTTGTCCACGCGGAATCTCTCTTGGACAATGTGCTGTACATAGAGGCAACCTGGAGGAGGGAAGGAGTCACTTGATGCTCAAAAACCATTCCTTCTAAACTCCCTAAATCGTATCAAGAGATGCCACGAATGCCGGCTCGGACTGAGGCTTCGGGCAGCACGCGTCCTAGCCGGCAGCAGCGCAGAGACTGATGGATGTGCTTAGACACAAACACACTCATCGCATGGGTAAATACACATAGTTTCACAAGCATTCTCTTGTTAGGAGTGTTTCTAAAGGGTCGGTTGCCCCCCGTTTTCTTTTACGTTTATCCGAAACCACACTTGTTTATTCCTGTCAGTTCATTAAACGGCAAACTACCTACAGACCGTTGCTGCAGCAGTTGGCTAGATCTCTGCGGTTGAGAGGCAGGAGAAGACGCATGCGCCATCACAGCAACTAAAGGATGTTGAGGGGGGCGCGAAGAGTTTGACGCGCATGTGTAAAAGACTCGAGGGAGGGGGTGGAGAGTTGGGTGGGGTTTTGCGCATGTGCAAAAGTTGTTGGGAAAGTGGAGGGGGGAGGGTTGAGGGGAGAGGTATTGACAGTAGTAGCTGCCCGCGTTCCCGGCATGCCCCGGGGCGGCGGGGTTGGCTCTAACGAATTTGAATGAGGAGCCCCTGCGCTTTCGGCGCCATTTTCGAGTGATGCCTGATCGCATCAATTCAGCGGGAGAGACTGGTCACTCTGGTCCGGGAGGAGAACCCTATGAAGAACCCGCCGAAAAAAAATTTAAAAATATGAAAAAATTTCCTGTAGATGGAGGCGATTCGGGGAGCTTCTTTGGGGACAGCGCCATCGGTAAGGAAGCCGAGGAGACGGTGGAACGCCAGTAGGGAGGCGGCAGCGGCTGCAGAGGGGGAGGGGGTTCTGGGGAAAGGGCGCAGAATCCGCCCTCACCCAGGACGGAAAAATTTCCCCAGCCTCGGGACCGGAGCTAACCTGGGCGGGAGGGATTGGGCGGTGGCCGGTGGGATGTGGCGGGAGAGGGAGAAGTGGAGGTGGGGGAGGGGCGCTTAGTTTGAGCGGGACCCGGCTGAGCCGTGGCGGTCGCGCCGAGGCCGCCGCGGGATCTGTCATCCCCGCTTCTCCGCGAGAGCCGAGGGGAGAGGGGGTCGGGGCGGGGGGCAGCAGGTCCGGGCGGCCGCACTCCTTGACAGCGGCCGGCGGGGTGTGCCCTTGAACTTCTCCCGCCGCGCGCTCCCCGGGACTCCGCATTTCGGAGTTGCCAGGAGCTGGGTGCCTCTAGCCCTTCCTTTGGTCCTCGGACTGACTCTTCCTCGAGACAGAAAACTTGGGGGGGAGGGGGGAGTTCAAGAGCCTGAGCAACCGGTGTCTGGAGGCCCGTCAGCGGGCAGAGCTGACTGCTCGCAGCCCAGGTGGACACTTGGTCCTCGTCGCGAGCCTGGCTCAGGACGTCCCGAAGGGAGGGCTGGACGCCCCGCAACCGCTGTCCCCCGGCCCAGTTCGGGGAGCTGGCAGGGAGGGGAATTATAACGGCGCCTAATTTCTCCTGTGGGTGGGAGTTCGGAGGTGGCACCCCTGCTCTGGCCTCTTGTTCCCTCCTGCGGTTTGTCGGGTTTGGTTTTGTTAATCACAGTATGGTGAGGTTCGGGGGTGCAGCTCCCTCCTTTCTTTTCGGACCTAGTTTACTTCTGTTCCTCAAACCCGTCGCAGTCAGAGAAAAGGCGATTTGCCAAGCGTTTGTTTCCCCCAAAAAGTCTTCCCTTGGACAATCGGATGATTTATCCACCTCCATCTCTTGTGTGGAGAGCGCGTTTGTCTCCGTGGGGTAAGGAAGTGTTACTTGTCGTTGGCTTAGTCGTTGTAGGTGGTTCTCTGTTGATTTCCAGGACCTTTTTGCTCAGCAGCTCATGAATGACCGTGGTGATTGCTTTAACTTCATTTATGTAATGTTTTATGCGTTATGTGTCCTGTAAAATAATTTCGGTAAAGATGCGTGGTCTGGATCTTTCATGCACCCCCTTTCCTCTAAACCGCCTGATTAACTCCTCTCTGGCTAGTACTTGGCATGTGGGGCACTCTCTTTGGGAAGATGGTTTTTGCTTCAGTTAGTTATTAGGTTGTTCACGAGGGGAATAATGATGCACGGCAAACACAATTCACGAACTGTTAGCTGAGGATTGGATTGAAGATTGGGTTTATTCCGGAATTACTATATGGATTAAGTTCGCTGGGGGGGGGGGGGGGAGGAGTGTCGCTGGCCTTTCTAACTGGTCTTTTCAAAAGAAGAAACATAGGGGGAAGGTAGTCCCATGATTTTCAAATTTTGTATGGTATTGGACACAAAAAACACAGGACTGGAGGGTATATCTATCTCTTGCCCCCCTGATTGGCTGGCAAGAAGCAGTTCGGGAGTTTGAAGGTTTAACTGGATGGTGGTGTTTTCGATTTCCCGCTGTCCCTGGGCTAATTAATGCTGAGAACCTGTAAATTTTACTTGGGACTCCTATAACTTGGAAATAACTAATTAATGGAAGGTGGACCAGCAAAGAATGTTGTTAAAGATTAAAATCGTTTTTGAAAAGATTTTTCAGCTATTTAAAGTTCGTGATTTTAAAGTAAAACAGTAGAGACCATGACTTTACAAAAATAGTGATCTAAGGAAACACATATAAGACTTTCTTATTTTGAAACCTTAGTTTTGAATGGTTAATTAAGGAAATAGTCGTTCTTTTTAAAAGTTACCTATGTTAGACTTTATTTACTTCATTATTTACTTTTATTTTGATTTAGATATTTTTTCTTTGAGAAAAAAACATCCTGTTTATGTGAGTGAATACACAGATTTTTATATATGTATATATTCACACATATGCGTATATGTACACATGTATGTTAACCGAATTTTAAACTGAAGTTTTTCCTACAGGTTTTCGGATAGGAAACAAAACTTTTATAAAGACATTTATAAAAAAATATCTGTAAATGTGAGTCTTGGTCAGTGTGCCATTAATTTTCAATAAATTTATGCTGCTTCGTAATTGAGATCATATAATAGGTAAACATTATGCATATGTGTATATCTTATTTCATTCTTTTGGTGAATTCACTACCTAGAAATGACCCTTTCCCTTCTGTAACTTTATTTTTTAAACATTTGTGCTTATTTAAATACTATTTGAAGTAAATTATTTTCCGATTTATTTCTGAAACTGTCATTCTAATTTCAGTTGGGGATGATAAAAGAAAGGTGGGTGTGGTTTTCAGAGAAAAGTAGTAAAGTGCTGATAAACCAGGTGACTGTAGATGCTATGCAGATAATTTTTTGTATTTCCTAGGTAGATTTTCTTCATATTTTGATTTATATGATGGAACATTTTCATTTTGTTCTTAAATTCCCACATTAGGTAAAGGATATGTTCTTAGAAAACATGCAATTTTTAAATAAAATATTTAAAGTGAAATACTTTTTTTATGACATCCATATTGACAAAATTAAAACTACTTTGTGATCAGGCTAATAGAATTTCTTATAAACAGAATCTTGTATGTTTTTCATTTCTAGGTTGGATAGTTTAAAGAATATCTTATTGAAGGAGGGATTACCTTCAAAGAAAATTTTAGGGAATGAAAGTATTAAATGATCACTTATTAGAATTGGATGTGGATCATAATTTTGAATTTTTTTACTTTTCTTCTTTTTAAAGGTGTTATGAGTGTTTTCAGAGGAAAGGAAATGTTGGATTTAATGATATTGGTCAAATTAACCATAAGGTGCCTTTATTTTAAATTACTTTCAGTTTTTTTTGTTTAGAAAATTCTTCATATGAAAAAGGTAATAATGTCATGAATTTCAGATGCAACAAATAATATCATTTGAACTCGGTGTATGAATGGGTGTTAGTGGATAATGATAATAAAATGAACTAGATTTTAATGACGCTTTAAATGTGATTCCTAGCTAACAGTGAAACTTGGCTTGGTTTTTGTGGTAATTAGACATATTCCAACAGGTGTAAATTAAGTGTGTACTTATACACCTTGAGTTCTGTATGGAATAGTGTTTTATTTATCAGTTATATATGGACACAGAGTTACTCTGCCAGTAATTGTGGTTATTATATATTGTGATAATACAGTGGTTTTACTTTTAATTTAACGTTCTGTTTACTTGTAGTGGGAGTAAATTATTAGGGTACTTGGTTAGTATCATGTGGGTTACCAGAATATATAACTTTATAATTATGAAAATATTTTTATTTATAAAAGTGTATTTTTGGTTTAATGTTCAGTCAAGCAACAGGCATTGATTAAGTGCCTACTATTTGCCAGATACTGTACTAATCAGTGGACATGCAAAGAAAGGCAACCCCCAAAAAATTATTTTTTCATTGGAAAAAATGTAATTCTTTTCTTTTGCTATGATATTAACATTTTATGTATGTAGGCTTTTGTTATGACAACATTGCATATTTTTCTAGTCACCTTAATAAATTGATTTTTTAATAATCAATACTACAGCCTATGGCAAAAGAACTGTTTTTCAAACTTTTTCCTTTTGCATTATTTTTTTAATTGCCTCCATTTAGGGTGTTGTGAGGCCTTTTGTTTAGAGTTTTCTATTGTTACTTCAATCATAATAAAATGTAACCTACAGAAAGAAATTTTTGTAGAATAATTATATTTACCGAGAGGAAGAATGTGCTAAAAGACCTAGTGTAAACTCACTTTATTTTTGCATTCGATAGTTTATAGCAAATTCAAATTAAATAACTAGTTTCCTTTTTTCTTTACCTCTTTTTAAAATTAAAGAACATGAGTTTACAAAATTTCGTCACTTTATTTGTCGAGCTGTTTTAAGTTGTTACTTGAAATTGGCCCTTGTGTCAAGACTTCTGTCTTTGTTTAATGGAGCTTAAATCCACACATGTATTGATTTGTTTAACCCTTTCTAGAAAGAACAATATGACTTTGATTTTACTGAAAGAAATGTATTAGATAACCATGTCTTATTAGAGATTTATTGGAAATGTGGTTTTTAGAAGTAGTTATGACACAGATTTTTATCTTATTTCTTCAGTAAATGCCTCCCCAACATTCCTCCCCTATCCCCAATCTTCAGGACCAAAAGAGTTCCCAAGCAAAACTACACATTTATTCACGTATTAGAATTTTGAATTTTCAAGCAATATTTCTATTTAATTTAAATCCATTTATAATTCTTATTTTGGAGAAGTAATACATTAATGCTGGCTTTATCAGTATTAATAATTTATGTTCATGCACATTCATATTGCAGTCTGATTTACTGTATTTATCTCTGAGGATTTTTTTCCTAATCACCATGTTTCCTAATAATGAGGGAAATAGATAAGGCCTCCATTAAATTGCTTTAATATCTAAAACAACACCAGTCTTTTGAAAGACAAATCACAGATATTTGAATTTGCAGGCTTCAGTTGTCTAGTAAAAAAGTTCTGGACTCTATTGTAGTATTTTTCATAAAGCTTCAGGATATTTAATATACTAAGAAACAAGCAGAGAAAATTTTTATTTGTGCTATCACAAAGGAAGTTGCTGGAAATTTTAATCTCCTCCATTACTGCTGCATTTGTTCAGAAGCAAATGCCAAAATATCACCTAGAAATAAAGTCTTCCCAATAGAAATAAAAGTTAAACAGAAAACTTTGTACTTGTAGTTTGTGAAAGTGTTTTCTTAACAGTGAGAAGTTATTTAAGAGTGTTTTCTTAACCAAATAATGTATGATTTCCTAACATACTGTGGAATTACACAATATTCTTGTACTACACTTGAAATTTGATTCCTTATGTTTTATAATTCCTTCTCCACCTTTTCTCCTTGCCCTATACATATGACATTAACATTTGGTTGATAATGTGCTTATTAATCTTCTATTTTCATTACCCTTGTCAAAATAATATTGTCTCATTTAACAATTTTAACATTTTTTTCCCTTGGATTATACTGCTTTAAAAAAAGTATCCTTTATGTAATTTTAAACTCACTTAAGAAAATGTATTGAAGTATATACACACACACACACACACACACACACACACGGATAACAGTTAAGTAGATTCAAATATTTTAGTTGGTCTTCGGAGGATTTTGCATGTTGAAGGAATACTTTTGGATTATCTTTTGGACAGATGTTGCATTTGAAAGGTTTTTAAAATCTTCAGAAATAAAGATAGTTTAAAATTTTTTCTCAAGTGAAAATGGAAAACTAAAAGTACTAAAGTTCACTTTAATTAGTTAACTAATATTTGCCATCATTCTTTGATAATATAAAAATAGCATTTAAAATCTGTTATCTATCATTGGGACATCAGAAAGCTAAATAATAAATGTTAAATGGGAGATGTACAATTGGTCACATCATTCTTAGCGTGAGACATACCAAAATGATTTGCCAAATAATCATTTCAGATCGGTTTCTTGCTTGTAAACAAAAGTATCTTTTTTGCATAAGTTTTGATTGAATGGACTGATTGTACTATGATCCTTCCTTTGTGTTTTCTGTTATCTAAACTTTTATTTCACAATTGTATATTAAGGACTATTACAGAAGACTACCGTAGTAAATGTTACTTTTGATCATTCGTTTATATTTGTATCATTATTTAGAAGTTTGATAACTTGGGGACAAAGTTCATTAAATAATTTGTCCCAAATACACCACCATCCTTTTAGCAATTTAAGGAATGGTGTATTTTAGGAAGAGCTGTTTAGCCACTCCAAAATTATCAAACTTTTTTTTAAAGATGTAAACTAACATTTTCAAGAGTAACATATCTTGAGAAGTCATTCCAATTATCCACATTCACAACTCTATTAAAATTGTGGAGGTACCATACCTACTTAATCATACAATAGTTATTAGATTCCTCATATTTCCTCCCACCCTTCCTACTTTCTGAAATGAATTGTTGTAGGAAGAAATGAAAGCAGGAACATATATATATATATATATATATATATATATATATATATATGTATCTTATTTGAAGAGGCTTTTGATGATAAAAAAGCATATCACAGGTGTTTCTAATCAGCCAGTCTTTAAAAAGAGCAATATTTTCACATTAAGACTTCCCCTGAACATAAGCAAGGTGAGGGTCATTTTGATGACCTTACATCTATGTTTAAGGATCGACTACAGAACTGTGGGTGTCGGAAATCTGTTGAGTGTCTTCGAACTATAATACATGACATTTTTATTGCAGGTTTTGACCTTTCTATAGAGGAGAACTGATTCTGGAGAATGAGTTAACTTCTGTGATTGAAAACCCCTATATTCTACGTAAAAAGAGATGGGAGATTAAGGTAGATTAATGCATTTATTACTTATGTGGTTTTGTATTTAAAAACTCAAAATTTTATGTTTGGCTTTTGACATATAATTGCACTGTTGGTGTAGTTTAAGATTTTAGTTAAAGTAAGTTTAATTAAACTTTTTATTTTTGAAGAAAAATTTAAATCGGCCTTTCAATTAATAAAAGATTCAGTGAGGGGCCAACTTAGGTGTAAAAAAACTGAGTTTGTAAAACTTAGGTGTAAAAAAACTGAGTTTGTAAGCAGTTTTTGGAAGTAAAAGAAATTGACCACATTTGATTCTCTTATGGATTGTTTCTCCAACTGAAATTTTAATGGGGGTAAGAAGGGGGGGCGTATGCATAATTAATGTGGGTTTTTTGTTTGTTTGTTTGGATTTATTCTATTGTAAATAAGTCCTTTTGTGATTTGCAACAGATTTTTGTTGAAAGAAATTAATGTTTGGGTAGTTTTGAGAGGTGGGTTCTAGATAGTCTGCAAAATTAATTTTCAAGAAATACACATTGGTAAAATTGATAATGTTTAAAGAATATGAATATGACATTAATATTAAGTCCTGATCTAGAAAAGAATGCCAGTTTGGTTGAAACTGAAAACCCCACTTTCATTTGAGCAATTAATAGTCTTACATGGAGCAAAATGTTTAAATTGCTCAAATCACAAATTGTAATAAATGCTAATTTTATGTGCTAAATTTTAGAATAGCATGCCTTTTAATGCCTTTAATTTTGTAGGAAATGATTTAATAACCAACTTTTAAATAACAATTTTTATTCTGGAATCTTTTCCTTTTGGTCTGGGACATTGGGAAATTTAAGCTAATAACAAAGGTTTTCCAAATAGGAACTTTTAGTCTCTTAAACACACTAAACTGTACAGTTGAAATAATATCAAAAATAGTAACATTTTCAAATAATGTCATCTTAAATTTTTTTTATATTCCTTAACTGAAAGTTCTTTATATCTTATTTTGCATGAAATCCCCAAACTAGATTTTTAATAAGTGGTGTAGTTTGAATTTTAAGATAGCTGAAGTTATAATTTGTTCTTACAAAATTCACCGTTTGGTCATTTTTAAACAGCATGAAAAATTTAGGTTTGATTTTTATCGTTCACAAGATTTTTTTGTGGGTTTTTTCCCTGTTGGGTGTTATCTCTTTTCTAATATATTAATCTCTTAAGTCCAGGAAAAGCAGTCTTTTAACATTTGGAGTAAATGGAATCAGTGTAAAACCTGTCATAAAGGTACTTTTATGACTAAATCGTAATGGTTTTTTATTTAAATTTGTAGTAGCAAACACATGGGCTATATAAAATGTGTGACTATTAAATAAATATAAAGTTGTGTCTTTCATTAGAGGACAGTTGGGGTAAGGATGAGTAATTTTTCTTTCTCCTCCCCTTCCCCCATACAATTATAAAACAAGTAAGCATTAGCATCCCATGCTTAGAATTTTTTTTTTATTTACTAGAAATGTATAGGTGTAACTAGCTGATTTTTTTTTTCCCAAATGATAAGTCACAAATATTGTCTCTTATCAGAAAAAGAACATCTAAAAGAAAGGCGAAATTTTATATAATCATCTAAATATTTAGAATCAGCCAGATTTAATCCATCACTTTAAAATTCAAAATGTAACAATTAGAGGAAATGTACATTTTCCCCAATGTTTATAAATAAATATGATGTTTTTTACTGTTTTAGTGATTATATGTTCTCTGAGGGCTGTTTCATAGAATTGCCTTTTCCAAGCTTAAACCACTAATGCACACACATTTCAAAAACTTAAGTAATTTACCTAGATCTTTAAAAATTGTTTAGATGTATTTACTTTTTCTTTTCTCTTTTTAGTTATGGGCAATTTTGCCTGACTGAAAAACTTAAACTAAATAAATAATGCTTCTTATTTAGGAGATTAAAGGTCATTAGAAGGGTGTGACTGGTTATATAATATACTTCTCCTTTTAAAAGGGATGAGGGGAGATTTTATAAAATTATAGCTGTTTTAATTTTAGAAATTACTTGACTAGATAAACTTCTTTATTTAGCTAACAGTTCGTCAGTGTTTTTGGTGGCATCTTTTATTTTCATACTAATACTTGTCATTACTTTGTTTTTCATCGTTTATATTCCATATGTTTTCAGAATTCTCAACATATATATGCTTTTGCAGAGAAAATCATAACTGGTTGCAAAGTGTGGTTATACTGTCAAAATGTTTGCATACTGTTAGAATTTTTATAATTTTCAGAACTATTGCTTTTCCTTAACATTTCAGTAACAAACTAGAAATACAAATAAATCATGTGATGAATAGAACTGTGTATGCAGTGTATTAGGCAGAGTTATTTTAATTTTTAGATAGTTTCATCTGTTGTAAAATTTTAAAGTGTTAATGGTAATTTTTTCACCCTGGGGAGTTTTTGGTGGCAAATTCATTGTTATTTTTAAGCATTTAGCTTCATGTTTTTTATTTTTATCTCAATGCCAAACATTTTAAAATTATATTTATAATGTATTTTTTAAAAGAAAAAATATCTAATAATTTAATACCTAAAGCCATTAGTATTATTAAGTGATACTTTGGATAAATTTTGTTTCTGTTTTTTAGAAAAGATTAATGTAAAATAAGCTGGAAATATTTTAGGTGCTTATAAAGTAATATTTCTTACACAATTAAGGCTATTCCTAACTAAAAATGTTTACTGCTCTGATATTTTGTTCATGTGTACGTTACTGGAAGTTGGTTTTGCTTTTTTTGTGACTAGATCATCATTTGGAGAAGAAACAGCATGTTTCATAATGTGGTTGCTGAAACATCTGATTAATCCACTAGTTAAAGTTTGGGGAATCCATTAGTATTTTGAAATATATTTTGAGAAATTTTTAAAAAATCATACTTAGATGTTTACTATAGATTTTTTTCTTTACTGTGAATGACTAGGATTTTGTTTTAGTTTGGTGTTTTCTGTGTGTGTGATTTTGAGGTGTTTGTATTTTTGATGCATGACTCCTGTGAAAATAAACATAAGGAATGTAATTTCTTGTGGACATGGTCAAAATTAGACTGTTATCTTCTACTGTTCTTTTCACAGCACTTTTATAGTGAAGTTGAACATTATTTGCTTTTTAATGATAGAGAAATTGCTTAGTTCTGGCCAAAATTTTATTTAATATTCTCTTAAAAACAACTTTAAATTATGTAAATCATGGAATAAAATTTAATGTTGCACATTTTTCTTCTAATACTTTATAACCTTTTGGGACAGGAAGTATTTGTAGCAGTTAAACAATGTGGGTAATACATTAATTCTCATTTATATACCAATAAATATCTATTGAGTTATCATCTAAGTTCCTGTCTTATTTTAAAATGGAAGTATCATTTTGAAGCTCATTTTAAAAACAGTTATGTGTTTTTAAAAGAGCAGGCCAAAATTTGTTTTTTCTTTCTATATCAGAGTTTGAAGTTGTAGTGCCAGGGGCCTGTTGCTGTTTTTTCTTCTTGTATGGGACTCTGATTGATATTTTATAGGTGAATATAGATGAGATAACCTGAAGTTGTTTAAGTTCATACAGAAAGACTTGGTAAAAATCTCCAGTATAGTTCATATTAGTTCCTCATCTCGTACTTCTGCAAGCTAAATTTGGAGGAGTTTAGGTAGTTGAATTAGTAATTGGGTATAAATTTGGCAATTCAAAGTCATGTTATATCATTAAAAGGAAATGAAAACTCAGAAAAATATAATCGTATTTTTCCTCTCACAGTGAGCAGATGCTTTGCTCACAGCAGTGTACCCAGCCCACTGCTTAAGCAGCTGCTGATGGGCACATCATCCCAGTCCTTGTTTCTGCCCCCTTGAAGATGGCAACAAGGGCTTGAGGAATCTCTGCTTTTTGTCAACTGCTGAATATTAAAAACATTTGTGTGCAGGAGTGATGGTATAAGGGGTTCTCCACCCCATTAGCCACTGAGTACCTGAGAGGGAAGCAAATACCCATAAGCATATACAGGTTATAATAACTTAGAGGAAATTATTCTTCACAAAAAGTACTATTATACACTGTATGGATAGTTTACTCATTACCACAAATGACGAAAGATCTCTATGTAAAGGAATTTTTCCACTTAAATACAAAAGGCAAGAAGACTTTAGTGTAATTAGTTGCTTTCTTTTTGTAATTTCTTGTGTGACTTTTAATTTCTTTTTTTGCCTTTTTAGAACTACCTTGCAGAAATAAGCTTTGATGTTAGCAAGAAATTGTTAGAGAGAAAATATTTAATATATGTTGATACTCAAATTTAGGTTCCATCTGTCAAAAGAGAAGGGGATGAAGGTAACGGGGAGATAGCATCACATAGGAGTCTTTTCTTCTTTTAGCCTAAGTGCCATAGTGGCCAGCTTTGCATCTCACTTTGAATTCTGATACATCTTTCCTGATTTTATCTGCCATCTTAACTACAGAAGGCATTGATCCAATATTCATATACTTGCCAGCATGTGTACTGGCATTAACAAAACCAGGGGAGCTAAAGAAAACTAAGTGGTGTAATATGCCAGATGGGGAAGAATAAGTTAATATGTTTACAAGTAAAAAACTGTATGCTTGATATTTGAATGCCTGCATATTGATATAACATATAAAGTGCAACACTTAAATTAGAACTTTCTCTTTTTCTTCATTACTACATAACAAGCCCATCCCCTTTTCTAAGCAATACCTGGCATTGATGGTAAAATTTTTCTAAAAGAAAAAAAATGTCTTCAGCACATAGGTAGAATCTCACAAAGTTACCTACGTAAAGACGTGGGTAAGAATTATAATGTGAAAAAGTCTGGTTCTTTTAAAATACACCTTTGTAGAATGAGTATACACTCTGGTGTAATCAGAGGTTTGTTGAAGGATTAGCACAAGATAAATTTTAATATCTAAGTAGAACTTTTATCTAAATTTCTCCTGTAAAAAGTTTTAGAATTCTTAATCTTTCTTAACTAGTTAGTAATTTGATAGCACCTGGGATGTATGTAAATAAATCATTTATGTCTCAATAAATAATTTTTCCCACTAAATCATAGAAATTTCCGTTATGATTTGAATGCAATTTCTGAAAAGTATGGGACTTTTTATATATTACTTGATGTAAGGTAAAAAATGATTATGGACAAATTACAAATAAAACTTTGTAATACTAGCAGAGCCTCCTTTATGTCACAATTTAAAATCTTGGTATTTAAAATAACATATATTTCAGAAAGTTGCAGTGATTTCTTTATGTTCTACATTAATACTATTAGTTATTTTCAAGATGAATCCAAATCATAAAGTTCCTTGGAAATAATACAAAAAAAATTTCTGATAAACTCATTATTTGTAGAGTTGTAAGAATAAAAAAGTTTGGCCACACGTTCTTGAGGCTGTGATACTGTGTTTGTGCACACAAAACTGCCGTAAAACTTAGAACAGGAAAATGAAGATGTTAAAGGACATTCAAAGACGTAGCATTTGTATCTCCTTTATTATCCCTTATCTGTAGAATGAGGCAGTTATACTAGGTGGTTTCTGAGATTACTTCTGACTTCAAATCTAATTATCTTTACCGTGAAATTGAGTCTTTTTTTAAGTGCCTAAACAGATTTAAATGTACTGTGCCGTAAGTCACTTGTAAAAATTCAAACATTTTGCAGGTCATTTTATATTCTTTGAAAGAAGTGTTGTGGTTGTTTTTAATCAGGTTTTTTTCCCTCCTGCATGAGTGAATATACCTTGGGGCCAAATTCTCTGCCATCCTTGTTATTTGGGACATTTTAGTGTATTGTGCCCATGCCTAGACAGTGCCAAACAGTACAGTGTAAGCTTCGGGATGGAATCAGTTATTTAGGTGCTTCACATTTTGAAACACCAAACTTTTTCCATTTTATTTAGTGTTTTTCTTTTTTAAAAAATTATTTTGCATCATTATATTGCTGTTTTGTAAAAAAGCTAAAAGACTGTTATAAGATATAGAGCTAGAAGGAACCTTAAATATCATCTGGTTTGATATTCTCATTTTACAGATAAGGAAACTGAGGCCCCCCCCCAATGAAATACCGTATTTGGAATGTGAACAGATCTACTCTAATACCTGCACTTTCTGTCTTGTTTATGTTTATAGGATAGCTGTCTATGAAGAGTATTGAAAAGTCTATTATTAGAAAAGTAAAACCGATTGAACTTTACAAAAATCAAAATATAACCTTGTCCTCATTGACTTTTGCTAATTTGAAAGTGCTTTAATTTGTTTTTTAATCCCAAAGACAGGTCAAATTTCCTGTCTTGATATACTAACAATACTTTTTCATTATTGCAGGTAGAAGATCAACAATGAAACAATTTTCTTGTTACTGCTTCCTTATAGCTTTGATATCTTAAATATCTTAATCATAAATTGAAAACTAAATCCCAGTTTTATCTAGTAGTATGATCATAACTTTAGGACCATATACTATGTAGATTTTTAGGTATTTGTGAACTTCAGATATGATGGCCATGATTAACTTTTAACAGAATGTTTTGTATATGTGTTCAATATATAAACTAATTCATGTTTATTTGATGTAACACACAATGGTAATTGAACATCTGCCATGTTGTTATCTTCAAGCTTAGATCTTTTCCCTTTTTTTGTAGTTCTCCAAATTATTAGTAGACCATTTTCTAGTTCCTGCCAAGCTTCAACCTTAATATAAAAATTTTAGATCTTTGTAATTTGCTTTTCGTTTTACAGAAGATACGATTACTAGAAAAATGGTCTCTTTTCCAAACTTAATACAAGTGATTTGGGAGTAATACAGGAAAATTAGTATTTTTTATTAATTATACTGTGATATGTGAGGACTAGAAAATAGCAAGATTTGTGTTACATCTTTTAGACTAGGTATCAGATTGGAGCATAAACAAGATTTTAAATGATCCATTTTCTCTGAAGCTTTTAAATCTTTTCTTTTTTTTCCTAGGTTATAACAAATTTAATATAGGCTATACTGGTACTATGTGATAACAACTTGTTGGCCTCAATTGAAGAAGCATTCTTGTAAGTATTCTGTGATCCTCTCAGCCCTTTTATCATTTCTATAAAAAGAGGTTTATTTTGTTTCAACTTCTGGTTTGTGGAATTTGCTCTTAAAAGAGCCTTGATCATAGACTATCCCCCTTCTTTTTTCCTTTTAACCTTTTAAAAGTTACCTGCTGACTGACTCACCATTTTTTTTAAAAAGGGAAAACCAAATCAATACTTGGTAAGTGTTCTTGATTTTGAAAGACAATTCTTTAAAAGTTATTTAACATAGTTTTGACTTCCCCCCTTTAGTATAGAAATTATAGTGACTTTAAGGGAGGAGATGGATAGACGTATTTGTTTTGTTTTTAATCCGTTTTATTGAAATATTTAGTAACTTAAGTTTTAATAGTTATGCTTCTGTCACTTTTTAAAAACTGGCATAAGCACTTAAGGTTTTTTTTCATTATGCATGTCACTGGAGAGTAGAAGTCTTGGTAAGCACCAAGAGGTGGAAAAACAGGAAGAATCTGTCCCTTTTCCTTCCCCATATATGCACACATCCTTCTACAGGATAAGAAACAGACATCTCCTCCAGTTCCCTTAGTTTTTGAGAAACTTGTAAATTATGCTATAATCATTCCAGACAAACGTTTACTAGATATCAGTGCCACCCAGTGTAGAAATAAATTTTTGTTAACCACTGAACAAGTTGATCTCAATGTCATCTCATCTTCACTAAACCTTTGATTGAGTTGTAAATCTTTAAATGAAATCCAAACGTCAGATTCTTAATAATGTTGCACACTGACTTTTAAGTAAAGGAAAACTTAATGCTTACTTTTCTATTACCTGTATATATTTTCTCAGTGTGCCCTTGTTTTGGTGTCTCATTAAGTAAAGTTAGATTATTGTTCTGTACTCCAAAGTTAAAGCTCTAGACCAGAGCATTACATTCAATGATTGGTAGTAAAAAGAGTTAGAAGTGAAAATTAAAGTGATCTTTAAGGGCCTATATAATAATAAACTAGTGCGTCTTCAAACTGATAGCCAGAAATCCTAAGTTATCTTATTTTCCTTTTTTTCTTTTCTTTTATTAGTGCATGTATAATCCACGCTTGGGTTTCTTAATTGGCTCCTTGGAAGCCAACTTAACTCTCTCATTCTTCAATCTTTTACCCAAAAAATGATCTTTTGGATAGGTATTGTAATCCTACCAATGGATAGAAGGCTATCCATTTTCATGTAGACTTGAGTGTCTGTACACATCAGGCACTTTTATGAAAAAAGTTAATTAATGCATTATTAACATCTTTCTAACTACTTGATAAATTTCTAAGCAAACAATCTTTCTACATGTTCTCTAGCATCTTTTTTTAGCAAAAGGTGTTTGCAATATTTTTGGATTGCTGTGCTTTACTGGGATCTCCTTGGCAATAGTGTTCCAGGATTTTGTACTAGCCCCAGATCATAAATGATTTAGTGTACATCTGAAAGTAAGAGCCATAATAATAGTAAAGGTAATTGGAACACAAAACTACAGTCACTGATCCCTGTGTATTTTTATATCAGGTTTTTTTAATCTCTTCCCTATTCCTTTTAAATTTGCTGTTATATCTCTTTGTAATACTTAGAAATCACAGATTTCTTAATCAAGGTAGGGCTCATGGAATATCATTGGCTTAAATAACATAATGAACCAATTTCTGTAATAAATAGTAAAATTTTTATTTTCTAGTTTGTTTTTTCCCCTGTGATGTGATGGGAGAAAGGGGTACAGGTTTTAGAAGACCTGGATTATAGTCTAGGGCTAGGGTCTTAGACTTGTAGCTTTGTAACCCCAGGCAGGTTACTTCTCTTTTGAGCTGTTTCTTCATCTGCAAAAATGGAAATAATACTGCTTTCACTAACTTAAGTGAGTGTTAGGAAATTACTTTGTAAGTCCTCTAGTACTATATAAAAATGAGTTACTATTAATCTTTGATTACCAAAACTGGATATAGATACAGTATTTTATTTTATGTATTTGAAAATATCATTCAGTGAAGGTCTCTGTGACACAAAAGAACCCCTACTCTAAGGGAATCAGTTGTTAAAAGATGTAAGGTAAAGTCAAAAGATTGAACCTTAGGGAATAGGAAGAGGTTCTAGAGATGGAGGGAAAAAGGAAGGGTTGAAGGCTGAGACAGGCAGAGAATCAAAGTTGGAAAAGTCAGTGGGGTGGGAAAAAACATCAAAACCTTTTTTAAGTCAGGAAAAAAAGAGGGTTGCTAAGAGTGTTTCTAATGGGTAGGGTAAGTTAGAGAAAGCATTTATTTTTAAAAGTATCAAGGGGACATGGAAATATATAAAATGAGTTGGGGGTGTTTTTAGCCTTGTAAGATTTGTCAATACTAGTGTAGGTCACTAGTATTTTTTATGCCTAATTACCATTTCTCTTATGTTGAGTCCATGGGGTAAATGCTGATACTTAAAAGTTCTCTTAAGATTAATTGCATTTTTATTTATTCACTGTCGGGTGAAAGACATTTTGCAAAATAGAATACATCATTGGTATTGCAATAGTGTTTGTACTTAAAATTGAGCCAATTTAATTTTTGGTATTTACTTAATTAAAAATTATATGCTACATTTCCATAAATTATATCAGAACAATTCAAAAATGAATTTTTAAAATGACTGTAATAAAGAAACTTTTTTAAGGTTGCATTTTAAAAAAAAATGTGATTTTCTCTAACCCAAAACTTCTGTTATGGTAATGATAGATGGAAGGGATAATTTTAAATCTTGGAACTTTCAACTAATTTCTAAACTTAACATGTTGTGATCAAATTAAGCAAAAATTTACAGATGTGATTTGGTTTTCACTTTGTAATTCACTGTGAGCAATACTTTGGATAAAAAGATATACGTGCTTATCAGTTTGTATGTGGACCATGGGAAATTTTCTTGTTTGTTTTATGTACATATGGAGAAAGAGAGAAATTTCTGACAAATTGCAACCTGTAGGTAAATTTAGTTTTGCGGAGTTTTTTGCCTTTTTTTTTTTTTTGGAGGTTAAGTGACTTGCCCAAGGTCACACAGCTAGTTTTTTGTGTTAAGTGTCTGAGGTCAGAACTCAAGTCCTCCTGACTCCAGGGCTGGTGCTCCTATTCACTGCGCCACCTAGCTGCCCTATAAATTTAGTTTTTATTTAGGTATCAATTCCCTTATGTAATCAAAATAGAAATCATTAGATATGTAATACCAACTAAGTATTTCAAACAAATCTTCCAGAGTAAAGTATTAAATTAATATTAGAAAATTTGTAAAATTAAGTGATGAAGTGAAATTTTACTCCACTACTCAGCTTCTATGATTATACCCAGATTTTGGTTATTCTGGAGAGAATTATTTAGGTCCCTCACTGCTTTTTCCCTCATGCTGCCAGCTTTTAAATCATTTAATTATTCATTAGCTTTTCTATCAGAGGAATTCAGTAGAAAGTAGGGAAAGCAAAACCCAGATTAGTCAGTTTGGCAACTCTAGTCAAGACTTGGAAATCTGAAAGAAAATTACGAAACTGCTCTAAAATAGTTTTTTTGATTATGTACGTATGAATTGTTATATATTATGTTTATATTATTCCTCAATAGTACAGTTAACTGAATTTTTTTTAAGCTTATGGTTCAGTTCTTGAGGCCTTATGTTTAGCTGTCTATTTTGGCACCATGCAACCAAAACTGATCAAATAATACCGAATTTCTGGTTATTGTATAATCAAGATCAATATCTATATTTAAATTTTACATAGAATTTTGTATAATTTTACTTGCATTAAATGCCAGGGCTAAGAACAGATTAACAGTATTAATAATAATAATAGTCCTGTCCCTTTAAGGTTTTGTTAATCTGTATAGTCTTTGTTGAGGGCTTTAAAAATACACTTGTTGTTTAATTTTCCTCCAGATCATAATGTCACACCAAGCCACCAAAGCAATACTAGAGCATTAATGATTAAGGGCTGATATGCGCCGTGAAGGCTGCTTACTACATGAAGAAAAAAAAACCATCACAAGTTGTATTGACACTGTGCTTTAAAATAATATTATGTTCTTTGAAAGACCTAAAATATTATAACAGTGACACCTCAGGAATCTAACAAACCAAGAGAGAAGGAAGACATTTTCGTAGCCATACTGAGAGCTCTGTATTGGTATTACAACACTCCCATTTTGTGGTGATTGTACTATTTCGAGGCCTAAACATAGTTCCTCTATAAATGGATCATCCAAGTTTATAGGTCAAAAGGATAGCTTTTTTGAGAGTACAAAACCGTGTGGGTAAGGGAAAATAGGCACTACCATTCCTTTCTTAACCATGGAAGACCAATTGAATTGCAAAATAAAGTAGAAAATAAAACAAAGGGATTTTAATGTTGATTCTAAGAGCAAAAAGTCATGATTTCCCTCTCTACTGAACAAGCTTTATTCATCAGAAATCTTTGCAACTTCAACAATATTGTTCTATTTACCACTCTTGAAGTTCACCTATGTACATCTAAATATAAATTAAACAATTTGGGGGGTAAAGTGACAAAACAAGTACAAATACTTTCCAGATAACCTAAAATGATAACTTTTACTCTGTCATGAGGTCTGGAACCTAACATGTGAAATAATCCTACCCTAAAAATTATTTTTTTCAATATGATTTTAATATCGTCACCAGAAAGTTACATCCTTTTAGGTTGCAAAATAACAGGCCCTGCAAATCAAACTGTTCAGAACAGCAATAATACCGGGTTTGAATGAGAATGTCATTACGTATCAGCTATAATAATAGCTTCTGCATTCATTTCTTAAATATAGCAGTGTGATTTCTAACAGAGAAGACAAACTTAAGTTGGTATTGTTGGTTCATTTTAGTCAGACATTTGCACTGTGAAAGTTATTGGCCTTTAAAATTCTGGCATTCAGATTATGTATATATAAAAGAAGCATTAATGTTCCTGGAACAAGGAATGACTAAGCAGACAGTTTTTTTTAGCAGTTGAAGTGATTAGATTGATGAAACTCTTAAGATTTGATAACATTCTCAAGTATTTTGGATATTTCACTGGCGCAGTTTGTCTCAGAAATATCTAAAGATTATCCTGTGTCCTGAAATTGGCATTTTAAAAAATTGCATGATTACACTGGATCCCTGAAAATTCTAAAGTTCAAATCAAAGATTTAAATCAAATCGTAGTCTGCCAGGCAGTTTGCTGTGCTCCGTAGAGTGGCTTTCAAAAGATATTATTTTTTCAAAGCTGCTAGGTCTGGGGAAACTTTTTATAGATTAGAACAAGATTTCTCCAAAGTTCTCACTCTTGACAGTTTCTAAATTTAGCATTTCGGGTGGGGGGGTGAGGGGGTTGGAGGAGGAAGGTAAGACAATTGGAGCTAAGTGACTTGCCCAAGGTCACACAGTGTCAGGTGTCTAAGGTCTGATTTGAACTCAGGTCCTCTTAACTCCAGAACCAGTGTTTTATTCACTGTGCCACCTAGCTGCCCCTAAATTCAGCATTTCTTGTAGGAATGCTGCATTATTTGGTCAAAAAACTGTAAATTTAAGGATAAAATAAAGTAACAGATTTTTTAGAAAGTGTTTATTACATTTGTAATTAAATGAAATGTTTGAAAGGCAAATGCATAGGGGATAGCTAATATGTTCTCCATGGCTGTGCTTTACTCCATGTCAGAAGAGGAAGCAGCAGTGTTTTGAAATAGAATGTAGATAGAATGGTAACAAGGTAGATTTTACTATGCATTTGTTAAGACCCTAGATTAGTTTGTATATTTTTAATACTGAAATCAAGCATCCAGTGTTTTCCTTTAGCGGTTAATTATAGCTTACATGAACGATTGGATTTCACAAAATAGTCAATAAAAATTGGTACCAAAAGAAAACTTACATAGAGTGTCTACGTCAAAGAACTTCTGCATCTTAGCACAATTGATTATAAACCAAAGTTCAAGATTTTATTAGGAAGGAAAGTGTTCACAGTCACACTGAGCTTTAAATTCAGATAATTTTTCATTTTTAATATTTTTAGATAAAAATATTTTAGATACTTTAAGTACAGCAATATTTACATACATTAAAGTGAACATATTTGCTTATAATAGTTTTTATTACATTAATTTTACATGTGAAAACATGCTTTTTTGCCTTGTTTCTAAAAGGTAGGCGACTGAAGTATAATTTATGAATATACTTTATCAGTGCAAACTAAATACTATTTTTGCAAGTCAGATTTTTTTAAGTTGTTGATAACAGATTGGCCACAGTTTTATGTGGGAAGATATGTAGAGACTGAAAGAGAAGATCAGGTAAAGTAAGTAACTTGGGAAAATTGCTCAGTTGGAGTTGAAAAGTTGCTCAGAATGGAGACTATGTACTAATTTTTGTATTTTCAATAAAATAAAAATACAATAAAACCCACTTTCATATACAGATGAATAATTGAATGACTTAATAGTAATATTAGTTTCTCCATTATTATGAATCATTGGGTACAAAAGTTAAGCAGAGGGCAGTTGTCTCCTATGCTTGATGAGATTGGCTACCCCAGCACTAGTTATCTGCAGTAAGAAGTTATTTTTATTTTTAGGGAGTTTAATTTCATTTCAGATCTGAGCAAATGAGCTTTTACAATTCACTAACGAATGAAGGTGAAGGCATCAAGTGATTTTCCCAGGGTTGAGCCACTGTTTTTCATATAAGACTATGTCCTATCCCTAGTTGAGCATTATTTTTAACAGATCACATACTTCTCTCATTTCACAGATTTTTCTGTCTTCCAGTTCAAAAACTGGAAGTTACAAAGTATTAGTGATAGTAAAGTCACTTAGATTTTGAGACAAAAGAGAAAAAATTATAATTTTTCTGAGCAGTGAAAGATTTAGTTGTTTTAAAACTTTTCCTGAATGTAAGCCCTGTGGCCTTTCCCACTGATTGAAGGCATGTTCAAATTACCTCCCTTTAAATTCTCCCTCAATGGACTCTTTAATTTTTTTTTCTTGATACCTTTTATTTTACATCAGCCACATTTCCCTAGATGGTGAAATAAATGGAATCAGGAAGACCCAAATTCAGATTCTTAATTGATCCCTTAAAACTATGTGCTTTCATCAGTTTTCTTATCTGCAAAATCTGAATTAAATAATAGCACTTGTGGGGATTGTTGTGAGATTCAAATGAGATAATGCTTATAGCCAAAGTGTCATGTAAACACTGTCTCCTTTTTGAGTTGGCACTAATTATGTAAGGCTGGTAGTGGGAGAGGGAACAGTTTGAGAAAACTGTGTGTTGAAGAAATTTGCCTGCAGTGTTTCCCACCTGCAACACTTCCTCTACTTTCCTACTCCTCCTCCCTTCAAAGAAGTGGGGGGCTGTCGTTTCATCTGCTGCCTTTTGGTCTTTTTAATTGATTTGTAATTCTTTCTGTTTGTACATATTATTTTCTTAGTTCACTTTTTGTCAGTTACATGATCTTTTAACGTTGGGCTAAAATAACAAGATTACTTTTGAAAGGGGTTATGTTAAAGTATAAATTATCATGTGTTAAAACTCTGTTGTTATCCAAGATAAAAATAAAATTATGTTCATTATTTTTTTGTTTCAGATTAAAGTAATTTGGGTTTGTTGTTAACACAGTATTGATTTTTTATTTCCAGAAATGTTAGAGGAAAAGACCTAGTTTATTCTTGTGTTGCTACACTATATAAAAGTGACTATGAACTTGTTAAATTAAGTCTCTTTAAAAAATTAAAACCTGGTTAATGTATATTTATTTCTTTTTCTAAAAACTGTATCTTACATTCTTCTTTAGGAACTAGTGTGTAGACACCTTGGGGTAAAGTAGCAGCACATAATGGTTTGTTGGTTTTGAAAAGGTGCAGGCCATATTGTGCTGCCTCAAAAATACAAGGATCTGATCTTCTGAAGAAACTATATTGCTTGATAGCCAAAGCTTCATTGTGTGACATCAATGTCAGCAGTGCCTTAGCAGCACGTAAATATTGGCGTTAAGATTTTAAAAGTATCTCCAGTATTAACTGTGCTGCTGAAGTAAGGTTGGCACCTCTCTGCAAAAACAAAAATACCTTGGTTTTTACTTTGAATAAAATATACAATCCTAAAGTATTCTGTAGAAAAAAATTTGGGAAATTAGTATTTACATATATTTCAGTGTCATTTTATTTTTTAAATATAACAGTTGCACTAAATTTCCTATACTGAATTTCTGTTTTGTAAAGTAAACTGAAGGCATTTGGTCTATGAATATTTGTCCACTGTTTCAGAATTTAAGAAACAGCCAGCTTTTTAATACTATTTTTAAAATAGTTCTCAAGAATAAACTCTGTAGGCATGGAAAGGTGAGCATTTAGATATTTAAAATATGTGAAATTGCTAGCCATAAAATTTTTAGGGTTTTTTCCCCCCATAAATGTCTTGGGTACTTTATTTGTTAAAACTTAATAAGTTTCTTTGCTTTTTCAGGTATAACCTTTAGCTTCATAGAGAGTCGCAATTTTAAGATTATAGTATCCATTTAAAAATTACTACCTTTAGGTGCAATGACAGAAAAAATGTCTCCTTTAGGTTCTCTTCTTGTGAGCTAGTAAGCTCTTTTGTCATTCCATCAAATTATCGAATTAAAATTGATAATAATTAAAGTAGTTTTGGATGTATATTTTGAATAAGCCAAATGATCATCTTGGCACTCTCATCTTTTAAATAGCAAAAATTATTCTCAGCAAAATATAAGCAGGAAGTATAATGAATTATTTCCAGTAATTGTAATTACCCATTTGGGGAACTTAAACTAAATTGTTCTGCTTTGGATGCAAGTTAAATAATTACATTAAAGTTGGGAAACTAAAGAGAAGACAGTTCAAAATAGTGTCTTTGATATGGATGGTTGGGCCATGTTAAAAACCCATCTCTAGGGAAATCTAACTGCATCAGCTTCATAACAAGCCTCCTAAAGAAATAGAATATTGACTCAGTTTTCTGTGGTCAAGGTAATATTCAAAGATGGTCTTTTAAATATCTAATCAAGGGGAGAAAATAATCTCATTTTCTTTTATGTTTTCTGACAATCACCAAAAAATTCTTAATCTGATTATATATTGATTCAGTTTAACATTTGTAATATCTTCTTAGTAGTCTTCCAAGTATTTTGTGATTAAATTTAAGTTCAAATTATATTATTCCAAACTTTGTCTAACATGCCAGTTATTTCAACTGATAGCTTATTTCCTAAGTACTTATTGGGTTTTGTTTTGTTGTGGGGGGTTGTTTTTTGGGTTTTTTGTTGTTTGTTTAGGGGAGTTTTATGTTTATTGTGGGCTGTTTCTTTTGGTTTTTTGTTTCTCGCTTTTTTTTTAACCATGTCAGATTATTTCAAGTTAGAGTTAATAATTTGCTTTTAATATATTGTCCAGTGTGTCTTTTATATCCAAAGAAATTCTGTTTAATTAAAATTCATGTTCCAAATGTGATTAAGATCAATTTATGTTGCTTTTTATAGCTAGATCATAGCTTCGCTTTTTAAAGATTACTATAAAATCTTTTGAGAGAGAGAGAAGATGAACTTTGGAAAAATAAACAGTGAAGCATACAAAGAGAGTAAGAATCATAAACTTGAATTTTCAGCCATCTCTATTAGAAGCATTTAAAGGTAGCATATACGAAGTATATAGACCAATAGCAGCTCATGAGAGTAAAAATGGAAACGCATTTCATTTAGTAGTCATCTTTCTCTGTCAGATCTTTTTGGAACTTTTAAGTAGCAGGGGTTTTTTGTGTGTTGTTAAAACTTTAGCTTTACTCTTAATCTTAATTCAGTAGCCGCAAAACTTCACCTAGAAAGGTAATATAGGTGCTTATCAGTGTAAATTCAACTTTTTTGCTTCTTTCTTAGATAAATTCCCAATGTCTTTCAGGTTTTCTTTAGTTGATGCCGAATAATTGCATTGTTGACAATTTCTCCAATATAGTAATTGGAGTGTGGAACTAAACCAAAACAATAAAGGCAAGTACATAGAGAATAGTGAAAAAAGTGTTTCAGTATATTAAGAAAAAAATAAGATAAGATCTTTTACTAAAATATAGCCATTATTCATCTTTTGCAGAGTTTAAAAGCTAAATACAAATCAAACAATTAACAAAATAGGAAAATTTTCAGTAAACTAAAAGACATGCTTCACATTGTTTTAATATGTTTTATGCATAATGATCTCAAATTGAAAGAGCTTTTCTTGGATCCATTCCTAAATAAGAGAGTATATACAACAGTGTTTTCTACTCGGGGCTGTCGCTACCATAAGTTTACACTTAAATTTGGGATACTTGGATTTTGTTCTATAAATCATAACCTCTATATACATTAATATTTTCATTTAAACCTGCATTCTAAATCTTAATTACATTTCTTGCCTTTTGCAGGTGGATATTACCATCCTGATGGAAAAAAGCCTTGTCTCGAGTGTTTTCAGTATCTCATTGAATAAAGAAAGTAAAAATTAGTGTCCCACTGTTTAGAGAGAGCTTTGGCTCTTTTAAACATTTAGGTAGATTAATGCACTTACTGGAAATGAATTAAAAGTTATGTTCAGTAATTCTCATATGCTACTTTTGCAAAGGTTCCTTAAATTATTTATAATTGGTAAGGAATTCTGATTAAGTGAGCATATAATAAATTAACTCATCCTCCTATAAGAAAATGACATAGTAGCCCATTACTTTGGCCCTTTTTTAAAGCTACATTTTTGTTTTGTTTAATTCAAGGAATCAGCAGAGTAAGAATTATCCTCAGTGACTTTTACCCTTATTAATTTGTAATTCTACTGAAAAATATTAATAGTCTGAAATTTGATTCAAAACAACATCAAAATATTTGTAGTTCTTTCAAAAAGTCATATTATCTACCAAAGAAACCTAGTCTGAAATGAATGATAGATCCCTTTAGGTCAGTGGTTCTCAACCTTCCTAATGCTACAACCCTTTAGTACAGTTCTTCATGTTGTGGTGACCCCCAACCATAAAATTATTTTCATTGCTACTTCATAACTGTAATTTTGCTACTGTCGAATCTATCTGATATTCAGGATGTATTTTCATTGTTACAAATGGAACATAACCCACAGGTTGAGAACCGCTGCTTTAGGTTAATATATTGAATGAAACACATAATAGAGCCTTCAGGTATTACAAATTGTTAAATAATCCAACTGCATAGTCTAACTAAATTATTTATTTGTAGTTACATAGCTAGACATCTTCTACCTAGTACTGCATGGACCCATCCTTTAACAGAAAAAAATACTGTACAGGAATAGGAGATTTTTCAGAAATAAAAGATTTCAAAGTATTAGAATTTTATTAATTTGTACTTTATAAAGTGTCAATTAAAATTAGGCTATAACTGAACTTCCATTAAATAGCAAGGGACAAGCAAATAATTTTTTAAAACATTCCCAATTTCATTCTATAAAATGTTTATTTTTTTTTTGTATCCTAGACAATGATATTAAAGAATATCCTGAAATAATTTACAAATTTTGTTTTGCTCTCTCAAAACTTGTAAGTTATACATCTTTTTAATTTGGTCTTTTTTGCTATTGTCATTTAGTTCTTTAGTTTCTTATTCTTAAATATTTGGTTGTTTCCATTTGGGAAATTAATTACTTATTTAAATTTTATAGCCTGGAAATGACTAAGTATCTTATCATCTTAAGATTAACAAGAAAAATTTGTTTTTGCTCAATGTTTTCAGTCATGTCCAACTCTTCATGACCCAATTTGGGGTTTTCTTATTAAAGATTCTGGAGGAGTTTGCCATTTCCTTTTCCAGCTTATTTTACAGATAAGGAACCAGAGGCAAACAGGGTGAAATGAATTACTCAGGATCACACAACTAAGAAGCGTCTGAGGCCACATTTTAATTCAGGAAGATGCATCTTCCTGACCTCAAGCCTAGTACTCTCTCCAAAATTGTTTTAATTGCTTTTGAAATTGAAGTCTAAATTCAGTCACTTAGTAACTATTTAGTAATTTTATGAATTCAGATGCAAAAGTATGGTGCCATTTTCAAGAGAGAAGTTTTCTTTTTAGGTTTGGTACTTAGAAATACTTTTGTCAGTTATTACTCAAAATTTTTCTTTCCATTTTCTTTGAACATTTTTCCCTGAGGTTTTATAGAACTAGATTTATTTTAATGTGTTTTGTAGATTATACTTCTAAATAACTCTAACTCACTGTTTTTCAAACTGAAGAGGAACTCAACTTCTCAGTGTCTAGGCTCATCTCTGAATATTTTTTAAAAATATTATAATATATGTCATCTATCTTACTATTCTGTGGCATTTCTATTGTCAGTGTTTGTTAACACAACATATATTTATTAACAAAATTTTTTCATAAACCACAATCTTTCTGTCATTCTCCTGTATGTAAATAAAGGTAGAATGTTTCTATATAATCTCCTTATAATAAATTTTAAAGGACTATATAAATTATTTTGTATCTGGTTTTAACTTGGAATTAGTGGACCTTTTTTTTGTCTAGTATTTTTGGGCATAATTTTCTAAGTATAGAGATTTTCATTGTCTAATTTGTTGTTGTAGAATTTAACCTTAAGGAACCTTCACTTTTCAGCAACATTAATGGGGGGAAGTGAGGGGAGATGGAGTAGATCCAGAAGCTCTTAGAGTGTTTTTATACTTAAAACTATCCCTAACTCAGGCATTTTTTTAAAAAGTATGTTTGAACAACATATATGCTATTATACTTATTTTGTGCCTTTTTATATATCATGCATTTTTCCTTTGATTGCTATTTATGACTGATTAAAGGTAGTAAAACCATATGGGGAATTCTTTCATTTGGCAAGGGAAATTGAAACTTTTTAGACAATCTCTTAACTGGATTATGAATTTTTAATGTTTTCATAATGAAAACTTAGTTTTTCAACTTTGCATTGGTGGAATCACATTTCTACTGATGGTGAGACATAACATATAATCACTTTGAAGATTTCTCTAAAATGCATTAGGTTTTATTAAGAAATATTCTTAGTATCAAAAGTATGCATAAAACAAATCTTTAGACATTATCAAGAATGCTTCCAACAATATGTCTGTAGCACAACTCAGTCTATTTGTCATTCTCTGCTTACAATACCAGTATATGTATATGCAGATATATGTGTATAATATACACCATATTAAAAACATGGAGTCTTCATTTCTATGGAACTAACCTTATAATTGGTTAATTTTTCTCAGGAAAATTTTTAGTAGTTTGGCAGTAACCCATTTTTGGAATTCTGTCATTTTATAGATATACTATAAGTACTGTCTACTTACACTATTTGCAAGTGTACATAATTATTTAGGATTATTTGAGATGAAAAAGAAACAAAAATAAGACTATGAGAAGGTATTTAGAACATAGTAAAGCTGTGAAAACTTAGAACTGTCTGGACTTAAGGCAGAGCCTATTTGGACATTGCTGCTTAGTAACCCCTAACAGCTCCCTCATGCATATCCTTCTGTTGCCACCTGGCACAAGCTTAATAGAATTAAAATCAAACTAGCCCAGAACTAACCGTATACAGTAAATTGTGTTTTATACCATTCAAAAACAGATTGACAACTCATGAGTAATATAAACATTGTGGGAAATTTTACCTATTTAATACTTAAAATGTCCCCTTCCTAATACTGTCCCTGATGACCCTGTTATGTGATCTCTCTCTAAACTATGACAACACTGCTCAGAATAGTCTTATGTGCATTGAGGACAAAGCTAGATTTTGAGTCAGAAAACCTTCATGAGAACTCCAGCTTTTTTATTTATTCTGCTTTTGTGATTTGGAGCAAGTCACAAGGTCTTAAGACCTAAAATGAGAGAACTGGACTAGATGATGTCTAAGATAACCTTTTTGCTCAAACTCCTTTGGCCTGTGTGGCAATCAGCAAGCTGCATTTAATACCCATTGAATGAAATGGTCCCTGCTTTCAGGGAGCTTTATTAAACTTTTTGTTATATCTAACCTATTTATGTGATGTCTTCCTTACTAGATTTTCAGCTTAAGAGCTGGGGAAATGTCTTATGCATATTTATATTGCCAGTTCACATAGTACTTTGCACATAATAGATGTTTAAGTATTAATTGAATAGAACACCTCCTTCCCTTTTACTGTTGACCACATATTCTACATTATAGTGAAACCAAAATAACCCTTATTGTGTTCCTGAGATTCCTTCATGCTGTTTTAGGGAGGGAAAAACTTTTAAATTATTGTAAGAAAGAACTTCCTTTTGATTGATATTAATCAAAAATAAAATGAGCTGCTTTTAGTGAGTTCATAAATTCATATATATGGTAGTTTTCTCATGGTCACACAGGGAACTGATGGAATTCTAATCCAGATCCACTCTCTTGACATAAGTGTTTTCTCAGTATTGTCACGTGGACATCCATAAAACATTTTGGCACAGGACAACTCATTGAAGAGTTTGGTGACTAAAAGGACCTAGTTTTGCTTTTGAAAAATAAAATTTAACCTGTCATAATAGCTACTAATGAATGGTAGAAATGTACATCTTAAATGGAGGAAACCTATAAAGGGTTTAGTTAAATTGTCTTACTCCCTATGTAGTGTCCATCACCTTCATTTTCTTTTACTTTGTGTCACCCTAGCCCAAAATGCACTTTGTTTTCATTTCCACCTCTTTGGCTTCCTTCCAAATGTAAACTCAGGTGCCACCACCTACAAGAAACCTTTCCTGATTTAATTGTTCTATTTACATTAAATACATAAAACCGATTTAATTCATATATGCGTTCAGAATATAAGTTCTTTGAAGGTGAAGTCTTTTTTCTTTTTTGTGTTTGTCTTCCCTAGACTTTGTGCATAGTAAAAGCACTTAATGTTTTTTTTAATTATATTTTGTCTTCTATTTTAATTTTATTTGTTCATAGGTGAATTTTGGCTAATAGAACAAGAAAATAAATGCCAAAGGTGTAAAAAGTGTAGGAGGAGTTGCTGTGATTACAGTGTTCAATACCAGGATAGTATAATGTCCTAGGAACTAAAGAGTTTCAGGAAAGGAAGGAGGAGACACAGTAATTTCAAAAGCTTCTTAAAAGAATAGCATACATAAACTAAGTTTAGAATGTATAAACAAGCATTATTAAGTGCTTACTGTGTATCTAGCACTCTGCTTACAGAAGGGAGAGATCCTGGATTGCTTACAACAGCTACTGTGCCTCCAACTCCTTAAAGTTTTTTCCACTTAATTTGGTTAAACTGCCTGAAATTTTACCAGTTTCTTTGGGTTAGCCACCATCTCTTTTTTCTTTTAATGCAACTAATTCAAAAGTTAAAGAGCTGGGAGGTTTTTTTTAAGCACTTTACTGTGAAATAGTTGTCTAGCTCTGATGAGCTGCATTGAATTAATTGGAATAAGGAAAATGGAGCAAATTTCCTTAATTTCAAAGTGAGGTACTTTAGGGCTAGGTCAGGATATGTGTAGACTAGGGACCTAGAGAAAGTAGGGGAGAATTTAGAAATGGAGACCAGAATGACAAAAGGTAGTCATTTATTTTAGGTTTTCTTTTCCTTTTCTTCCATATTCCCCTCTGCTTCTAGGTCTTTGAATTCAGGCTAGTTCTTTGTTCAGTTGTTTTGTATATTAGTAGAATGTTCTAAGGCTATCTTAGGTACTTAACTACAATTGTAGAGCCTTTCTGTTAAAAGATGTTTCTCAAAAGTCGATTTATGTAAAGAATTTTTAAAAAAAACACCTGTTACAGATTGGGAACTACCTATACCTAGAGTAAATTTTTGAATCTAAATTAAGAGTTACTTAAAATGATTCCTGACGTCGAGAATTAGGCATAGCATTTTAAACCTAAAGGAATGGGTTAACCTAGCAAATCCTAAACAGTAATGAAGAAATTCAAGGCCATAGTCAACATATTAAGTGCCTGTTATATGTCAGGCATTGTATGACCCTATGTAAGATTTAGGGAGAACCTATAGCCACAAAACTAGTAAGTACTATCTAATATTTTATAAACAAGCTTGCAAAATCATAGAATTTGTGAGCTAGAAGAGCACTTAGAGACCATTGTTTCATTTCACACGTGAGGAAAAGGAGGTCTACAAAGATTTAGTGGTTTGTCCAAGGATACACATTGCTCAAATAAACTGCTGCTAAATTTTTGACACAACCCAGATATGCCATTCTCTGATTATCTTTTTTTAGGTCCCCTGAAGGATGGACAAATGGGCTGGAGAGTGATTGTTAAGAGGAGGTTGTATGACTGGTTATTCAAAGAAAGTGGACTTTCCCGTTCTGAATACTTGCCACCACTATTCATGGGTGGGAAAGACTTGGTAGGAATTTTTTATCCAGGTACTTCTAGTTGAGTAACAGCATGCACATTTTTCATGTTGCTTTTTTAAAAAATAAGTTTTGAATGAGGAAAATAATCATTCTTAGTATGAATAAACTATTATAAGCATTCAATATCATTTATAATAAATAACTACTTGAGAAGTCACTTTTTTAAAACCTCTTCTGCCAATTAAGTGGCTAGACTTTTATGTTAAATTTGCTTAGTGTGCAACTAGGGATTAAAAGATTTGGGAGAGGTAGTGTGGTGTGCTGAATCTGGAGTCAGAAGTCATAGTTTTAAATTTCTTCTAATACTTAATTGTGTGACCCTGGGATAAGTCATCAAAACTATAAAGCCCCTAGTTTCTCTAAGACCAGCTCTCTCTCTAAATCTGTGATTTTTAGGAAATTAAGAACTATCATAAATATAGTTGGAATGAAACTTGTTACCTGGAATAACTTTATTTCATGCAAAAATCTACATGTATTAGTATCCTCACCAAATAGAGGGTATTAGCTTAAATATACCTGGGAATGAGAAGATTATTCTGGGATGTTTTTAATTATTGGAAAGTTCTTATAGTGACCAAAAATAAAATCTGCTTCCCTATAATTTCATTCTGAGATGTTACTTGTTGCTTATATTTATACTGAATAAAACGTTCGTTTTCCAGAAAACAGCTTTTGAAAGCAGTTAAGTGGTGCAGTGGGTAAAGTGTCAGGTTTACAATTCTTGAAGACTTGAGCTTAAATCTGACTTGAGATATTTACTGGCTGTGTGATGCCAGGCAGTCACTAACCTCTCTTTGCCTCAGTTTCCTTATTTGTAAAATCTGTAGTAGAATCTACTTCACAAAATTATCGTGAGGATCAAATGAAAAAATTGTAAAGTGCTTGGCACAGTGCCTGACAGAGTAAGTGCTATATCAAAGTTACCTATTACTGTTATAATACATCTTCCATATCATTTCTCCTTGTACATTTTTTCTCCTTTCATTACTAGTTACTTTAGCTGTTTTGATTTTGAATTTTAATGAGGAAACTGGAGCCAAGAGAGGTGAAATGAGTTGGCCAGAGGCTGAGTATAGCTTCAGAGTGAGGTACTCTGACTCCAAATCCAGTGCCTTTTTCTGCTTCCTCTTCCTCCTGGATGTGTAACAGTTTGTCAGTGTCTGCTTAAAATGTGACAAGTGAGTCAACAGGGTTAAGTATGTAACAGTTGAATTGGAAATAATTCTGACTTCTGAGGTAAGATTGTATCTTATCGGTGCTTTGTTATATATGGAAAAATTGTTTTTAATTTTATGTTGGTATGTGTATTACCTGGTCATTGGCATCACCAGTACATCGTCTTTCAGAGATGCTCAAGAGAAAGAAGTAACTGGTCATTTAGCTAATAAGTATCAGAGGCAGAATGCCTGAGGTAACATAGGCAGCAGAGCTCAAATTTAAACCTAAGTTCTCTAATTGCATATGCAGCATTCATACTGTAACACACTATTTATTCAATAGGCAGTTGATTAGCAATCTAACATCCATTTGAACTAGAGATAAAAAAAAGCAAGGACAAGTCAATTATTTGTTTATAAAATTAGGATGTTAAACTAGAATTTTACTAAGTGATCTTTAAGCTTTCTTCTAGCTCTAAAGTTCTTTGATTATTTGAAATAACAAAAAAAGTTAACTTTGTATTTTTCTTTTTTACTAACATTTTGCCCTTTAGTTGACATTATTAAATTTAGAGAATACTTTGTATCAAAAGAATTTTTAACTGAATTTTGTGAATATTGTCTCAAATATTTTCAGTATTTGAACCTATAAACATTGGCAATATTTTAGTTTATAAGATTTTTAAGGAATAAAATCAGTTTTATTGTAAGGAAGAAGCTTTCATGTCGCAAAAGAAACATTTATGCAATGAATTGGATATTAGTTAAATGTATATTGTGTATATATAATACAGTCTGTATAACAAACTTAGTGCCTAGTATTTTTTGGAGCAGACTTATACTCTGTTACAAGATAAACAGAAAAAGACACATTACCTGGCCATTTGGGGATGAATTCCTCAGCTGTGGCAACCCAGGAAATAAAGAAGAATGGAAAATGTCACTCAGTACCCCACTATTTCTGCACTAACGATGGTATTGTCAGAACTAGAGACAGAAGGTGCTAAAACTCACATTTTTTAGATCGTCTATAAACTTTAACTTGATTCTTGGTATTCTTAAGGTGATATCCTGGTCGACTGACCAGTAGACGAATCTTCTACTGACACAAATTATTCATCAGTCTTGACACTTACTATAAATGAAGCCAGAAGAAGGAAGTTGATGCTAAATGGAAGAACTCAGGTTCACATTGGTTTTATTATACATCCACAGGTAGGAAGGAACAGTTTATAAAACAGTCATTTAGCACTATAGAGCTTATGATAAGTATTTGTAGAAAGTGCTATGAAAAAACTGTAGCATGTGTACCAATATTCTTGCGAAGGATAAGTTAGAGAAAATCTGTGAAGAACTTAAGGCTCTAAATTATATAGGTCAGTACTGACAAGCAAAAGTGAATATACAGGATGGCAAGAAGTGTATTGAAAAAGTTAGTGATTTTTTTTTCCAAAAAGGAAACATGCTATAGGCTAGACATTTCTCATGCTTATACATCTTTGAAAAAATAATTGGGAGATTTTGGACATGGCAGGCACCCAAATAATATCACAAAGAAATGAAAATGATTTTATTTTGCCAGAAAAAAAAATGACTCCTAACTGATGGAGTGATTCTTAAATCATCTTTCTATACAGTCATACCACTGACTTAGAACCAAGGTCAAAATCAATACAAAACTAGAATAAAACTATTAAAAGGATAGTTCAGTTGAAACAACTCAGTTATGTTATGTTTGGACAATTTATTGGTAAGAAAAATATGGGAAAACTTGTCTAAGTTAATGGCAAAGAGAAGTGAGCAGAACCAGAATAATTCATACAAGAACAGCAATATTGTAAAGATAACTTTGAAAGACCAGTGTTATGTGACCAATATAATTCAAAAGGTTTATCTAATGTGACTCAACTGCCATAATAAAGAACAATAGAGCCTAAAAAGCAGCTTCATCAGAAAACATTCAATGTATTGCTTAGCAAAAGATGGCAGCCCAGGGCACCATATTAGAATTTCAGGCTTGTTCTAAGCAATCATAGAAGGATAATGGAAGATTATGAGCTAGATCACCTCATAAAGCAGAAGGGAATGGAGTTTTAAACTAATTTAAAAGAAAGCTGAGAGATGCAACTGAACAGTTAACATGATGGCATTGAAACATTAAACATGGAAAGAGGACAATGAACAGAAGAAAAATAGAAAAGATCTCCAAAAAATTTTATAGGACATTCTTCACTATCAAGGACAATAGAACTACTTGTTCATGAGAAGGGTGCAAATAAGTATTTTTATATAGTACCTATTATGTGCCAGGTATTGTGCTGGTGTTTTGTTTTTTTTTTCTTTTTGGAAGGGGGGAAAGTAGGGCAATTGGGGTTAAGTGACTTGCCCAAGGTTACAGGGCTGTTCTTTTATGTTAAGTGTCTGAGGCTGGATTAGAACTCAGGTCTTCCTGGTTCCAGAGCCAGTGCTCTCTTCACTGTGCCACCTAGCAGCCCCCTGTGCTAGTGCTTTTACAAATATTTCACTTGAACCTCATAACAATCCTGCAAGGTAGGTGCTGTTATCCTTGTTTTACAGTAAAAAACTTAGACAAACAGGTTACGTGCCATGCCCAAGGTCACAGAGCAAGTAAGTGTCTGAGGATAGATTTAGAGCTCTGACTTCAAGCCCAGGAATCAATCCTTACACCACCAAATGCTTCACCACCAGTACCAAAGGGTGGGGGAAAGCAAGATTGGAGGAACCCTCTGTTGAAAATTCAGGGGTCTTGGACAGGAGTTAGCTATATGAGGGGTGTTGTGTGCATGGATTATCTTCATTGTTAGAGGTAGCATCCCAATTAGCTGACACCCTTCTGAATAGATAAGTTGTATAGTATTTTTATTATTAAAATATAGAAAGCTGATGCCAGAGTCATAGGTTCTCCCTAGCATCGTTTTTTTAAATTCTTACATAAATAGGCATATCAAAACTTTAGTATTCTGCCCTTATGAAATTTATAGGGTATATGTGGTAAACTATAGAGAACATCATTCTAAATGTGGGGAGTAATATACTGTCTTCTACTTTAAAGTATTTTCAATATATATAAGCTGAGGGAGAGTGTACATATAATTGGAATAATTGTTTTCCATTTTTATAGAAATAGACTACCACAAAAGCTAGAATCACATCTACATCCATTCAGTCATAATTGATGAAAATTTAAAGCATTTCATGATAGAATTTGGACGGAATTTATTGATATCTGACTTATCCTACTGTAATTATTTTGGGGAAGTTATTCTTTAATATCAGGAAGCAGAGTGGACAAAAATAGTAGATCAAGGCTTATCTTAACCTTCCTTTAAAAAGCCTAGGTCAATGAGGTCCTGAACTATTTTATGAATTTCATACTGCTGTAGTGGTACAATTAATTCCATTTGTTTAATGACCTAAATTGTGATCTTCAGACAAATGTTGCCATTTTTCCTCCATAATCAGATCTCTATTTCTTTTAGTACAGATGCTTAAATAAAGATTTTAACACAATAAAATTGTGGTAAAATTACTATTTCTCTTTAGAGTAAGATTAGCTACAGCTAACTTTTTTGAAGAACCATTAAAAAATAAGTTCAGGCAACCATAGAATACTGGTCAGCCATCTAATATAGATTCTAAAACAATTCAAATTGTTTAAGGATGACAAAGTGGGTAGGGGGTCCCTGAGTATCTAAGGAATGGATAGACTTTGTTGTTCTCATCTTTGTAGAGGAGAGAGTAAAGATGTTAGCCATCACAGGAACTAAGTGAGTAAACTGTTAAAAACAGGATTGAGACTGTTTTGTAACTTTATTTGAATGTCTCTAAAACTAATAGTTATAATTTTCTTGGGAGGGAAAAAAGGAAATAGGGGAAGAAAGGGTGACAAACTTCAGATACAGTGAGCCTTTCTTTTGGCCTCTGAGTCTAATGTGCTATCCTGGGTTTAAAAAAAAATTATTATGTACTCCAGTGATTAAAATCTTAAAATTCAAAGGTACTAACCAGCAATTAAACAACCCTTAAAGACTTTAGAGGGTCTTATTACTTAATAAGGCAGCCCATCCCCACTTTTGAACAAGTTTTAGGAAGTTCTTTCACTCTACAGATCTGTTTTTCTTTTCATCCATTCCTTATAGTTCCTGATTCCTGGGGCCAAAGTAAGTCCAATCTCTTAATTCAACAGATGTTTATTAAGTGATTATTATTTGCAGAGCAAACTCCTTGAGAAGGAGCCATATCTAAACTATTTCTCCCAGCCAAGTACAGGTCACTGAGATTTTTGTCTTTAACTTAATCATGGAGACAGCCTTCAAATGCCTGATTGGAGAACTTTAAGTATAAGTTTATTATGCTCATACATCCCCAAAATCTGGTAATAAAAAGTATAGAGAATAAGGAAAGGTAGTCCTTTTTATTGTTTGAGTTTTAGTGTCTATTAAGGTATTGTATAAATGAAAAATTGAGGAAATATTATTAAAGGGAAAATTAAAAATAATGAAAGAATGCTCTAAGAGCTTTAATTCACTTCAACTGTTCATTAATCAAATACAGTACTAGAAATAACCCTAAAGATGAATACTTGGTCTCTGTCCTCAAAGAGCATAAAATTCAAAAGAAGAAATAATACAATTCATGTATAACCATTCACATAACTGTCACCTTAGTTAAGGGGTCCTGATCACCTCTCACCAAGGTTATTGGAATAGCTTCCTAATTTAGTCTCCTTGATTCCCTCCCCATTTCATTCTATCCTTCATACTGCTGCCAAAGCATTTTCCTTAAGCACAAATATAACCATGTGATTCTCCTAATCCCAATGATTTCCTATTTTTATGATAAAAGTATAAACTATTTTTTAACTTTTAAAGCCCTATACAACTTGGTCTCAAACCATCTTTCCAGTCTGTGTAGGATATCACTCTCCTTTGAGGCAAATAGTGAGCTGGGCCTAGAGTCAGGAAGACCAGAGTTCAAATCTAGCCTGAGACATAAACTGTGGAACCCTAGATAAGTCACTTAATCTGTCTCAGTTTCCTTAAGCATAAAAAATTTAGTAATAGTACCTCCCTCCCAAGGTTGTTGGAAGGATCAAATGAGACTTTTTAAAGTACTTGGGATGATGCCTAGCACATAGATAATTCTATGTGCTTGTTCCCCACACTCTTCAGTACAGACAAACTGGCCTCTATTCCTCACACATAGCATTTCAGCTCTTGTCTTGGTGCCTTTCTATTGGTCATTTTGTACCTAGAGGAGGTAAAGCTGGTAACATAGTCTAAGGTAGGAAGAAAGAACAAGTACAGTTTTATTCAACTTCAGAATACAATCAGAAACATAGGTTGTTAAACAGAAAACAAGGAACGAGGGCAGACCAAAGAGCCCCCTAGTTTTAGGATAAGGAAAGATTTACTCTGGATGAGATTGAAGCATAAATAGAGTTTAAAATGGGGCATGATTTAGGAAAACTGCATGAACAAATTATTGTTGTCTTAATAAAGTATTTTATATTTCACCTAGCACAGCTTAGTGAAGTAAAAAGTGCAAGTGTCCCCATTTTGCATATGAGAAAATAGATTGAATTTGCATTGTATTGAGGGGATGTAATCTTCCACAGTTATTACAAGGTAAGTTGAGGGAAAGGGAACATTAACATGGCAAAATCAAATAGGCCAGAGAACTGAGCCTTGAGGAAAAATTAGAATTCTGGAAAGCAGAAGAGGAAAACATATCCCAGGTATTCAGTGAGAGACAGAATGTTGAATATGGGGAGTAGTCCAGTTTAATGAAAAATTTTGGAATAAAGTACTATAAAATAAAATAAATCTGGAAGGATAAATTGGAACCAGACCAGAGAATTTTTTAATTCTGCTCTTAAGAAATTTGTCTTTTGCCTCAGAGATAAGAGGGAACCCCTGAAGTGTTTTGAGCAATAAAATACGTTCAAACTTGTGTCTTAGTAAGATTCTGATGGCAGCTATGTGAAGGCTACATCAGAAGAAACTGGAAGCAAAAACCATTAAGCTAAACCTTGCTATAAATGCAAGTGTTTAATTCCCATGTGCTTATAAAATTTATCTTTTATTGATTGGTAGTAAAGATAATACGAGCTATGGTTACGTCAGTTTAAAACAAAGTTGTATTTGTTCATTGAAGTGGTAAAAATCATATTTCATTTATAAATAGGTATTCCTCCATGGTCATTTTTCAGAGGTCTAGTTTCTAACCCTGAGTATTTTAAAAATTTTTTCATAACTAGACCTGTTTTAATAAGGATGATCTAGATTTTTTTTTATCATGCTAATAAGGTCAAGAAGGAAAGAAATTTATGGGAAAGTGATTTAGGGGGGAAGAGAGGCCATAGATGTATAGATTATACAGAAGTTCCATACTTGTATATCATAAGCTCTTTTCAAAAAATTAGGTGGCAAGCACCAAACAATATGACAAAGAATTAAATTGATAAATGGAATGACAGTTAACCCTGAGTCTCGTAGCTCTGCATAGTCAAACCAGGACCTTCAGAGCTAAGATCAGAAGTTAGAACAAACACAAAGAGAATAAGAAATGAGTAGAAAGGGAACCAGTATTAGAGGAAACAAAATGGCTTGGTCCTTACTGATTTCCCCAAAAAAGGTGACGAAGAAACTAGGCACCAATTGCAAGCATCCTTGAGCATATTAGGAGGGAATACACAGGCTTTTGCAAACAGTTTTCAGTAACTCATCTGACCACAATTGACCAAAAGACAGAGAATGTTAGACCCATTGTACTAATTTGTTAATAATAGAAAAACATTAGCTGAATAGAACAAAACACCTTACAGGCTTTTTTTTAAAACCACAAAATAGCTACCGTCCCTTTAGTATCGAGAACATTGATAGTCCTTGTAAAGCTTAATAGAAATAACACTTCCGTGATCCTGATCATAAATGTTCCATTGTGGCTGCCTCTTCATGATCCTATGGACCATGCCTTCCATTGTGTTCTTGACAAAGATACTGGAGTGGTTTGCCATTTCCTTCTCCAGTGGGTCAAGGCAAATAAGTGATAGTTGCCCAGGGTCGAATAGCTAGTGAGTGAGTTAGGATCTGAATTCAGGTCTCCCTGATTCCCAGCACAGCTCTTTACCCACTACACCATTTAGCTGATCCACACATTGAGCAAAGCATAAAACATGTATGCTTGCTAAAAAAAAGTTAGCCACTGGGAGAGGAGATCCAGCACAGATTCTAGGTCAAGGAGGTTTCTTGTGGGTGGTTAGTTTCTCCAGATGATCTTGTTTGCAGGTGACATTGCACTGATTGCCTCAAATCCCAAAATTTTTTGAAGTAGCTAAAATCTAAATAGTTCAGGTCAACTTGAAAGAACAGGTTTTACAACGTAATGGATGACAGGACTAACATAGTAATAATTAGGGGTTTTAAAGGTCAAAATCTGGGTTATGGTCAACCTCAAGAGTACCATCAGGTAGGGAAAAATGTGCAGTGAAGATTTTAAGACAGGCTGATTCTCAAACCAGACAACATAGACTAAATGTCATGCTTTTATCATTGTAATTTTCAGTTATTTTCACCTGTGCAGACATTTGGTAAACATTGCATCCTTTGAATCATTAGGAAAAGTAGAAATAAAACAGTGGCAAAAGCTTTAGGTTGAAATAGTAAAAACATCAGGTTGTTGACAAGTTTATCCCATGAAGTTTATATGCCTTCTGAGGCTTCTTCAACCAAAAGAAATCATAAGTTTCTTGGAAATCTCTGGTGGAAAAACCAGATAACCAAGTGCCATTTTGAAGAGAAAAAAATGTCAAATCTTGTATAGAGTTGATTATTTTTCCATATTAAAAAATTGCTAAAATTCATGCTGCTTGTTTTAAGCTAAATTGCAAAATATAAGTAAATTAAATTCTACAGATCAGGAAGGATAGGGCAGAGCTATAAATGAATTTGGAGATATAAGAGAACATATGTAGTGGGTCAGCTTCCCTAACTGGGAGGACCTCTTCCCTTGCATCAAAATATTTTACACTGTGCCCTTAAGGTTTTTACTCATTTCTTGTACCAAACTAGAAATACCTTTGAATTAATAAACATCTTTTTAAATGCAGATATTCCGTGGAGATTGAGAGTAATAATATGAATTAGTTTAATCAGATTGCTTTTCTCCTAATTCCCAGTTCCTTTTCAACTCACCAAGAATATGGGAGTCTTCAGGGAAGATAGGCAAAGAAAGAATTCCAAGATAATTTTGTTCACAAGGCAGGATTTGGGCTGAGATTTGAAGGAAGCCAGAGAAGATAAGGTGGAAGAGCATTCCAAACATGGGGGGGTATACAGTGATACAAAAACATAGTTTTGACAATTTTGCTAATGCTTGTTGAAAAAACTAATCACATGTTGGCCAACCTACTGGTAATAAGCATGTAAGGGTGTTTGGAAATTACATTAAAAGTGAAAAGACCCCAAGAGCCATGAAATCAGCTGTATTGTCATTGACTTTATTCTAAATCAAAGATCAAAGAAATATTAGGATAAGAGAAGACTTGAGTTCTGACTTTTGTCTGCTGTGAGACCTTGGGGCGAGTCATATGACCTCACTAAATCTCAATTTCTTCTGTGAAATAATGGGTCTGGATTAGTTGATCCCTAAAGCTCCTGTGAATTCTAATATTCTTTGAAAATTGAGAAGAGATAAGAAAAAATTCAGACCAATGAGATTGAACTGATAAAATCTTGTGTTTCCCTAAATTTTAAAAATGTATCTTTTGAAAAGAAATTCAGTCTAACTACCAGTTTAATTAGTTCAAGAGCTAGAAATATTGGAAATTTTTAAGTCATGTGGAAAACATATATTAAGGTAATTAACCAGTTATTTAAATGCCAAGATACTATGCAAGATCAACATCCTTGTGTACTACCAAGAAACACAAAAAGAGTGGCAAAATCTTGAAGAATTGAAATTCATTATTTGCCACATACTCAAATATAGAACATGATAGGAAAATCTCCATCCCTAGTGCTCTTTTTTTACTGGAAATTAGACTATAACCCTAACAGAACTGGTAATCTAAGGAAGATGTTATGGGCAGCTTAAGAAAGTAAAGTGTAGTATGTTTCCAGAATAATGTGCCAGTTGTTTGAAACCTCTGAAATGATGAAATATGCAACACTAGTGGTGTGCATGTTATCTTTAAAATTAAAAATGCTTCTGTTTGAAGTAAGTCTTCTAGAAAGGCAAATAATATTAATAGCTTACATTTATATAAAGCTTTAAGGTTTAGAAAGCACTTGTGTTTTGAACCAAGGTATAGAAGTAAAAAGGTAGACTATTTGAACAAATTATAATAGGGTGAAATTTCTCTACCCAGAGCCTCAATTGCTCATAAACCTTTAACTCTGACATTTAAAAGATTTAAGCACAGAGTGGGATGGAAAAGCTACAGAAATTATACAACTCCACAAAGTCCACAGTCTTAATTATTTTGGAAAGATAAAGGCCAAAAATAATCAGAATTTAATGCCTGGTCTTCCAGAATATTTGAAAGTTTGTCATTCAGCCTGCACTACTGTTTCTGGGGCCTAGGAGTTACAATGAACAATAATGCCCACTTATCAGATACCTGTTCTTTGCCAGGTGCCTTGCAAGACACGCCTAGGATACAAAGACAAAAATAAAAGTCACTGCCCTCAATTGGGGACCAAACAACACCAATCTGATAGGAGCAAAGTCTTTGTAACTTATTACATTGTACAGATAAATCTTAATTCCATTTGACCCCTTTTGCAAGTCCCCACAATTTAGATCCAGAATTATCACTATTGAACCCCAAACCTTGGACTTGGCTGATTCCCCATAAGACATTTAATTTCACCTGTCAGTGTTAGTGCTTTGGTTTTCATACTTCAAGGAAGGTATTATTCCAGCTCCCTTCTAACCTGTAGACAAGATTCTTGAGTCCCTTGACAATCTTGATAAGGAGGAATTATTGGACATTCTATTTTTGATTGAGTACCATGTGCATAGTCCCTGTTTGACTCACAAGCAAAAAATGGCTTGTAAAGATAGGATTGGACGTCAGTCTGAAAAGTAATCCCAGAAACCTCAAGAGACTCAGAAACTTTTACTGCCGTCAACATTCATTAGCTCTTTACAAGTCATCACTCCATGATTTGGTAAAGTAACATATACCAGCTTTGGGTAACTTTAGTTATACTAGTTTGAGTGAAATCCTTACTTAATTCAAATTAGAAGTTTTTATCAAGTACCTACATATATATACTCACCTTGGGGAGATTACAGAAGAATGCGTTCCTCAAAGAATTGGTGATCTAGTTGGAGAAATAAGACTGATAAACATGGAAAGTGAGCACAATTAAATGCCAAATGTTGTGATACCAAATGCAATGATGATCATTCCTAATTTTTTGTAATTCACAAACATCATTTGGACAAATACTTTGCTCAAATTGAGGCCTAAAAAGGTTAAGTGATCTGGTTAAGATCACACAACTTAGTGTACGGACTGAAATTTTAGTTCTAGGGGCAGGTAGGTGGCAAAGAGAATAGAGCACCAGCCCTGGAGTCAGGAGGACCTGAGTTCAAATATGACCTTGGATACTTAATACTTACTGGCCATGTGACCTTGGGCAAGTCACTTAACCCCAATTGCCCTGCCTTTCCCCCTCTTAAAAAAAAAGAATGAAATTTTAGTTCTAGCTGAAATTAGAATGTAGGTCTTCTGACTGTTGGTCCAGTGTTGTTTATAATATATTATGATTTCTCTACTGAAATAGGAATTTGCAGAAGAGAATGTTAACTGGGAGGCCTCCTGTCAGAGGTCCCACTTGAGCTGGACAAAAGAAGACATGACAGTTAAGCAGAAGAAAGTAGAAAAGCATTTCTGATATAAAGAGCAGCATGAGTAAACTGATTGTCAGTAGACACAGAGTTAGTTAGACATTTTTTCCCCGGTGGTTGGATTTCTATAAATTTTTCCATTAACACTTTTTTTGGGCCAGTCCCAGGACTAGAAGTATAGAATAGAGTATGTGGTTTAAAACAAAGGGGTTTGACTCATGCAGGAATCGACTGTTTTTAATGCAGTCACCTCTTTTGGTTGGTTGATTTGGAGGGGTAAAACAGTGATTTTTTGTTGTTTGTGTACTTTATTGATGCTTTATGTTTTTACATCACAGTCTTTTCCAGACATCCCTCCCACCTCTAGTGAGCCTTCCCTTGAAACAAAAAATAGTTAAGTAAAACCAGCCAGCACGGTGTGACATCCATAGCCATAGCACTCCACCTCTCCAAGGAAAGGAATGGGGCACATTTACTTTTCTCCACAGCCAAGTTTGGTCATTATATAGTTGCATAGCTTCCAGGTGTGTTTGAATGTTCTTTCTGTTTACACTATTAATAGTGTATATTTGTTTATCTGGATCTGCTTTTTTCACTTTGCATTATTATATACAAATCTTCATTTATTTTTTCTGAATTCTTACTTGAAATTTCATGCAGCACAATCCTTTTTCATTACATTCATTCATATATTTGTATACATATATACATACACATACACACACTTTCATAGAATCATTAATTTAGAACTAGAAAGGACTTTACAGGCCATCAGATCTACCACCCCACATTTTAAATCATTTAAATTGCAGTATAGCAAAATCCATAGGGCCTCACATGAACACTGTTATTTAGTCCACACTTTTGGACTCCTTAATGTCTTTAAATGCATAAAATAAAATACATGGAATTACAAAGAAAATCAATTGTCTTGAAATGTAATTATTAAACTATTCTTTAAAATGTGTTCACAGATCCCAAGTAAGAACCTCTCATCTAACTACACACTAAACTTAGGTGCTTGACTTTTATAACCTATGTGTAGTTAACAAAGTTCTATGATATTTTATGAGGTCTGAGCTTCATTTTTCTCATCTGTGTTATTGTAAAGAATGAATGAAGGGGCGGGTAGGTGGTGCAGTAAATAGAGCACTGGCCCTGGAGCCAGGAGGACCTGAGTTTAAATCCAGCCTCAGACACTTAATACTTACTAGCCACGTGACTTTGGGCAAGTCACTTAACCTCTATTGCCCTGCCTTCCCCCCTCCAAAAAAGCAAAAAGAAAATGAATGAAAGAAATTATGTATAAAAAACTCTTTGTCCCTTAAATTGAAAAACTTTTATCAGCAGCATTCAGAAATCTGTGCTTTCACACATAGAAATTTAAGATAATTTGATAATATGCTTTCTAAAATAAATTTTGAGTGATCCTGGGATTACCAGAGTATTAAAATATAAGCAGCATGAGTTCCATGGCTCAATATTCAGTCTTAATGGTAGCATCAAACACTGTTTTATTGAAGGACATCCTTGATATCAATCTCAAAGATAAAGGAGCTATATTGAATGAATGACCTGGTTTTCCTTTATAACCTATTAGGATCCATCATCCATGAATTTGTCTGCACCTTAAAATCATAATATATTGGTGCATCAGAAAATTCACATTTTTCTTATTTGGAATTTCATGCAGCACAGTCCTTCATTACATTCATATATATATATATATATACATACACATATATAGATATAGATTATATATGTATCATACTTTGTAGGTTAAATATCTTATTCTGAGAGGTCTGCTAAAAAACAGCTGCTATATAGTCAATTAAGAACATATGAAGCATAGTTATAATTCCAATATACTCTTACATCAGTAGTAAAAATTAAATCCACTGATAGCCAATCATTTCTCATAGCCAGGATTAAGTTTCACTTTGATATATAATCACCCCCAAACTGAAGGCCAGAGAGCCTCAAGCATCATCCAGTTTACAAATGACTTGGGGATATAAGGAGAAAACTGAGAAATATATAATATACAAAGCTTAGTGTTTCACAGGATAACCTTTAATATCTAGACCTTGGTATGGACTAAAATGTGTCCACTAATGTATTCTGTTAAAGTAGTAAAGTTTTTAAGTAAAATGATGCTTTGCAAGAGCTTTCTTCTTTCCTTTCAGTCATAGTTGAGAGTTAGACTGGCTTCTGGGGACAGGATGCCACAAAAAGATATTGAAGGATTTGGAAACTTTTGTTTATCCCATTACCTTGTATGAAGTGATTCTCACTTTGCCTCCTAGGGCTACAAGTGAGACTTCATAATATTTCTGAAGTAAATCTTAAAAGAGCTTGGTTCCTCTTTGGGTCACTGAAAAGGATTCCTGGATGCTGAGTCTGTGATATTACAAGGAAACATTTCAGGGAATTACAAGAATTCTTGTTGCTATTGCCACCATCCCAAGCTTAAAGTTTCAAGTAAGTATCTGAATTTAACCAAAATAGCCCTGTAATTACATCAATATAGCCTCAAACTCCAAATCAGTCATTCTTTGCTTTATTTATGCTACCAAGACACGTTCTATATGTTAGAATCAACTGAGGATTGGTTGATATGAAATAAGCCCAGAAATAGGTTTTTCACCTGTAAGCTACTAACCTCTTTCTGGCCAAAATCAACATTTGTTCCAACTCAGCAAGAGGCAAAAAATCAGGGCAGTACAAAACAGTATATATCCTAGGATCAGAGATTATTAAAATGTTCACTTGTACCAGGCTTGTTGATCTCCTTGTTCTTCCTCACCTTTGCTGATCTTCTGGACCCTGAGCTCTGCCTACCTGGATCTACACACACAGTACCTGCTTGATCTTCCCTGCCTTTGCTGATCTCCTGGACTTTGCCTGTCTCCATGGACCCATGGTACCTGCTTGTTCTTCCCTGCCTTTGCTGATCTCCTGGATTCTGGACTTTTGTTTTTCTACTGGAACTGATTTGCTCCTCCCTATATTAATTGACCCTACTCTGTCCTTAACCCCTTGCCTGCCTATACTTTTGGTATCTAGCAAATGCCTGTGGATTAACTGAATATCCTTCCCTGCCCTTTCCTGTCTAGCACATTCCATGACACCCAAATGCCTCTGCATGACAGTGGGGATTTATTGACCTTTTAAAAAATAAATAAATAAATATAGTAAGGAAAGTTCCTGGCATTATAGAATTCATTTTCTTTTTAAAGCTTAAGTTTAAATCTCTAAAATTTACTAGACCTCCTAATATGACTTTTAGTTACCCTCTCCTCCCCATTTTATAATCAAGTGTATAGCATGAGATATATTTTAAGCAGGATTCTATAATACTCAGGAAGCCACGATGCTTTCAAGAAGGTCAGAGTTCATGTCGTAGACTTCCTTTATATATCCTACAATGTACAATATTATCACATTAGGAGATTTTCAATAAATATCACATTGATCTGAATATAAGTTGTACTTTCTTGCAAATTCAGACAAAACCTAAATGTGGTTTATATCTTAGTGAGAAAATACTGTTAGTAAGAAGTCTAGACTGCTTCTATAATTTCATTGGTATTGGGAACTCTCTGGCAAGGGAACTCCTGTCAAATGCAGGTTGGCCTCTGCAACTAGAGGGCTAAGAGATTAAGCCTGTGACCCTTCTTTCCCACAGCCAGCATGTATGAGGGACAAGACTTGAACCTGGGTCTTCCTGGCTTCAAGGATAGCTAGTTCACTGTCCACTATACCAAACTGTTGTCAGTAAGAGAATTCAGTAAAGGTTACAAAGATGGGAGGAAAAGAGCAAAGTAGATAATTGTATATGAATGGAAGGAAATGTTTAAAAAAAAACTTTCATACTAAATATTTTAATACAATAATTTTGTATAATTGTTTTTGCCAGTTCTTTTTTAAAAATCTCATTTTAGGAATGCAGTCTTTATTTGAGTGTAGCCTACATTCTGATAAATATGGTACAAATTCAGTGGAATTGAAGTAGGGACCTGTTCAAGGAGACAGAAGGATGAGGTGATGAGTTGTAGTCTAACCTCAGTTTTAAATTTTGCCTGGAACTGCCTCAGTTATTAAACAGACAGAGCCAAATGAATGAAAATCCTGTTTATTCTAAACCTTTTACTATTCAAGTCACATTTCCTATTATGCCTTTAATATCACCATGCCCTGTGATAAAAATGTAATGTGAAATGTTTCTGTATGCCAATTATGAAGAATTTTTATTTATTCATGTTTTTATTTCCGTATTTATCACATAATTTGTCTTCATAAAATATTTATGTCCATTTATTATTGTACTTTATTTGAGGGAAAGGGAATGTATCTTAGTTCATCTTTGTATCCCTGATGTCTGGCACAGTGCTTTGAATTACTGTGTTCAATAAATGTTTATTATGTATTTATTCTAATGTTATAATTAATTCTTAATTAAGATTAATTTCTTTATTAAAAGGAAGCTTTAGAATTAACCTGTTATTTAATGTTGTCAATTTAGAAGATGTCAGTAATATTTCTAATATCTGCTGCCAAAATATTAATTTTTATATAAATTTCTTTGTATTTTTTTCATATCTATGTTTAATTACTCCTAGAAGCTAATGAAGTGGTTTTGTATGGTGAATAATCCTGCTTTACATAGTACTTTTTATTCTAAGTTCCTGGAAAACTGGCTCCCATATACTTACATCATTCGTTTTTTCCTTAATAATCAGTATTCCCTTCATCAATATAGATCATAAGCCCTCTACATGTTAAAATACAGTATTCATGAGTTGCTGTGCCCCCAAACATTCATCACATGGTAGTCAGCCATCTAGTAAAAATACTCTCCAAACTTACCTAACTAGTTCTTGGGTGACAGACATAGTCCATCACTTAGCCCACATGGGAAGCTATTTTACTTTGGTAAGGCTTATCAGAATTTGTACTCCACTAGCATTGCTTCCGTGACCCCAGAGCCATCTCTACACCATGATGAGGCAGTAGAGGAGAGCTTTGGTTAGTTGGCTTTAATAAAGTTATCTTTAAAATTTATATGTAACTACCTGAAACAACTGTGATTTCCTGTGTAGAGAACTTCTAACACCAGGAGAGATCACAACCAGGCTATAATTTCTTAAGTTAGTCCTAGGGAATGGCCTAAATTTGATAGGTTAAGTGACTTTCCAAGGATCACACAGCTAGTGTCAGAGACTAGATCCTCTATTATACACTGTGCCAGGCTGCCTCTTTAAAATTTAAAATATTAATCAGAAATTGGAAGCTTTAAGATACTGCTCAAAGCAGTTGCAAAATAAGACCATTAAATCAGATCAACTTGAAGATTTTGAAGAGTGTGTGGCCTATGATTAATTTTCTCCTGCTTTATCTAGTAACATTTTAAATGTCTCATGGTACAAAACTGTTGTGACTTAACCCTCCTCAAAAAGCCATTCATCCAGCCCCCAACTCACTTTGTTCTGAAGCATCTGCCTTTGATAAAAAATCTTTCTAATGTCATCAAAATGTAATTTATTAAGAAAACAGTGGGGTATAAATGGGAAGCTGTAACCTTTCCACTGAGTTAGAAAAGGCCATGGAATGAGGCAGAATAAAAAGCAAGAGGTAGTACAGCACTTCATAGTTGTGCCTCAAGTGCTAAGGAAACTCCTCGACTCATGAAGACAGTTTACATAGGATAGGTGGCTATTCTTGTGCTGATGAAATAGCTCTTATCACTTTTTTAAAAAACTGACAAATTTTGCTTTTTAAACCAGCATCTTCCATCTTCAATTACTGGTTGGTCTTTTCCAGATCTCCCCACCTTCTTAGGTGCCCTTTCCACTTCCTCACATGCATTACAAGTACTAAAGTGTTAGATTCCAAATTACTCATTAAATCAGCATGTGACTTGTAAGAACAGAGAAGAGTGGTTTGTTTGTTTTTTGTTTAAATAATTCACATCACCTGTTTAGAAAGCAAAATAGTGCTTAGAGTTGTTGTAAATAATGTATTTAATTTTTCCAGTGTTAGAAAAAAGCCTCAATTATTTCTCCTACCCTTGTTTTTTCATTAAAGATCCTATTTGGGGTGGCTAGGTGGCGTAGTGAATAGAGCACCGGCCCTGGAGACAGGAGGACCTGAGTTCAAATCTGGCCTCAGACACTTAACAGAAAACTAGCCATGTGACCTCGGGCAAGTGACTTAACCCCAATTGCCCTACCTTCTCCCCTCCAAAAAAAAAAAAAGAAAAGGAAAAAAAAGATCCTTTTGATGTGTGAAGTGCTGGGCATAAGGATAGGAAAACCAGCCAAGTACCTGGGTTCTGGAGAGAAAGTGGGCCCAAAAATGAAAAAGAATTAGAAATATAATTACAAACATATATACATATATATATATATGCATAAATATAATTATAAAACCCATTTCATTATCACTGGAAAATATTGGTCAACTAGAATATTTGGGGAAATGGAGTATTTTGATTGTAAAATATTTTGGCTTACTGAAGGTTAACTTTTTTTCCTTTGGTCCTGGTTGGAAATCTTTCTAAAAGGTATGAATATACCTTCTTGCTTCAGTAAATAAGAGTATAGTGGGTATAATGGAATTCTTCATTGACTAATGATCTGAACACCAAATTCATTCTGTGTTGCTACTTCAGAATGTGCTAATATGTGTGGAAGGTTTAGGAGATTGGAATCAGGACACATTGTTCCCAAGATTTCCCTAGAAATTGTGCCTTTTAGTGTGTCTGCTATGGTCATTTTTTGTTTCTACAAGATCCATAGTAGTTTTCCTTAGGATTTATCCTTTCCACTAAAAGCGTTATATGAGAAAAAAAAATTCAAAGTAATTGTCTTTTCCTCAATTCAGATCAGTGGAGTTCTGGTTATTGTTAACCAAAACTTCACTTGGATAGATCTGAAACAGTCAAATCACGTATTCATTAGTATCATAGTTTAAACCCTAGGAATACCATAGGATGTAACTTCTCTCTCATGCATTTGTTTGCTATAAACAAAGCCTTGAAGTTGGTGTGTTTGTAAACCTCCTGCTTCTGAAGCCTGAGGGGATACTGCTACTGCTAACCCTGTTATGTTATGCCAAGAATGATAATACTTTTGGCTTTAGAATATACCAACAGCAATTGGGTGGCAGAGTTTTGCTCACATTCAGATTCTTTTCAGTCATTGTGAATGATGTGGTTTGATTTAGCAAGTGAGTTTGAGGTTTTTAATTAAAATGATTTTAAACACTTAAAAGAATTATACATATTTTTAAAGATGATGTTCTGAAATGCCTTTTAAAAGACTTCATTTTTTGGTAGAAATGAGGCAATCCACAAATAATCATTGAGTGTGTACTGTGTGCCCAGGTGTGCTAAAAGCAGTGGAGGTTACAAAAAATGTTAGCACTTGAGGAAATAAAACTCATACTCTTGAAACAATTAGACAATAATTAAGTGCTAAACAATATGGTACTGGAAAAAAGAACAATCATTGTGGGTTATAGTAGTCAAAGGAGGTCAGACTTATCTGGACTTTAAAAAATGGTAAGATTTGAAGAGGTAGTACAGGTGAAAGAAGAATATTCAAGGCTGGGGAAACAGCATGAACAAAAGACAAAGATGGAAATGAGCATGGTTTGGGTATATGCCAGCGAGGAGACTGACTTGAATGGGACAAAGGGTTCATGTTAAAAAAAAAAAGTATGAGAAATAAGTGCAACATGGGCTAGATGGGGAGAGAAAGATGCCTGTTTTTAATCCAGGTGTCCTGGTGCCTCTTGGGACAAAACTGAGGAAAAAGTAAAGTGGTTTGATAGGCTCTTAAAAGTTAGGATGTAATCATGAGAAAGGAATGCAACTTTCTGAGGAATTTTGGAAGGTATATTGGGGAAAAAGCAGAAGTCACCTGTCTGGTATTGCCACCATGACATCAAATGCATACATACATACACACACCTACACACAAATGTGCATGTGTGTGCACATACACACAGTAACACAAAGAAATGAGAGAAAGGTACCAATACTGCAGTCTGATTTTCTCTATCCTTGGATGTGGTTAAGCTTATCCCTGTGAAATGACTGAGCTCTAGCATTAATGGAATACCCTTTGGAAGGGAAGGCTCCTGATCTGTTTTTACAGCAGGAACTGTACACTTTGCTCCAACAACTCACTCTTGGCTTATATCATAATTCAGTTTCTCAAGTTCATTTTTGCTAACACAGGCTCTCCCACTTTTTCCACATCTCTGTTGTACTCATTCAATGCCACCTTATACCCACCAGTATCTTACTACTTTCCTCTTTTATCCTTTCTTGGCAGTTTGCTCTGGTACAAAGGTGCACGCCTAATTAGAATCCTTGGGTTTTTTGTTTGGGCTTTTTTGTTTGTTTTGCTTTTTTTTTGGAGGGGGGAAGGCCGGGCAATTGGGGTTAAGTGACTTGCCCAAGGTCCCACAGCTGGTAAGTGTTAAGTGTCTGATACTGGATTTGAACTCAGGTCCTCCTGGACTCCAGGGCCGGTGCTCTATTCTCTGCACCATCTAGCCGCCCCATAAAATCCTTGTTTTAACAATTCTGTGGGCTTTGTTTTTAAACTCAGTGTAATTGATGAAAAGTTCTCTGAACTTAGAATCAAAAGGCCTGGGTTTGAGTGAGTTCCACTCTGCTGCTTGTTACCTGGCTGACCTTGGACAAGTCCATATAAGCTCTCTGAGCCTCAGTTTTCTTATCTATGAAATTGGTTCAAAACATGGAACTTCCTCATAACAACCTCATAAAATGATCAAGTCAAATGGGATAGTAAAATACGCTGCAGCTATACTGTATAAATGTAATCCCTAATAATCTAGTTTTTTTAATTTCCAACAAAGTATAAAGTTCTTTAGAATGTTACTTTTAACTACTTTGATGAGGACCCACTTTGAACAAGCTGAGAAGGTAGAGTAGATGAAAGGAAGAAACATTAGGTCAGCCCTTGTTACTAAAAATGCTTTTTCAGTAGGGGGAAACAGCATAATGAGAAAGGAATACTGCGTTCTAAGGAATTCTGGAAGGTATACTGCAGAAGACTACAGACATGTATTGATCACCTTATGGATTAGCTCTAAAGTAAAAGTTCTTACCCTGAGGTCCGTGAATAGATTTCAGGGGGAATGGGGAAAAAATGAATGGGGAATGAAGATTGCATGGGGAAAAAACAAAAAACTGCATCTTTGCTTTCACTAACCTGTAACTGAAATTAAGTGTCTTCTTCAAGATTTAGAAATCATTTAAAGAAGGAGTTCATGAAAGAAAAGTTCAAGAACCCCTCTTCTCAGGTCTATGAAATGATTTTTGAATAATTTTGCTTCATATGGAAATTTGTTAGGAGGGAAAGGCATAACAATACATTGCAAATTAAATATTTAATCATCTATTATAATAAGCATTTCTAATGTCAAAATAATGATACAACACAGTTGTATGTTTTGTGTTATACACATTGGAATTTTTTTTGTAAAAACAGTGTATACAGGACATTAGTTTCCATTTTATAGGATTCAGAACACAACTTACCTTTTTACATGATTATAAATGCATGTAGTTATCTCCTTGTTTTATTATATTATTAATCATAGCCATGATTTACTTTATGCCAGGCCTTCAAATTCTAACTCCTAATTTTTAATATTGTTCTTATGGGAAAATACCATTTGCAATTATGATGATCCACTTTACAACGCGGTTTCCAGGAACACAGTTCTGCGAAAGTGAGGACTGCTTGTGCTCCCCTGCGTGACTGGGGAAAGCTGCAGACCTCTGGAGAAGGCAACAGCATCCAGCAGAATTTGTGAGAGTATCTCCCACCAGTAAGAGGTGTGAGGTAGCTCATACCATTGGAGGGTACAGCTGCAGCAGATTCATGTCCTCGGAGGACAGTGAAGCAGGCAGTAGGTTGCTGATCCTGAAACAGTAAGTGACTGGGGACTTTAAGTGGGGTACTGGACTTTTGATACCTACAGCATCACCTGCACACTTGTCTCTTCTAATAAACATTTGCTTGGTACCTTATGACCAGCATGCTTGTGATTAGATTAATGTCACATTTGTCCAATAGAGTGAATTTCTTAGGTTTCTGGGTGTATAAATTTAAGTGAAAGGTGACAGTTCTCAAAAGTAACTCAGGTCTTCAATGCCACAGTTATTTATATATCAAGGGAAACACAATATTGACTAGGCAGGAAAAAAAGATGGAGACATATAGACCAGATACGAGGCTGTTGCAATAATGCTAGAATAGAGTTTTGAGGACTAATAGTCTTAGAAATGGAAAGAATAAACCCAAGAGAAGGAATAACAAGGATTCAGTAAAATTGTCTAAGAAAAGACATGACTCGTTAATAGATGGATATAGGGTCAGGACTCCCAGGTGTCTAGACTTGAAGACCAGAAATAGAGTCAGTGCCTCTGAAAGAAATTTCATAATTATCAAAAGTATCTAGCTTTAGGGAGGAAAAGATGAGTTCAGTTTTAAACATTGAGTTTAAGGTGATGGCAGGACATACAAGAAGAATTATTTTGTAGATATTAGAAAATGTGGAGCACAGGTAAAAGGTGAACAGGTATAGATGTTCATTTGGAAATTAGCCCTATAGAAGTTAAAACTTCATTGAAGATTACCAGCTAGAGTGAATTGCTCCCTTTCTCCAAAAAAGAAGGCGGGGAAAGGGGTTTAGTAGCTAAAATATTAAGTGCCAATTGGGAATACCATATAAGCAATCCAAATTTGAATTAAAATTTTCCACTTTTTTCTTAACATATCATATTTTTGCAGCTTGTATCTTCAGGAAAATTCCTATAATAATATCATTTATACAATTAGACCCATAAATATAAGGGATATTGTTCATCAACTGGAAAATGTTATATTCACCAACACACATGATCCTTCCTCATTGCTATTGGAAGAAAGATTGAACTAGATTGAAGGGATGGGATAGAGGGTAGAAAGTCTTGACAGTTCCACCAGATAAAACTTTGCAGAATAACATAGCTTTAGTTCTGAAGTGAGAAGCATGTAACTGAATTGGGAAAAATATGCAAGATTCCAGTTCCACTTAACTTCAGAAAAGAGAAAGGCAAAAATATTTAGCATGCTAAACTGAATTGTAGGAAAAATGAACATAATTGAAAACATCAATCAGAACAATCTTCCCTAGAGTGGAATCGACATTGTGAGGAAGATAGAATTTTCTTATGCTGAACAAAAATAAATGTATGAAGTGAGGCAAACAAATTTAGAAAGGAGTTGGACAAGATTTCTTAACTTTTATAAAAGGGCCTGGTGGAGGTACAGAGAGGGAGCAGCTGAAGGTTTTACCTCAAGTCTGTAACTCGGTGGACTTTCTCTATCCATTCATTCTCCAGCTTCTCAGGCTTCTAAAAGTAAGCGCTAAGCAAAATAATATGGTGGAGAAATGTAATGTATTTTGCAAGGAAATTACTTTAGGAAATTGTAAATTGCTTCAAAGATACAAGGAGGTCTGAGTTTCAAGTATAGCAAAGCAAACTTTTTTTTCTTACTTGAGGTGAGCACCTTAGAGTCCTAGAACCAGATTTTACCCATTAAGATCATTGAAAAGGGCTTTCTCAGGTTGTCTTATTGCTAACTACTGGGCAAAGTGACCATCCATTTCCAGAAAGAGATCTCATTTTATGCTGTGTTAAGTTAAATTTATATTGTAATATGAAGAACCTTGAAATTTAACATATGCTTTTAAAACATCCTAAAAAAACCTTAGTAGTGTGCATCTTCAAGGTATCCCTGGATGTTTGGGGCCATGAGCCCTTTCATTCCATTTCTGTGAACTCCAAATTCAGTTACCTGCAGCAGGGAAATACCACTGTTGTTTCCAACTACGTACAGCTGTCCCACAGACCTGGTCAGCTGTCCACTGCATTCAAATTGGGGAGGTAAGTGAAATTTTCTATCTTCAGGACATGTAATTTGTAGAAGTAAACCATATTGAATCTATAGTCTATAAAAGTTTACAGGATCATAGGATTTACTTGTTAATGTAATATTTTTTACAATATTTTTGTTTTTATAACTCAAGGACTTCCCAATAATGTCTGCATCCCAAATAGAATCCTCCCATCGTCTAACCCCTTCATTTTGTTTGGGGTTTTTTTTTTTTGGAGGGGGGAAGGCAGGGCAATTGGGATTAAGTGACTTGCCCAAGGTCACACAGCTAGTAAGTGTTAAGTGTCTGAGGCCGGATTTGAACTCAGATCCTCCTGACTCCAGGGCTAGTGCTCTATTTACTGTACCACCTAGCCGCCCCTAACCCCTTCATTTTGTAGATCAGAAAACTGAAGCCCAATGATTTGCCCAAGATTATAGACATCGAAATTGGCAAAGCCAGGATTCATATCCAGGTCTTCTTACTTTAATCAAGATGCTGGGGTCTTTTCCAGATGTACCATACTGCCTCTTACATTCTTGACTTTTAATTGAGGATTTGGTATTATCCCTCTTTTATTCTAAGTACTATAGTCCTACCGATATTTGACTGATAAAAATTCTGTATGAGGTGCTTTATTAATAGATGAAGGAAGGACCTGTCATTTCCTGGGTTACAGAACTCTGTGTGTGTGTGTGTGTGTGTGTGTGTGTGTGTGCGCACGCGCGTTTGCAGGGGGAAGGCAGGGCAATTGGGGTTATGTGACATACCCAAGGTCACACAGCTAGTGTTAAGTGTCTGTGGCTAGATTTGAACTCAAGTCCTCCTGACCCCAGGGCCGGTACTCTATTCACTGCGCCACCTAGCCGCCATTCCTCCCTCCCCGCCCCGAACTCTTCATAGAGTAACTCCCTCCAGCAGATCAGCAGATTGCAAGCTTTCGATGACTTAACAGATAGTAAGTTACCTGAGGTATATTGAGGTTCCATGACTTGCCTACTACTTGCCAGCATTTGAACCAAGGCCTTGATTCCATGATTAGCACTACCCCACCTTGCTTCTACCTGGAGTATGAGAGAATTTAATTGGAAAGGCACTGTGGTGTGGTAGCAGATAGCAGGTATCAAAGCTAGGAAGATCTCAGGTTGAAGAAGTGCTTTTGATCCATGCTAGCTGTGTTACCCTGGAGAAGTCACTCAACCTATCTGTGCCCTAAGCAATTCCAATAATGAGTTGGAAAGGGGTTGACCTGCAGTGAACTCATCTAGAGGTTCCAGTACCTGTCCTTATCATATTTTATGTAGTATTAATAGTAGTATTAGTGGTAAATGATGAGGATGAGGATGAAAGCTGCCATTTATGTAGTACTTTGAGTTTTGCAAAATGCTTTACAAATATTAGCTTGTTTGACCCTTGCAACAACCCTAGAAGGTCGATGCTATTTTTTATCCCCATTTTACAGATGAGGAAACTGAGGCTGGCAGGTTATTTTTACCCCAATTCTTACAGTAAGATCTGTAGAAAATAATCTGGTTTCCCCCAGATCCTGAACACAATGAAAATAAGGCTTCTCCTTTTTGTTTGGTTTACCAGGCGAGCATAGGCTCCTGTTATGTGCCCAGAATTCTGTAAGACACTATGAAGGACACAAAAAGCCATGCAAGGCATAGTCTTGACCTTGAATATTCAGTTCCGGTTCAATTCAGGTTTCTCTTGGAATCAGTTGAGATAAGAACTTAGGTAATGGATGCATGATGGTTTAAATTTCCATTTGAGCACCGAAAGAAATCCACAAAATAACAAGAAACAGCTAAAATGATTTTTTTTCTTTAAAACTATGAAACTGATGAACTCATCAGTAAGTACATATAGAATCTCAAGAGTAACCTGCTTTAGGAATTGCCAGGTGGCCTCTATCGATTGGGGTGAGACAGCCAGCCTAAAGGCTAGGTTTGATAAGAAAAGGACCATCACTGGACAAGTGACATTTCACCTTTATAACCAAAAGTCCCTCATTTCACTCCTTATTTAGTATTTAAATTTTTAAAGCTATCTTGCTTGCTGATTCCTCTCCCACTCACTCACAAAGTTTTTGCTTTTTCTTATCAACGCTCAGGAACTTTGTTGGTAGGCTCACTTATTTTCTGTGTCTCCGTTCTCGGAGGGAAGGTAACATTACAGTGACAAGGCAGCTTCTCATCTCTGCCGTAGTCAAGGGACCCTGTAGACCTAATAGAAGGGTGATAATTCTTGATGGGGCAATTCTCAGGGGGAAAATTTTGCTTTGACTGAGTCATTGAAGCTCCAGAAGCTCAAAAATACCTTAGCAACATCTGCTCCTCTTCTCTTATTATTTCTAGAACTTTCTTTAATCCTTTATTCCCCCCTAATCCTTTTTTACACTGGCTTTTACAGATTTGGCTTCAATTACACCTAGAAGGAATCACAGAATAGAATGTGACTGAGGCATTAACTCTTTCGGGTGCTCCTCTTTTTAGCAAAATCTCTTATGATAGTCACTGATTTAAATGTGGGCATTTTTATAATTTATTATTGAAAATAAATACTAATAAAGGTTACAAAGCTACGCTATATTTTGCCAGACGCAATCACAATACACAAGTGAGAAATACAAAGTAGGCTCACACGAGAAAGTCTGTGACATACAGTTACAAGGTTGCTTTCCGGTGACCACTTCAGTGTTAACATATCTCAAGTCTCTTTGGTCAATCATAACTTGACAGGAACCCAAACTGCTTCTAATTTTACCGTGGCCTGGAAACAACTGCTAATTAGTAAATCATAATCGTACATAAAAGCTGAACTCGACACCAAGGATGAGCTTGCTTTTCAGAAAATCTTAACCCAGAGAGAAATCTTCTAGGCATATAGAAATATAAGCTGCTGATCCTCACAAAATCTAAGGTAAAAACCCTGGAACTGCAGCAAAATCGAAACTAAGCCTCTTGAACCACAGAAAGCACCAACTTCAGCAGTTCCTCTTAATCTAGTGAACTGAAACAAGCCACTGCTTTCTTGAGCAAAGGAGACGTGGTGATGGCAGGCAGTTGTAAAAGCTACATAAACAAGTCTGTAGCACGAGCTTTTGCCATTGTTTGCTTATGATTTTAAATAAGAGACAAGAACCAATTCAGTCAAGAAACAAAAAGCCCCTTGATCCTGTTCAATTTGGGGTATTTTATCATTTACTTACCCCTGCTTCCTTTGACAGTAAACAACTTAGTTTTATTGCTGTGTCCTAACATCCCAATTTCAATACCCACTCCACTTTCTGTGGTTAAGTTTGGATCTTTGGGGGATTAATGAGATCACTTCTGTAGGTGTGCTTCAATAAAAGTTTCTCCATGAAGAATAATAATGTATTTTTAACATTAAATTGTGATTTCTCCCCAATGAAAAAACTTTATATAATTTTAGCTTTGTGATAGCATCAAAGTTTAAAACCCAGTTTTATATTTGTAAGGTATAATTGCTCCATTTCATGCTACATCTTGGGTTTCCAAATGCAGTAGCTCACCAAGTATTATTCCCATTCCTACAATTCTTGTTTCTTTTAAACATAAATGGACTAAAAACATACCATTAGGAAATCCAAACATCTCCTGAACTGAAATATCTTCTTTGGTAAACTTCATCTACATTCTTTTCTTCACCATAAATGTCAGCTTTTAGTAATCAATAAAGGAATACTCAGAATATAATAGTATAGAATAAATGAAAGATTACAAAAATTAATATCTATGGTAAAGAAAATAACACAGCTAACAAAATAAACGCAAGGCTTTCTGCCTTTAAAGCACATACTGTCTACTAGGAGGACAGCAAGTTTAATAGGGGGAAAGAAGAAATCCAAAGTACTCTAGGAATATTGGAGAAGGGAGGGAACACTTTTTTCTGGAGTACAACCTGGAAAAACTACATAGAACAAGTAGCACCTGAACTCAGCCTTGGAAGAAATGGAAAATTTTAATAGTAAAGATGAGGAGAGAATGTACTTGAGACATCCCCAGATACTTAGCAGGTGGCACATTTGATTTGTTGGAAAGCTGGTGCTACCGTTGGAAGAGGCATAAAATATGAAGAAGAGTCATATAAGATTGGGAAGGACTGAATAAAAAGTAGGTGAAATAAATGAAATGAAACTCCTCTGTTACAGCCCTGTGAAGTCTCAAAACAATCACGTGAGAGCCGTAAGGCACTGTCAGAAAGGGGAGTGCCTACTTACCTTAAGGGAGGACGTTCTTACTGCCACCCCATGGCTCCTAAAGCATTTCCAGTTGGAAAAATAGTGGAGAGAGTGACAGTCCTAATATTAGGGGATTTATTATCTAAATCCTATAGCCCTGATATAAGTGTCGTGACCATGGACAAGTCACTTCATCTTTGATTTCCTGACTGGCTCACAGAGTTGAGAGAAAACTTTCCTGTAAACCTGAAATAATTGTGGAATAGTTGTATTTTATTTTGTTTTTTATCCTTTGCCCACTATGTAACGTGATGTAACGGGTAAGAGAGCTGACCTGGAAGCCAGGGCAGTCTGGGTTTAAGTCCTCAACTCAGATAGGAGCGGGATCCACTAAACCGTACGTCGGGTCACATGTCAGACTGGCATCTGTGCTCGGTCTAGGCAGCTCTCTGACTTACAAATAAGGGGCTAACCTGCGCTGGTAGCGGTTTTATAGGACCGTAGATTTTGTATTGAAAGACACCTAAGAAGCCTCTAAGACAATCCTGTCATTTTACAAATGATGATGCTGAAGCCCATAAAGGTTAAAGCACCCGTCCGGGATTACATGGTTAATAAGTGTACGAGGCAAGATTTTTTGTTTTAGCTTTTGTTTATTTTGAAGGCCACTGGGGTTGTGATTTGCCCAGGGTCATGTGATAAGCGTCTGAGGCTGGATTTGCAGTCATGTCCTCCTTACTCCAGGGCCGATGCTCTATACACTGCAGCACCAAGCTGCCCCGGGATTTGGACCTAAGTCTCACTGAATCTAAGTCCTGTTCCCTGTCCTATGCCATGCTGCCTCAACCAGAAGGATTTTCTCATCCAGGAGGTCCCCACACCCAGAAATTCACAGGTCCCGTCTCTAACCCATATTTTATGTTCATATTCTCCAACAGAACTATTAGAGGGCCACCTTTTGTAAACATTTACTTTTTTAAAACATGTTCCAAGAATCTTCTAAACTCAAGAGCTTTTAGCTTTGGCAATAATTACTCTTGGTAGATGCTACAGAATCTTTTTCTGCCAATTATAAGGAACCGGAAGTGACCTCAGAAGCCATCTAATCCAACTCTCATTTAACATACGAGGAAACTGAGTCACAGAGAATAACTAGCCCAAGGTCACACAGATAGTAGGTGGCTATATCCAACAAGTCACATCGTCACCGTTCCTTCTTTGAAAACAAGAATAAAATTTATTAAGTGTACAAAATTATACATTCATCACTGTAGTAAGCTTTAGCTCAGAGACATTATTCATCAAAATAGGAAATATTTCAATTAAATGACTATTACATATGGAGAACTTAGCCTTAAAACTTCTAAAAATATAACCACATTTATAAGAAAACTCGTGAGCACACACATGGAAAATTGAGGGTGAACAAAGAAGGATGCAACTTGCAAGGAAATTACCTTGAGAATGATAGGACTGAATGCCCAAGACACCTTTCCCAACTCTCATTTGACCACTCTTGTGGTTAATTGAAACCCCTGGTTAGATGGAAAATTGCAAAAATCTTCCTAGTCTTCCAGACCTCAGAGATAAAGTTCTGCAAGAGAACACCTGCTCTGAGACAAATGCAGTTAGATAGTAAAATGGCTAATTCCCGCTGAGTGAAAACAAAAATACCCCGACCCTCTATTCTGGGGGGAAAAGAAGAGGAGACTATAACATGACGTGCATATTATTAGCACCCCTTTCCTTCTTCCTCCTCACTAACACTACTTCCCAACACTTATCACCCCCGGATAACACTAGCTTACTTCTACTGTTGGTTAAGTGAACAAAAGAGAAATCATAGTTTTGTTACCCATCCCATTGATTTTTATATATATAGTGACTATGAGCACTTTAGAGCATTTTAATATCTTTCCTATTTATGTGTACATTTTTAATATTCTAAGGAAGGTTTATAGTGCATTCAGAAATAGATCTCCAAGGTCTTTTAAAGATCTGGTTGAAGAAATATTCTGGGTTTTGCTGCAGTTTTCTTTTTAGAAGAAAAAGTGGAAAAAAAACCAACAAAAAACCCAAATTTTTAGGATAATGCTCACACCAAACAGAAAAAAAACAAACACTGTAACAACCACCCTTGCCCACCTCATCATCTTTCAATATATTCAAGTTCTGATTCCTAAAGCAATGTAATATACTTTGTTCTGCACATCCTTGCTCAGAGGCAGCTCTCACTGCTTGTGAAATGACTGAAGGAGAGACCTAGCATTTTTATCCCAGAATTTAGCATACATCAGCACACCGTACCCAAAGCATGAATTTCCTGACTCCCCCCATAAAAAAATATATATATGTGTGTCTACATGTATATATGCATATTTTTTTCCTTTGAAATGTTGCTCTTTTAAAAGGAAATGTCCCTTTTTAGTCTAAATGAGGACCAGGCACTTCATTTCTTTTTCTGAGACTGTACTGGCATCAGCTGGGCCACAGTGGTGGGCTCTGGTTTCACTCTTTCACTAATGGTAAGGTCTTCAGGCCTATTCATCCTTTTAAAACTGTAGCATTCGACATTCTCTTCAGAGGACACAGTCCTAGTGCTCACCAGGTGGAAGCCCTCTTTTAGCAAAGTGTCCACAAGTAGTCCTAGTACATTAGTTCCATTGGCCAGTTTTCGATTATCAGGCTTTATAGAAACATACCTAAAGCAGAAGAAATGATTAATGTTTTGTTTTTTAAGCATTCCCTCAACCCCTACCAAAACCACATATACAACTAGCTCTATAACTATCTACATACTTAACCTTAAATATGACATATTGACTACATAATATGTACTTTTAAATCTGGTTTCCCAAAGAAGCAAATTGTTAAAATATATATATACATATATATTTTATTTACACAGCCAAAATAAGGAGGGTGGGGGCATGGGTTCCACATTCACCTGGTGAATTCAGGAAAATTCACAGAAACAGACAGAAAATAAAGTCTCTGTCTTTGCCTGAACCATTCAAATTTATCCTGTTATTGCTGACAGTAAATGTGTAATGTGACATAATGAGTAGTTCTGTGTTTCCTACTCCTATGCAGAGCATCAAGAAAATTTTATCTTTATATGTACATCCTCTTTATTACCTTATGATAGGTGTACCAACACCCACAATAAAGGCAGTTGGTTTTATAACATTCAGGGAAGCCATTTTGATAGGAAACTGATCTTCACTAGTTCCGTGTGAAAAACCTGAACTTTTTGTAGGGTTGTAGAGTAAAAAGACATAAAAAATATCTCCAGCTTTTTTTTTAAAAAGAGGTTAACTAAACATTGGGCTCAGTGCTGTATGCAGCTGTTTCTCAAATTATTAGTATCTAGTACTGGAAGGTACAAAAAAAAAAGCAGTATGCTGAAAATTACAAAACTACAAACCACATTTCTCTACCCAAAAGAAGAAAATTGTTTATTGAACAAATTAACTTTTTTCCTTAATGTTAGTAAAAGTATTTCCCCCTACTCCCAAAGTCCAAAATATAACCTAGTGCACATTTAAAGCATAAAAAACATATTGAGAAATAAAACTATTTACTAGAACATCTGAAAGAACTTGTTTCTATATAATATATACAATATAGGTAAACAATTACAAAGTAGCATACATTACCAAGAAAAGTTGAATCAAAGAACATGATTCCATGTGAGGCGCCCTCCCTACCCTCCCCACCCCCAAGCCAGAGGTAAAAAGATTCCAAGGCACCATAAGAAAAATAAAGAGGTATATTCTGTAAAATAAAAACCAAGAACAATTTGCAGTTTAAAAAAAAAACTTTAAAAGGTTTACACATTTTCCCATTGAGCCAGAATTAAAACATAACAAAACAAATTCATGAAACCAGATGCAATAGGACAAATGCTGCAGAAGAGAATACCTAAGATGCTGTGAAATTAGTTTGGACTTAATCAAATGAGTTGCAGCTGCAAGGAAATAGCAAATCCAAATATTTCTGGTGCTAATGGAAATATTCATACTTTCAAGACACTAACCTAACACATGATTTGGACATGATTATTGATCACTGTGGTAACAGATGCTTATGCATCTGGATTATATACTATCTAGGCTGATGGCTACCAAACACAGTGGTTCTCTTTCAGAGCCAGAAAAGTCAGACCCAAACTGACCTTTTTCTTCCCTGGCCTTCACCAGGCATTTTGATTGAGGATGACAGAAGAAAGAAAGACCCAGGCTCTCAAGTATTCCCTCTCTAACTTGCAGAAAGTACACAAAGGTTAAGAATAGATTCTTGAGTATGGACAGATGATCAAGTTCGATGGTCAGAGTTTTTTTATTCTAGCATTAAAGATCCTAATATGATCATTTATTTAGGTTATCCACCTTCTCTGAAGTTAGCACTCATAAATAGATCAAAAAACACTTACATGGCATGATAGGCTCATATTTATCACTAGAAGGGACCTCTGAGGTCATCTAATCTAATATTTTCATTTTACAGATGAGGCCCAGAGTCACTGACTTTTTTAAACCTGGTCCTTTAGTACCAATATAGCTGTCTTTTCACTGTACCATCCTGCCTTCTATCTATTGCTTGGAACAGAATATCAAGTACTACTTAAAAGAAGATCTTATGTCACTTGGCTAAGAAGAATTTCCCAAGATCAACTAGTCAATACTTTTGTTCAATAGATGCTGGTGGTGTAACTACTCAGATAACAAGTTTTAAAGATATCAATGCTATTCTCACATTAACATTTTAAAATTAGCCAAACCCCTAAAAAACATAACCAAGAAACAGAAGTACATTACTTGGCAATGCCTGACTATCCCTGGTTCCCTTCTTAAGTTTCTTTATTTTGCTTATCAGACTTTTCATTAAAATTTATTCCAAAAAACCTCTGTATTATTCCATGTGTGTACCCAAAGCCTACAGTTTGTTCAAACTCTTCTTTTTTAGCCTCCTAGAATATTTCTGCTAAAATATTCTTTAATTTTATCCTCACTTCTCTAATTTTTAAAAAAGATGCCAAGATAGCTATTAATTCCTCCATAAAATAAAAAAGTTTAACATATCCCTTTCTCAATGTAATCATTAGTCACCCACTAATGATTAAGACAATACCACTAACATATGTGCTAAGTATGGTTGTCTTTCATATTAACTTTTAAAGTTTAGAACAATACCCTCACAACATACTAGTTGTCTCTTTATATAGACATTCTAAACTTAATCACCAACGTATACATCCAGTCATAGTTTCCCAAAAAGAAATGCCATCTTAAACCTTTAATAACCCAGGGGAATGAAAAGTACCAAGAACTTTAGGTGAGCTTTTATAACCATATTAAATATTAATATAGTTATTAAATAACCTCTATGTAGCAACTTACTGGAAGCCAGCTTTAGGATACTGTAAAGAACCGAGCATTAAAATATATTGTCACAAAAACCACCTTTAATACATTGACATACAATCATTAATATATTTTGAGATGACTAAGAAGCTAAATGCAGAAGATGAAACATGGAAAAATAGCCACTGGGATAGAAGCATCTTCCCTTGGAAGTGTTTTTAAAAAAGGGAAGAAACTCTGGGAGTAGGGGTGAGGGAGTATTTACAGACTATAAAGGGATGAGTCAAATTGAAAGAATTTCTGTTAAGGAAATACAATTTTCCAGCAAATAAAAGCCAACTTCATTGACAATGGAACAACTGACATATAAATAATCCTTTGTTTCGCACCCCACTTAGTAGCCCAAAGCACCGTTTTGAACAACAAAAATTTTCTAAGAAAATAATTATCTTAGTAATTAGAAATTTTGTTTTTATAAAAACATCAAGGATTTGGACAAAAAGGAAGGGAGGGGAGGAGGCAAGGAGCCATATTGAAATAGAACAGAATACCTGGCTTCGGTCTGGTTACCAGTAGTATTATCAGAGCCACACTGGAAAACCAGGTCATGATATGAAGGTCTTTGTGGTGGAAATGGAAGTAAGGTCGTCTGAGCAGGGAAAGAGCTACTGCTCCAGGTCTGGATAGAAGACTGCTCTATAAACACTGTAATCCGCCCAGTTAGCATCTCAACTGTGCTGCTACAGGAGCCAAAGACCCGGAAAAAGGCTCGAGTGTCCTGGAATGTAAAACGCACCTCTAAAATTTCTGGCTTAGGCTTTAGCAGCTCTTGGTCAAGAAGCTCAACCAGAGGATCAAGTTCATAGAAATCTGCCTCCCTTCGGAGCCTTGGATAATCTGAAAAGTCAGTAGGTAAAGAAAGCAGTCGAGTTCTCAGGAAATCCAGGATGTAACTGAACAGCAGCCCATCTCTGTCCACAAAAATCTGGCCATTCACCAGCTTGAATTCTTGGTCCCGACCATCTAACATGCGTGCCAGCCGAGACTTGGGGAACTGTCGTATGGTAGAAAGCCGTGTCACGAAGGTCTTTCCTCCCACATTCAAAGTGACCAGTTCCTGACCACTCATTCTCCTTAATAGCTTCCAAACAAAGGCTGAAAAGCAAAAGTCTGACTTTCTGAACCGGTTATTTCTAAACTGTAAAGTAAATCTACAATCATAGATATTGGTTGTATCTCAGTGGGGGGAGAGGGGGAGAGAGCAACAGAAACAAGATTGGATTCCCAGGTAACAGTAGCAAAGTAAATACTGTATGCAGCAGCTTTGTTTGCAGGGTCAGGTTGCTTGGTAACTGCCAGTATAGGAAATGAAAGGTGGAACGGCTGAGTACTTTTGGAATGCTGTCAAGATAGGTACTTTAGAGAAGAAATTTCAACCTGAACTCAGTAACCCTTTGTCCTTCAAGTCTATTAAAAATTTTAAAATGCTGATCAAAGATCATCTTCAAAGCAATATGAAATATTAAAAGTATGATTTAAGGAAATGAGTTTACTTTCAAAGAATTAACAATTCCAAAATAAAAAAAAAAAGGTTTAACTTTTGTAAAAGGAAAATTCTGATTTCTATGTATAAAGAAATATTCTCATGGATGCAATGGAGAATAGTAGAGAAGAAGAGGGAGTAATCCATTCAATATAAAATAACCCAATGCCTTCTAATTAAAGTCATAGTGTTAGACCATGATATTTAGGTATGCACTGGGTATGCACCCAGTATTTCACCCAGATTTTAATTCCCTAAACTTTAAACAACATCCTAAAGAAAATTCTGCATCTTAACCAGCTTCTTGATTAAGCATCCCTTTCTTCTCACTCTCCTGTCCAGAATCACAAAATTTTAGAGACAAAAAAAGTGCTTCAAGTCATTACTTTCTCCTAGTTCCAGTGAAGGGAACCAAGTCATCCTACTCATTTTCATGAAATGTATCTAGTTATTAAAAATAAAATGAATTTCCAATTAAAGTAGCACACCCTGCATCACTACTGCTCAGGTAGACAGCAAAGCAGTTTGAAAATAAGATCCACTCTATATTCCTCTGGGGAACTGGCCAAGTAAGAGAAATAATAATAAGGATGTGCTCTGCAGAAGACAGGCAACAGGGTTTTCATGTCAGCAGGCAGGGCAGTGTTTGCTTGATAACCCACTGACAGGTTACATTTCATCTGTCACAGCAAGTGACTAACCAGCTTTATTTCTCTTCTTAAAAACAAAAACAACAAAGTTACATGAGGATTCACTTAGTAGTTCAGCTGCCTCGATACTTTAGCTCCAGTTGGGACACAGAAATAAAGGCATTTACCTGCTGGTGACATCCAGGAGAGAGAGCTGTTCCTGCCATATGTCGGCCCTATTTCTTACCTTCATTTATATCTGCGGAGTTCTGATCCAAGGGAAAGAGTAAAAACCATTTCCCATATTTAACTACATAAACCTGCAACTCTTTTTTTTTTTAAGCACTGTGGGTCATAGCAAAGGTATAAAAGGACTTTTAAAAAAATAATCTAAAATTGATATATCGAAAAACTAACATTTTAAAGTATTGTTCTAAATCACACATGCTCTGATATTTTACGGTGTTTAGAGGTTGTTTAAGAATATAATAGGACAGAGTATATCAAGGATAAATCACACTATTCAGGTGGAAAAAATAAGCTGAAAATATTCATTCATCCCACCAAAAAAAATGTAAACTAGTTATTTTAGTTGACACAAAGATTCAACAATAAATGGACCATTACTAGATACCAAAAAAATAAAAAAGGAAAATCAAATTAGTACAGCTCTTCACAATGTCTTGTTCTGGAGGTGTCTCATCAATAGGAAAAAATGTCACTCTCGAAGCACAATCTCTGCTGCAAGACTGAAATAATTATACTACTGTAGTGCAATTTGTACAAAATGTTATAGATCACATATGTTTTCATTGTGTTTTCCATTTTTGTCACAGCCTAGATAAAACCAACTAGGAGGGCCTGCTTTAAAAAAACATTTAGGAGGAGAAAGGGTACTTCAAGATTCCATCATTTTTTCACTTTTACCCTTAGTTTTTTAATGTGAACAGTATACCCATGCACAGGATGTTGGTTCCATGGGAATGCTTCTGTATAAAGATATCTCTACCAGAAGGTAATCCAACTAAGCCACTAGTTTAAAGCATGTGTTCTTTTTTTTTTTATCTTTTTCACAGGTTGTAAGTTAGTCCTATCAGCTAGGGAGAAAAGACAGAAATAGAATTGTGTACTTGCAACAGATTTTTATAATATTTTATATTTGCAAACAAATTCTGCCACACCACTCAGCAACACCAAAGTATAATTCTTGAACCTTTCGCTGAAAACAAAAACCCCATCCACGGCCTGTTCCCAGTACAAAACTGCTTGATCTGCAATTTCTGCTGAATCTGTCAGATAAGAGGAGCTGAAGCTGGAGAAATGGGCTTTCCAAACTGAGAAATCATCAAATAAAGACCCATCCAGCGACATAGTAGGAGTGAAGAAAACAAGAAGGCCAACAAGACACAGCACCACAAATATCTGAAAAAAGCTCCAAGGAATCTTGCTGGTGAATGGGATAGTTTCTTGAGGCAATGACATTTTGTCCACATCTACTAGTTTTATTCCCTCCCACTGACTGGTATCAAAGTTCTTAAATATAGGGTTTACAGGCAAATTAGAGGAAGGTAAAGGGGTCTCCTTGATTACTTTGATTTTTTCCCTAAATTCTTGCATCTGCTGTAGGAATACAATGGGTTCTGATACATCCTTGAAGGCTTCTGCAATGTTAAAAGCCATCCTTTGCTCCTGCAAGATTGTATTGAGCTTATTGATCTCTGGGTCATAGGTCTGCATGACTGCTAGCTTCATGGTCTCAAAGTCAGACAGGATCTCATTCTTCTTTTGCTCTAAAGTGTGCTGCAGTTTCTCAAAGAACTCCTTCACCTTATCTGAATCCTTAGTCAGGAGCTGCAGGGATTTCCTCTTGCTTGTCTCTAAGGTGTCTAGGCGAGAAAGAGCATCTCCCCTCCGCCAGGTCTCAAAACCTTGAAACAGTGATTCAAAGGCACTCCTTTCCTGAGCATAGGCATCTTCAATAGAGCAGAAGACGTGCTTGGTATGACTGCCACGAGTGGCACATATCCCACAGATCAGCTGCATGTCTGTCAAGCAGAAGATGTTGAGGGGCTGTCCTACATGACCCTTACACACAGGCATTTTGGGAGAGACTTTGATCTTGTTGTATTTTTCCACGATTCCCTTCAGGGAGTAATTGACCTGCAGGCTATTGACTCCAGTAGCTGAAGTTTCCTTCCGGCAAGTGGGGCACTTGAAAGGGGATTGTCTCCACAGCATATTCCGGACATTGCCCTCCAAAATACCTTCCAGGCATTTTTTGCAGAAATTGTGAGAGCAGGGCAAAACCCGGGGATCATCAAACAAGCTACAACAAATAGGGCATGTGAGGTCTTCCTCCAGCAGCTCCATCATATCCTGTCAAAGAGGGAGGGAGAAAAACATTTTATTAATTCTACTTTATCAGTGGTCTCCATTAAGGGCTAGTCATAATTAGCAGAATCATATGCTCATTATTCAAAGTGACGGCTTGAATAACACTTGTATATTCCTACTGACAAACTGCTAAGTCTTTTCTCTGGAAAATCTCAGGTTAAAATTGTCATGGCTCAGTATTGCCGTATCTCAATGTTTCTCTTCTCTGTTCTATTCCACTCTTTCACTATACCACTGGTCTAGATTCTGCACACCAAAATAATAGGCTAGAACAGCAAAGAGCAATCAGGAGAGCGCTGTATTAAAGTCTGCTTCACATGTGCTATCAAACTCTCTGATAGGCAAATCTATACAGGCATCCCACTGGGACTGTTAAACACTCCTTGTTAAAAGGCCCAGGACACAAGGCCTCTGTGTGGGCTCCCCAACAGAAGTGTTGGCTGAGGCTGAGTAAGGACTAGGAGACAATTGCAAGTTAAGCTTGTGGCACCCAATTGATTGTTTTAAAACAGGGAGCTCACCACTAGCTGTCAGGAACAAAGCTACTCAGTGTTTGAACAGAACAAGCCCTTTACTCTGAGCCCACAGAACAAAACTGAACTGTCGGCTGTTATTAAAAAAAAACAACTGTGGGGCTACTTTAGAAATAAGGAGCACAGTCATACAATACAAATTCAGGCCAGGCCTCCACAGCATCTTGCTCCTAGCCAGGTGGTTACGAGGAAAAAGAATAATCATCTTTAGGAATTACAGGTAAAACTGACGCTGACAAGATGACAAATCACTTAACCTTATTTAAAGTTTATTTCTACTTGCTGCTTTGTTGCCAGGGTTATTTGGGCAAGTAAACATCTCCACCCTCTCCCCTTTCTCCTTCCTACAAAGTAAACTTTCAAGATTTCCTTATCTTTCCCCAGCTTGAGGATAACACTCCAAATTCTGCCACTCTCACTAAAGATTGGTGGACAGCCTGTATTAAATTAATAAATTATCATTTAAAACAAATAACTTTACCAAATTCAGTAGGCTTTGGAAGTATGAACCGAAGCAAATATCAACAAAACCGAAAAAGCAATCTATGGGCCCTTTTAAAAACTCATGTAAGTAATCAAGGAAAAGAAAAATGAAATTTTAAAATTAGATCATTTGAGGAGAGCTACAATTAAATTTGTATCCCAAAGTATAAAGGAAAAGCTGAAAGTAAAATGATGACTGTGTCACCTATTTTAAAGGTGAAAAAACAGGTACTCATAAAAGGGAGAGACTTGCAGACCTAACTACTTTCATGTGGTTCTGTATAAGTTATAAAATGCATCTTTATAGATTATGTCAAGAAAAGATCACTTCTTCAATTTCTGAGAGAGGGACCGCACTACCTGACACTGCCAAAAGCTATAATCAACTGATGTAAAAAAAAAAAAATTAGGCTGTCCCATGGAGAAGTGAGCCTCAATTAGAAAAGAAAAGCATTCTGAACAGAATGATGAGTTTGTGGCTTAGAACAGAGGTCAGAATGTTCCCCAGAAAGGTAGCAAAGCAGCTGAGATATCGTAGCTCTCTTGTAACCAAGCGGGTAAAGATTTTGGTAGCACCCAAGCCTTGTTCCCCCGCCCCCCAGCCCCACATTTCTCCCAGCCACTCCAGGCCCTGTTATCTTGTCCACAATTCTGGCTCAGTCTGGATTCCGTTCCTTTATTAGGATAAGACAGCCAATAAACATGGCACTGAAACTATGGTTAATGTGTTAGGAATAACAGAACGGGAACTGTCACAGATGAAAAAGAATCTTCCCTAGCTGATCATTCACACTAGCCAGGCCAGTATTTCCTGAGGGTTATATCCAGGGGTACAAATTAAATGAGGTAGGAGCAGCTAGGTGGCACAGTGAATAGAGCAACATCCCTGGAGTCTGGAGGATCTGAGTTCAAATTTGGCCTCAGACACTTAACACAGAAACTAGCCACGTGACCTTGGGCAAGTCAAACACCCTGCCTTCTCCCATCCAAAAAGCAAAAAAAACCAAATTAAGTGAGGTATAGAGAAGAAAAGGACTGCACTTAGCCAACGAATGAGGAGAGTTACTCATAGCACACAAGTAAGGTACACAGAGGAGTTTGAACCAAAGGAAATTACAATGTGAACAAAGAGAACTCCAGAAAATCTGGTGTTTACTAGTGAGAAAACCACCAGAAAGGAAAATTTAAAACGAAAAACAAGAGGCTCTAATCTGTAATTACAAATGGGAATATAACTTCGCAGCCCCACTCAGTATCCACACAAGTAAATGTAATGTTTAACCACCCACGACAAATTGTTTAACCTTCTTTGCACAGTAATTCAAAAAGCTGAACAGAATTTACCCATGTGTCTACTTCCTCTCTCTAGAAAATTTTAATTTCAATTCCTTGCTACTGTTATTCTTAAGAAAAAAATTAAGATCTTATAGAAAGTTGTTAGCACCAAAGAAGTGCTTATAGAATAAATAAGTGTCTTGTATATGAAATGTGATTATAGATGCACTATAATTCCCATAAGAAGAAATCACGATCAAGTCATGAATAAAAACTGAGAACTAATACCCTTGGGTGGGGAGGGGGAAGATGGAGGGGTCATGAAGAGAAGTAAATGCCAGTACCAGATCAGGCCCTGCTAAGATAGTTATCAGAAAAAAATTTCCCTATTTTATTGATGATTTTTTAAAACTAATTTAACTCATAATAGAAACAAGCATATATCCAGTCAAGATTACTCATATATTAATGATAAAAGTAGTTGATTTTTCTCCTTATCTAGAGAAATGGGTAGATTTAATACCACTATAAAAACATGTGCTATCATAAGCAGAATGACAGCATTGTAAAGTCACACACCACCCATAATTTTCTCCTAACTATCATTAGGAAAATAAAAGAGGCAGTTAGGTGGTGCAGTGGCTAGAGGTCTGGACCTGGAGTCAGAAGACCTGAGTTCAAATCCTAATTTACACACTTAACTAGCTGTGTAATCCTGGGCAAGTCTTTTAACTTTTGTCAGCCTCAGTTTCCTGATCTGTAAAATGGGCAGGATCACCTGCCTCCAAGGGTTTTTATGATAAAATGAGGTAATATTTGCAAAATGCTTTACAAATCTTAAAGAACTATAATTGCTAGATATTATTGTTGTGGTTGTTATTAAAAGGACCAAGTCAGTGCTTCACACTTAGCCAGTGCTTGGTAAATGCTTGTTGAGCAGAAAGGGGGCAAAGATACTTTCTACTTTGAAGAGGACTAAAAATGAAATCAAATAGATTCATTCTTGCCTAGATTCAGTTTGCAAGTATTTCTAGGCCACTAGGATATTCTGTACTTTAAATGCCCATTTCCTTAATCCAAGGATCTTAAACTATTTCTCCAACACCTGTCAAACGATCCAGTCACCAAGGATTATAATCTCTATTTTGCAGATGAGGAAACTTCTGTTTTTAAAAAATTCATGGATGCCTTTTGCTTTTTTTATACCATACTCACTTCCAAATATATACCTTCCCTGTCCTCTACTCAGAGAGCCAATTCTTATAACAAAGATTTAAAAAGAGAGAAAATTAGCACAACCAACCAATATATCAATTGTGTCTAATAATATGTAAAGTAATCTACACCCAAATTCCCTCATCTCTGCAATGAAGGGGGGTAGTCTTAATCCTCTGGAGTCAAATTTGATTATTATAACTATAGTGTTCAGTTTTTGTTCTGTTCTTTCCATTTAGAATGTAAATATTCATAATATTTTCCTGGTTCTGTCTACTTCACTCTGCATGAATTCTTATAAATCTTCCCATCTTTCTCTGAAATCTTCATAGTTGTTATTTCTTATATTTCATTACATTTATGTGCTTTAATTTGTTTAGCCATTCATCAATTAATGGGCACCAACTTTGTCTACAATTCATTGCTACCACAAAAAGTGCTTCTAGAAATATTTTGGTGTACATAGGTCTTTCTGTAATTGTCTTTCTTGAGATATGTGCCTCACAGGAAAATATCTGAATCAAAAGGTATGACCATTTAAATAACTTTATAGCATAATTCTAAATTTCTACCTCTCTTTTTATCTGAAACTATTTCCAGGCATCCTAATCAATCTTATTTGGAAGCAGGACTCAGCTTACTCTACCTTAGGATCAGATCTACTCATAATGATTATTACAAAACACTTTTCATGATAAAGACCTAGTTAAGAAGTAACAGCTAATAATAATTTGCTTACATTTATATAGTGCTTACTGTATGTCAGACACCATACTAAGCATTTTGTGGTTATTATCTCATTTGATCATCACAACAGCTCTATGAGGTAATATTATTATCCCCATTTTACAGATGAGGAAACTGACACAGGCAGAGATTAAGTGAGTAGCCCACAATCGCAGCTAGTAAGGTCTGAGGTCATATTTGAACTTATGTCTTCCTGACTCCAGGTCCAGCCCTCTATCCACTGTACTACCTAGCTGCTATGCTATAGCAATGTGCTCCCCCCACACAAAAAAAAAAGTAAAATCATAAAAAAATGTGAGCCAAGCATGATGAGCACTGTTGAAGCATAATGGCTTCACAAATTGTAGAAGTGCTCCCTTTTTTCAGGTTACATTTTTACTTTAAGATTATATTGTTTTAATTAAATATATAGCCTTGCACTTTTTCAGTAGTTAACCAATGATAGACATCCCTTGTCTGCAGAATAGTTGTATTAGCAGAGTGCCTGGCACATGATAGATGTTTAATAAATAATTGATTGATTAAAGTCAGTAATAAAGCCATTCTCTGTAGTGTGAATCTTCTTTTTTCCATTAATTACACTATTAGATACATTTCTAGGGAAAAGCTGAGTTGGAAATTTTGGCTAAGGATAGTTTAATGAAGCACAGTAAAGCCTGCTGATTAGTAAACCACTTCTTGCATTTTGCAGTGCTTTCCCAATACTCTCTCTCTCTCTCTCTCTTTCTCTTTCGTTGTTGCCCTCATTGCTTATATATCACCCTCCTTCTTGGTGTGTGTATACACACATGTAAATGTAGACATGTCCATATACATTTATATGTCTTTGTATATGCATACATTTAGAAATGCTTTAGAATTTACAAAGTGCTTTCCTCATAGCTATGAGCCAGGTAGTACCATTATATTTGAAGAATGATTTAATTGAGGCTACAGAAGGTTAAATGTTATCTAGCAATAGAGTTGAGACATAAACAGAAGCCTGCTCATGCTAACTCCAGCGATCTTGCCATGGCACTACACTGCTGTCCTGATACACTGACTGGTGTTTTACAAAGTGCTTCTACACCTTGGCTTGCCACACCAAAGTCACCTCCAATGTTAGGTGTAATGTTGGGGGTTAATACTTCTCTCTATCATAAAATGTTTGTTAAACATTTATTTATTTAGATGGTAACAAAGGAAGCTATTAATCTACTGTAATAATAACTGTCAGTTTATAAGTATTTTTGAAAGCTATCTTATCTCCCTCACATCTGAGCTTATAGTACTTAACCATCTTATCTACTTAATTATAATTTATTTGTCTTTTATTCATCTGTGATAACGTCTTATCTCTTAGCAAACTGTAAACTCATTGCAAAGGACTATTTCTTGTTTGTTTTTGTATCTTTCCTGACTTCTGTCACTCTGTTACACATAGAGTGTTTAACACATGTTTGTGGCATGAATAAATGAATGGTTGCTTAAAATGCAAAGCAAGCCCATGGAAACCACAACATCATAGGTTAAAGTTGGTTATATGGGTTCCTCTTCTACCAAAAAACTTATATATAGTCATAGGAAAGAAAACATATTTGCCTGTTTCACCTTAATCCGTTTAAACTTTAATTGAAAGAAAAAAAGTAACTGACAATGTGACAAAAACTCTATCAAATCTTTCTAGCATGAAAATCAAAATCGGACAATTCTATATTCTGGCAGATCCAGTGGTCAAATGGAGGCAGTGGGTATGGTACACTACAGTGAGCACACGATGTGGAGTTTAGAAGACCTGAATCCAAACCGAAGCTCAGGCACTTGCTACCTATGAAACCTCAGGTAATTCCCTTAACCTCTACGCTTCAGTTTCCTCACCTACATAATGAGAGAGTTCAGCTAGACAACTCAATCCATCTCTAGACCTACATCCATGATCTGTGATCAAAATAAGTCAAAAAAGTTAACTTATGAACCCTGGTGTACAGGCTAGAATGCCAGCTTTGGAGGAGGGAGGACCTAAGTATCAGTCTCTTGGCACATATTAGTTGTGTGACGTGTCCTTAACCTCTCAATGCCCCAAGCAAGTTTCTAAAACTAAAAGTTACAGAGTAGTTGTGATCTACATGAGTATGTTTCCAACACCAATGAAATAACAGATCTGATTTTTTTTAAAAAGATATAACCAATTTCACTTTATTTTTTGATAGGTCAAGTGACTTGCCCAAGGACATATTAGTTACAGATAAGCTGGGACTTAAAAGCTGTACTTGGCCGTATGACATTTAACCTTTTTTGTCCATGTCTTACATAAAGGCTTTGATGATATACTTAAAAATTTGAAAACAGCAGGGAGCTAAGAATTATGTATAATTAACACAAGGGACCACAGTCAAAACTTGTAAAGTTCTTGACAGTCACTCCATAGCAGTGGTTCTCAACCTTCCTAATGCCACGACTCTTTAATACTCATATGTGGGCACATCTGCATGTGGGCAGACCCGCCTGGAGATGGATAGAGGAGCAGTGTCTCAGTTCCTAAGACCATGGGAAATATGTTTTCTGATGGTCTTAAGAGACCCATGTGACCCCTGTGAAAGGGTTGTTTGACCCCCCAAAGGGGTTGCGACCCACAGGTTGAGAACCACTGCTCTGTAGCATTTGGCCAAGCCTAGTAACATGAAATTTAGTAGGGATAAATGTAAAGTCCTACTCTTGAGTTTAAAAAAAGTCAGTTTCATAAAATAAGATGAGGGAAAGGAGGTCAGACAGCACTAGCCAGTCTGACCACAAGCTCTATTGTCAACATATATGATACAATGGCCAAAAAAAACCTAATGTGATCTTGGACTGCACTAAGAGGTGTAATGTCCAGGACTAGTGATGTGATCATCCTCTGAATTCTGCTCTGAATGGATCTTATCAGCTCTGGCTACCACATTTTAGTAAGGCTATGATATGATAGAGTGCCCATATAAGAATTAGTTGAAGGAACAGAATATTTAGCCTAGGCGTGGGGAACCTTCAGCCTTGAGGCCACATGTGGCCCTCCAGGTCCTCAAGTGAGGCTCTTTGGCCAATCCAAATTTCATAGAGTAAATCCTCTTAATAAAAGGATTTGTTCTATAAAACTTGGACTCAGTCGAAAAGCCACACCCAAGGACCTAGAATATTTGGCCTCAAGTCCAAAGGTTCCCCATCCCTGGTTTAGCCTATAGGAGACAAGACCCTGGCAGAGGAGTGGAGGAAAGAAAAAGCTATCTTCATATTTTTGAAGAGTTGTCAAAGAATTTAATTCAATTCAATAATTTATTAAGCACCAACTACATTCTTGGCACTGAGAATTTTTTAAAAAATTGTTCTGCTTTAAAAGATCTTACATTTTACTGGTAGAGGGATTGGATTAGTCTTATTTGGCCTCAAAGGATAAAACTAGGAACAAGGAGAAAAACCTGAAAAGAAGCAAATTTAGCCTTAATATAAGGAAAAACTTTTATTATTCCAAAGTGATGGACTACTGTAGGAAGTTACTGGATTCCCTCTCACTGGAAGTCTTCAAACTGAATGACCATTTATTTATCAGTTTAATGGAGAGAGAATTCTTGCTTCTTTGGGTAAGGATTACTCCTAAGATCCCTTGCAGTTTTCCAGTTTTGAGATCCTATGAATCCAGGTTGTACAACTTGCCAACTAGTTCAGCACTGTTACTGGCATATCACAAATGGACAAGGCACTCAAATGGCTATAAAATGTGAAGACTGGACTCTATAGATTGTCTCTAAGGTCCCTTCTGGCTTTAAAATTATGTTACCTTAGGAAAACTTGGAGAAATGGGAAGCATTAATTAAGGTACAATTCTAGAAAAATTTACCCTTGAGCTGTGATTTAAAGAAAGGACAAAAAGGAGCAATATGGTAGAGAGCATGGGACATTTTGGACAAAGGTTCTGTGACAGAAGGACCAGAGACAGGGGAACATGAGAATGGGAGGGAACTAGAGAGAACCACCTGGTGTTACAGCAGGAAATGAAAGCAGACAGGTAGGGTGAATCCAGTCAGCTGGTAGGAATCATCTTTTTTAAGGGTAGAGGAAGGAAGGCAGGAAGGAGAAAAGAAAGGAAGCATAACCAGTTAACTGACATGTTCTCCAAGTCCAGATAGAGAGAAATGTGCGTAGGTAAAAAATAAATTATGGCTTTAACTACTCAGAGCACTGGACCTAGAATCACAAGACTTAAACTAACTTAACTGCTCCTCCACAAAATGCAAGGGAAAAAGGGAAGTGCAGGAAGAGAGAAGTTTTACTATTAATTTTATAAATGTACATATTTTTAAGGTCTGAAAATTACGCTCAGTGACGTGTGGATATTGGTGATAAGTGTCTTATAACAAAAATAATAATGCAGGAGATTATATTTTCAAGTATATGTGGAAAAAGGGTGGAGCTCAACTTTAAAGCCTTCCCTAAACCATACAAAGGTCTGGTCTAACCTAGCACATGAGGTCATTATAAAGATCAAATGAGCTAATATATGTATAAAATGCTTTTAGCCATATGTACTATGAAAATGTAACTATTATAAATAGCATTATTATTAATAATATTAGTAACCTTCCAAAGTGTTTTGTACCCATAAAGTATTCCGTGTTGAAGGTAAGCTAATATTATTGTAACAGCTACAGATCAACCCAGAACTAGAATGCAGTGGAGGAAAGAGATAAGAAAGATAAACCTGGAAGGTGGAGAAAGTAAAAAAACAGCCATAAAGCCAGTCTTATTCCCAGACACTTTTTAAACAGACTGGACAAGAAAGCCCAGACAAGCTATAAAGAGAATCTTATCAGGACGGGTCTCTAAAAGCACTAAATTTGTAGTCAGAGGTCCAGATTCACATTCCAGCTCTCTATATGATCTTGGGCAGTTAATTAACTTATCTGTGCCTCAGTTTCCAGGGGTTGGATTAGATGTCCTCTAAACTCTCTTTCATCTTTAAAATCTAATCCCAGTTACTCTTAGCCAAAAGCCCTCTCCCTCCCTTTCCAAAATGTAATCAACAGGAGCATCCCACTGCTCAAATCACAAAATCTGAAAAGGGCAAAGACCTGATTTAAGCAGAAAGGGCCTTGAACAAGGATTCAGCAGTAATAACCTAGACCGAAAAGGGTATGTGGTCGAGGATGAGAGTAGAGAAGAAAGATGGGCCTTGACCATGGAGAAAGTATATTTTTGTTTCAGTCCCTTGTGCTGAAAGGTTTATAAAGCAGGCACACGAACTCTCTGGGCAGCCCGGTTTTATTCACCAGGAAGCCAGGCAGCCAGCCATCCACATGAGGGGCTTCCTGCGAGGAAAAGACGCCTAGGCCCCTACACTAAGTCCCAGGCGGTTTTCCAGTCTACTCCATAAAGAAAGCTAGCCTGTTGGAGCTTGGACAGAGGCAAAAGCAGACGCCGGACTTTCCCTCCATTTGATTTTTTCCCACCTCTACCGGCTTTCCAGCCGTTCCTTTTGTAACCTACCAACCTGCCCCGTGCCCCAGCCGGCCTAGGTCCTCCCTAGTCCTATTCGGTTATGTGGAGGGTCACTGCCGGGAGGGGGGCCAGGCCAAGCAGGAGGGTTTGAGGCACAAAGACATGTTTCCGTAGTCTGACCCTCTAACCCCATGGCCCTAACCAAAGACTCCAGTGCCCACAGCACCTCCCCTACCTCCGCCTAAAGTACCCCCCATCCCCAGCCCCCGGGTCCTGAAGGCATGCGGGGCTGCGCGCGGACGAGCCCACGCCCGAACCCGGCCCTTCTCCCCAAACCGACCTGCAGCTGCTCGTTGGGTGCGTGTGCCGGCAGCGGCAGAAGCAGCAGCAGCCGGGGCTCGAGCTGCCCGAGTGGCGCAGCTGCGCTTCCCGGGCGCGAGGCTGCTTCAGTCACAAAATGGACTCGCGAGGAGGTTGGCCCCGGTGGCCGGCCCGCCCTCCGGCCTCTCCCTCCTCCGGCACTGCAGCCACCGCCGCCGCAGCTGAGACTCCTCGCCTTTGTTCCGCCTCCCTCGCCCGTCCCGAAGGTGGGAGGGCCGTGGGGGGCGGGGGAGGTGGCTCTCTCGGGCCTTCCCCTCCCTTCTTCCCTCCCTTCTCTGTCCCGGGGCCAGCCTGGGTGCTCTGCCCGCCTCCGCGCAGTGCAAGGAGAGGAGGAGGTACCTGGAGCCTCCTGGGCGGCCCAGCGCCCAGGGCGGGAGGGCGGGGGAAGACACCCCGGAGCCCCAAAGCCGTGCATCATGAAGAGGCAGTGCATCGAGATCCATTGAAGAGGAGGAGCAGAAAGAATCTCCCAGTCAGAACGACGGGCTCCGAGACGGTTGGGTTTGGATTGTTGTACTTTTTTTTTTGTTCGTTTTATTTTTAGGAACAAAAAAAAAAGCCCAACCCTTCACACCGCTTCACCTGCATCTCTCAAGACAGAGTTGCCTGTCTCCGGACTCCGGGGAGCAGGAAGAAGGAGCCCCACCCTCACTCCTGCAACACCCTCCCATCCAAGGAGGAGGAGAAGGAACAAGAGGCTGGGACCGAGATCCCATAACTACCCCAAAGGGGAGAGGTCCGCCAAGGTCTAATGTGAGGCTGTTAAGGCTGACGTTAATTGAGGCTAAACCCAGTTCCCTGAACCAGTTACTCTCAAGGGTTGTATTTGATCCAAGGAGTAGAAACATTAAAATTCCTACTAGGAAATGAACTAATGATACTCTTGAAAGGGGAGGAAAAGGAAAAGAAACTAGCTGTATAAACCCACCCTTAACTCAGAGTAAAACACCCAACCTCTATCCTCCTTTCTTGATTCTTACATCTCACTTCCATTCTACGGACTATTCCTAATTGGAAAACTATTTAAGATTTGTGCTGGGCACTGTGCTGCATACTGGGGACGGGGTGCAGGTAGGGGGGTGAGGGGGCACGTTTCTGCCTTAAACCTGCCTTCCAGAAGCTTGCAGTTCAAGAGATGAGAGGAGGCAAAATGTTACAAGCGCCAGTAGAAAGGTAACCAAAAGAGAATAAAAGAAATATTATTTGATATGATCCTGAAAGGGTGAGTAGGATTTCTATAGGAGAGGAACATTACACAACTATAATTTCTGAAGACCAGTTACCTTACCTTTTACAACTGTTTAAAAGTATCCTTGACATTAGTGAATATTGTCATTGAGAAAGTAGTTGCATTTATGGATTCCATTTCCTTACTACTCATTCCTCTACCACTTGTAATGTGAATTCCATTCCTAGTCCTACTAAAATAGTTCTAAGGTCACCAGCAGTCTATCAATAAACATTTATAAAGCACCTACTATGGTCAGGTCGTGGGCTAAGTGCTGCGGATACAAAAAGAAGCAAAAGTCAGTCCCTACCCTCAAGAAGCTCACAATCTAGTAGGAGAGAAAACATACACGTAGGTAAAAACAAGCTACATAAACGAAAAATAGGAAATGATTGAAAGAGGGAAGGCCCTGCAATTAACAGGGATTGGAAAAGACTTCCTACAGAAGACTGAATTTTAGCTGGCCCGCAAAGGAAGACAGGGAAACCAGTAAGCAGAGATGAAGAGGGAGAAAATTCCAGGCAAGGGGGACAACCCCCAAAAATGCCCGAGTTGAGAGATGGACTGTCTTGTTTGAGGAAAAGCAGAGGACAACGTCACTGGATTGAATAGTATCTGGCAGAGAGTAAGATATAAGAAGGGGTCCAAGTCATTAAGGGTTTTGAATGCCAAACAGAGGATTGTGTATTTGATCCTGGAGGCAACAGAAAGTCACTGAGGTTTATTGTGTAGGGAGGTGACGTCACATGGCTGGACATGCACTGTAGAAGAATCACTTTGGTGGATAAATGGAGAATGGATTGGGGTAGAGACTTGAGGTAGGCAGACCCACCAGCAGGCAATTACAATAGTCCAAGCAAAAGGTGATGATGCACCAGGATGGTGACCATGTCAAAGGAGAGAAGGGGTTGTATTCTAGAGATGTTGCAAAGGTGAAAATGGATAAATCTTGTTAAAAGATTATGAGTTAAGTGAGAGATAGTGAGTTAAGGATGACCCCTTAGTTGTAAGCTTAACAGATTGGGAGGATGGTTTAGGGGGAAAGATGAGTACAGCGTGGATATATTGAATTTAATATGCCTACCAGACATCCAAGTTGAGGTATCTGAAAGTCAGTTGGAAATACGAGATTGGAGGACAGCAAATTGGTTAGAGCAGGATAGCTAGATTTGAGTCACCATCATCATTTTTTTAGTCAAGTCCAACTCTGTCACTTCATTTGGGGTTTTCTTTGGCAAAGATGCTGGAGTGGTTTGCCATTTCCTTCTCTAGTTTATTTTACAGATGAAGAAACTGAGGCAAACAGGGTTAAGTGACTTGCCATGGGACACACAGCTAGTGTCTGAGGTCAGATTTGAACTCAAGAAGATGAGTATTCCTCACTTCAGGCCTGGCACTCTGTCTACTGTGCCACCTAACTGCCCTATTTATCATAGAGATGGTAATTAAATCCTTGGAAGCTGATGAGATTGTCAAGTAAAGCAATACAGAGGGAGAAGAAAAGAGAACTGAGGACAGAGTGTAGTAATTTGGAGTGAACTGAATTCCTTTCCACCTATAATTAAAGAGCCTGACCTGGATAAAGATCCAACAAAGGAGATTGAGGAGTGGACTGATAGATAGAAAGAGAACCAGGAAAGAGTAGTGTTTCAAAAACTTAGATAGAAGAGGGGCATCAACAACATCAAAGACGGCTGAGAAGTTGAGGAGAATCCAATGACAAGTCCAGTGGCCTTTTGACTTCTCTGCACCATTTGATACTGTACAACACTCCCTTCTTTGGGAAACTTTCTTCCCTTGTTTTCAGTAGCATTGCGTTCTCAAGATTTTCTTCCTATCTCCCCAACAGCAATCATGTATCTTGTTCAATTATTCTCCAGCAGATTGCCCCCTCTATCATCCCTGCTCTCTCACCAATCTTCAATCTTTGTCTTCTAGTGGCTCTTCTATTGCCTACAAACATGCCCATGTCTCCCTATCTTCAAAAAACTTTCACTTGATTCTTCCATCTCCAGTAACTATGATCCTATATCTCTCCTCCCTTTTGTGACTAACCTCCTTAAGGCTATCCACAATAGGTAACTCCATTTTTTCCCCTTCTCACTCTTTTCTTAACTCTTTGAAGTCTGGCTTCCAGCCTCATCATTCAACTAAAATGGTTCCCTCTAAAATTACTAATGATCTCTTCTCAATCCTCATGCTTCTTGACCTCTCTGCAACCTTTGGCATTATTGATGATTTTCTTCCCTTTAGGTTTTTGTGAAGCTGCCTTTTCCTAGTTCTCCTCCTACCTGTATCACCACTCTTTCTCGGTCTCTTGCTAGATCATCATCCATATAACACCAACTAATCTTGGGTTTCCCCCAAGGCTCTGTCCTGGACCCTCTTCTCTAACATTCTATTTTACTTCATAACCTCATAAGTTCTCATGGTTTCACTTATTATCCCTATGCAAATAACTGTCTAGCCCTAACCTTTCAGCTGGTCTGCAGTCTCACATCTCCAACTGCCTATTGGATATCACAAACCAGAAGTCCCATAGCCATCTTAAGTTCAACATTTCCAAAGCTGAACTTAATTATCTTTCTCTCTTAAACTCTTCCCTCTTCCTAAGTTCCTGGTCACCATCCTCCTAGGCACCCAGGCTCACAACCTAGGCATCATCTTTGACTTCTCATTCTCTCACCCCTAATATCCAGACTATCAAGTCCAATGATTTCTACCCCCATAACATCTTTCATATATGCCCCATTCTCCCTTCTGGCACTGCTGCCTCCCTGGTGCAGACCTTCATTGTGTCACATCTGGACTATTGAAATAACCTCTGAATTAGTCCCCTGTCTCAAGTTTCTATCCCCCTCAAATTCATCTTCCACACAGCTATCAAACTGATCTTCCTAAAACTCAAGTCTGACCATGTGACCCCTCTATTCAATAAACACTAGTGGCGCCTTATTACCTCCAAGACCAAATACAAAATCTTGTTTGGTTTTTTAAAGTCCTTCAGTTCCTTCCTACTTTTCCATTCTTCTTACACTATACTTTACTACTATATTATACTATGCTATGCTATGCTATGCTATGCTATGCTATGCTATGCTATGCTATGCTATGCTATGCTATACTTACACTTTACTCATCCACATGTATTCTGAGATCCAGTAACACTGACTTCCTTGCTATTCCTCCCATGTTTTCATAGTCTGTTTCACATTCCTGAAACTTTCTCCTTCATCATCTCCTGATTTCTAGCTTCCCTGGTCCCAACTTCTGCAAGAAATTTTCCTAGTCCTTAACATTAGCAATTTACTTCTGAGACTATCCCCAGTTTATCTTTTATGTTTGTACATAATTGCTTGCATGTTGTCTCTTCACTTAGACTGCACACTCCTTGGAAACAGGGACTGTTTTTTGGCTTTCTGTGTTTCACCAGTGTTTAGGGCAGTGCCTGGCACAAATCAGTGTTTAATAATTTAATAGGTTTTTTAAAAATAATTTTAATGTTTAGGGCAGTGTTTAATAAATGCTGGCTGATTGATTGATCCCCATACCTAATCCCATCAATGCCATACCTCTTGCATCAGACCCCTCCTATACATTCCCACCTTTAGCACATTGTTTTATAGCCCTCATTTTCTCTTAACTGTTTACTTTTAAAATGTTCTGATGCACTGTTTTTCAAACATCATTGTTACTTTCCAGTGACTCCTCTCCTTCCCCGATTAGAACATTCTCTTATAACAAAGAATTGACCTGAATAGTTTCCCAAATAGTCTTCCTGTTGTCCATATGTCCCCTTTCCAATTCCTCCTGCATTCTGATGCCAGAGTAACATTCCTAACACTGAGAGAATCAAGTCATTCCTCTGCTCCAGAGCTTTCAAGGGTAGAACAGTCTGGTTCCAATGTAACAATAGCCTTATCTCCAGGTACGGCCCCATCATGTACTCTTATGTTCTAACCAGAATGGACACCTCTTCATTCCCCATTCTTATCCTGCCTTCCCCTATCTCCAGGCTTTCTTTTGTTTGCACTACCACTCCCTGCACAGCCTCTTTCCCCTTCCCTGCTCACAGTACAACCCTACATGCATTTAAAGTTTGTATGTGCAGCCTACTTCCCCACAACATAGTTCAGACAGTTCCAAACTCTCCTTTCCTTCAAAGCTCATCTTCAATATTACTCTCTCTAGGAAGCCTGACTTCTCTGATTCTCCTAGGTAAAAATGATCTTTTCTCTTCAAATGTCTCATTGCACTTTGCCTACACTTCTCCCTTTGCACTTATCAAACTCTCCCTTTCATCAAAGTCATTTGGGTGCTTATTTTTCCTCCCATTAGATTATAAACTGGGCCTGAGTCTTCGCTTTTTATCTGGTCTCAGCTCCTAGCCTTTCACCTTGTATATAGTAGTGCTTAATAGAGGCTCATTGAATTGAATGAATTTCTAAGTGTTAACCTTAAAAGAAATATCACTTATAGATAATAAAAACAAGAGAAACATTTAAAAATACTCTTAAGTTTAAAATGAAGTTTGGGGATCAGATCTGTGATTTCATTGATATAAAAAACTAGATTAAACAGCTAGATTATGTTATGGGAATTTATTTCCCTTTATTATTTGGGACACAAGACCAATCTTCCTGTATTTTTGGTTAACTAAATGTCTGTTTTAATGTTAACCTCATCTGAACAAAAGCTATCCCATGGGATGTAAAAATTAAGAGCCTTAAACATTCTTTAAATAAGAAGCAGAGGAAGAATCTCAACTGTCTCTGATTCCTTGGCAACATGGATGTAAATCTTCTTCTTCAATCAACCTATTTGTGAATCCTCTAAATTTCATTTCATGTGTAACCCAACTTAATTTACCTATGGAATTTGTTTGCTGACATTTGTTTCCTTAGGGGATGAACGAGATTATGACTCTGTTTAACCAAGTTTATTCAACTTTTATGACATTGAAGAAAGTGTAAAATTATGGATCTATCTTCTCTTTGACTTTTATGACCTAAGAGGAATGCATAAGATTGCAATACGCAAAAGAATCATTTCTGTGTCATTCTTATGTAATCTTGCCTCTTAAGAAGCCTTGTCAGAACCCTCATGAATGCTCAGATTTTCTCTGAGTCCTGAACCCATGCTTGAGCATAATACTAAAACCTAGGGTTTTACCTTCATAACTTCATTTACCCACCACATGAACTCAGAGAGGAGAGATTTTTCCCATAAGAATTAGAAGCCCCCTTTCAGCCACATCGGTTCCATAACTTATGGTCATAGAGCACTAACTTTTTTTTTCTTTTTTCTTTTTTGCTTTTTGGAGGGCAATTGGGGTTAAGTGACTTGCCCAAGGTCACATGGCTAGTTTTTTTGGTGTGTGTTAAGTGTCTGAGGCCGTATTTGAACTCAGGTCCTCCTGACTCCTGACTGATGCCGGTGCTCTATTCACTATGCCACCTAGCCACCATAAGAGCACTAACTTTCTCTGACACTGTGAGGTTAAGAGACTGGCCCAGGGTCATCTAGCCAGAATGTGTCAGAGACTACTCTTCCACAACACCATATCTGTCTCTTCTAAAATAATAACTAACATTTATATAGCACTTTAAGCTTTGCAAAGCGCTTTACAAATACTAGTTTGATCCTCCCAACAACCCTGAGATGTAGGTGATACTATGATCCCATTTTATAGATAAGGAAACTGAGGCAGATAGAATGACTTACCCAGGATCATAGAACTAGGAAGTCTGGGACTGGCTTTGAATGCATCTCCCTGATTCCAGATTGCCAGAATCTCTCCAGCCTACTCTACAAACTTGCCATACATTGAACACTATGGCCCAACCAAAACTGGCCTCTACTTACTGTCTCTTACACACAGCCTTCTCCTATCTCCATTCTTTTTCCCAAGTTGTCACCCATGCCCAGAATGAGCTTCCTCCTCACATCTGCCTCTTAGAATCCCCAGCTTCTTTCAAGTCTTAGCTCAAGAATTATCCTTTCCCTGAGGCCCATCTTGCCCCAATCCCCAAGCTGCTAGTGCCTTCCTCTCAATTACTTTTAATTTATTCATACATGTTATATATTTATACATGTTATATATATATTATGTACATATTATATCTCCTTTCCTCTTCCATGGAATAGGAGCTGTTCAAGAGCAGGAATTCTTTTGTTTTGTCATTGTATTCCTAGCACCTAGTATATGATAAGACTTTAGTAAATATTTGTTAAAGGATTAAGTAATTAATGAACTTTTTTTTCTTGATCAAATCTGCTGCTATTACTGATAATGGTTAGGTACCAATTCAGATAGAGAAACTAAATTGTATTCTAAAGACTGGCCTAAATTCAGATAATTATCTTTTTCTAAGGAAATATGAGGTCTGCTAAAAATTCCTAGAAAACCACTAAACAAAATACATTACATTTACTAGAAACAGAATATGCTATTGGTTGGAAACTTCTTATCAAGCTTAGGAACAGGTGGAAGGAAGAACTCTCCTCCCATGTTCTCTGGCTCGCACCCAATGCACAGGAAAACGGCTAGAGAAGATTTCTATGTGTAGTATAAGTAGAAAAGTGACCTGACTACATACATTTGCATGTGCAGCCTACTTCTCAGTAGCATAATTGAAACAGAAAATAGGTTAGCAGATAGGGTGTTGATGAGAGCCTAGTCAACTGGATTTAGAACCAGGAAGATTTGAATTCAGATCCTGCCTGTGGTATTTGTGAGGAGGGAGGGGAGCCATGGACTAGTTACATAACCCCTCTGAGCCTCAATTTATCTAATCTCTTAAATGGAAATAATAACACCTGTAGCACCCACAACTTACAAGGTTGTTGAGAGGTTCGAATAAGATAATGCGGATGGAAGCATGCCAGAAATGGACATTTATAGAGTAAGTAACATCCGGTTCCTTCCCTGGAGCATGGGGCAGGGGGAAAGTGGTGAATGAAGATTCTGCCCCAGGTTTGATTTGGTGCATTACTCTAAAACACTGTTCTGACTTGGAAGTTGCAAGTTCAACTTTTATATTGTGACCAGAAGTTCACTAAAGCAGAAACTAAAAGTCACAAAATCCTCCTGACCACAGAAGGCACTGAAACCACTAGAAAATTGGTATCTGCTGGTCACTTTTATTCGGACTCTGCTTGGGCCAACAAATCTGGGGGTGAGATAGAACAGGCATATAACGGTCTGCACAGGGGAAACCATTCCTATTTTTCTGTTGCCACCACCACAGAATGAAAGAAGGGAACGTGTACCAGACAGGGAACCCAGCAAGAGCAAAGGCTCAGAGGTGGGAGTGAGCTCAGCATATTCTGGAAAATGAGAAAGTTTGAACTGATTTGAACTCTAGCTGTAGATGAAGGTTCTTAACCAGGGAAATTGGGTTGAAGCCAAATTGTAGAACTTGAATGAGTTGATTTGAGATGATGAGAAAGTCACTCACCTCCCAGATTTCCTGGCTTCCTTCAAGTCTTAGCTAAAATCATCCCTTCTGCAAGACACCTTTCCCACTTTCCCTTAAAGGTAATGCCTTCCCTCTGTTCGTTCTCTCTTATTTGTCCCGTATATATCTTTTTTGTATATAGGTTTGTTTTGTTTTGTTTTTGCTATTGTCTCTAACTTTGAGTTTCTTTAGGGCAGGGACTGCTTTTGCTTTTCTTTGAATACCCAGTGTTTAGAACAGTTCCTGACCCAGTGTAGGAACTTAATAAGTACTTTTTGACTTGACATGGAGTAGCATGGTGAAAGAAACCTTTTAGGAAAAATAAGCCTGGTAGTAGTGTACAGTACTAAAGTGGGAAAACTTCTTTTACTTGATCTTAACAGTATGTGATAAATAACATTCAACTGTTTAGCACCTTAAAGATGTTGTTCAAAAAATTGTGAATTTGTACAAAAACTTTAATGGAGGATTGCATGTGTCCTTAAATTTCTCCAGTAGAAAAATGTGTATAAATTTTATGTTATTATGGAAGACTTAAGTTCTAGAAAATCTAAATATTTGCATCATATTTGTGCTTACATTACATGTGGATTAATGTGCCCTGGAAAAAACACTAAACTAGGAGTCAGAAGAGTTGGGTTTTTTAGTCCTGGCTTCACTTATTTTGCAACTTTGGACAGGTCACTCAATAAACAACTTGAACCTCAGTTCCCTTATTTATAAAGTACTCTCTGATCTACCTACCCAACTTAGTTCAAATGTAAGCCTCAAATAAACTCTGTGCTAAATAAAGCTCTTCATCAACTATAAACCGCTGTACAAAGGTCAGGCATTATTCACATAAATAATTATGTCTTAATGTATATGCCTCTAGAGCTGTAAAACCCAACTCTCTTCTGTAATCTATAATCTCTCCATTTAGTCCTTTTAATAGTGATTAATTACTTTTCTTAGAATATTCAACAATGTCAATTACTTGAGTCTTCTGGAATTGCATTTCAAATGACCTAGATAAAGTTACAGACAGTGAACTTCTTACTTTGGGGAATGATACTTCCTTCAGCCAGCTACCGAACACTTCCGTTGATAGAACTTCGTGCGTTTCCAAGAAACATCAACAATTACTCCTATTTACATAGAACTTTAAGGTTTACAAAGCACTTTCCTCACAAAACTGTGTGAGGTAGGAAATGCAAGTATTATTAGACCCATTTTACAGATAAGGAAAATGTCTGAGCCCAGATTTAAACTCAGGTCTTCTGACTCCCAAACCAGATGGTAGTTTGACCATACCACAGCACACTTGTTTTAAGGACCAAAAGGACATCCTGTAAAAATCCTTTCCTGGTCTCCCTAATGCTAATACCTTTCCTGTGTTGATTATCTCCAATTTCTCTTGTATACATCTTGTGTGAATGTAGTTGTATGCATGTTGTTTGCTTCATTAGACTGTGAGCTCCTTGAGAGCAAAGACTGACTGCCTTTCACTTTTCTTTGTATCTCTAGGGCAGTGGTTCTCAACCTGTAGGTCGCAACCCCTTTGGGGGTCGAACAACCCTTTCACAGGGGTCGCCTAAGATCATCAGAAAACACATATTTCCGATGGTCTTAGGAACCGAGACACTGCTCCTCTATCTGTCTCCAGGTGGGTCCCCCCACATGCAGATATGCCCACATACAAGTATTAAAGGGTCATGGCATTAGGAAGGTTGAGAACCTCTGGGCTAGGGAATAGTACAGTGCCTGGGACATTGTTACTTGTTGACTGACTGTTATGGGAATCTGAAGATCTTCCCTGCCTCTAGGCCCTTTGCTTAAGTGGCTTAAGTGACTCTGAGAACCTTCCCTGATTTGAAAGTATACTCTGTCCCCTAATAGGCTGAATGTGGTCACATGGAGCCTGTGGTGGGAGGCTTGTTCTTCAGGAATGCCCACACCTTATTACTTTGTGATTGGGCAGTGGGTCAAGAGGGCTGTGACATTCTCTGAGCCAGGAGAAGGCTGTATATATACCCTGATGTGAGGTTTTGCTTTGGGGCTCACTTTGGAAAGAGTTGTGTGATTTAGCCAGATGAGACTCTGGGAAGCCGTTGAGCGCACCTGCCCGCCCCCCCCTTTGAAAAACTAGGTATGGATGTAATGGTCAGACAGTTGGAAGCCCATCTGTTGATCTGTTTCTTTGTCTGCTTGTAACTTGTGTTTGTAACTTGTGTTTATAACTGTTTGTATTCTCTGAAGTTCAGGGTGCTCACTTTTTCCCCTGAACTAGGTAAAAGATATTTGGTTGACTAATTAAAGTAAGATCGTTAACGATTTTTGAGTTGCTTTCCTTTAGAAAAGCAGATCTAAGAACCTGTGCTAGCAGCCACCCTACATATGCTAGGGTGCTTGCTGATGCACTGACTGACTATGTATTCAGATACTAAAGAATAAACATTACATGCTGCATTGGTTAAAGAGAAGACTATGTAATTTGTTTTAAGGTCTTTCTGTTTTTGAGTTCGCTAGTCATTGTTTACTTCTCTTTGATCTCAGAAAATGGTAGTTTTAATGAATTCTTATAAACTCACAGTTTAGAAAAACATTTTATCGTGCTCTTATGCATGTTATCTAGGATTCAATTTATATAAATAAAAATTTTTTAAAACTTTGTCCTTACTTTGTACATCTTGTTTAAACTGACTACATCCTCAAGATTCTCTATAATTCTTTGTGACTGGGAGATCCTGAAATGTTGAACACGGTCTTTTAATTAATTTACATGAAATATGGTAGCGCTTCTTATAGATATTTGATTCTGAGTGGCTAGATATTACAGGTACCTAAATGCATTCCACAAAGAAAAATGTGCTTTTTTGTTTCGCTGCCTTCTGTTAAGACACATAACACTTCTTTATAGTATAATTTATAATGTTCTATTGATTCCACAAATGTTTTATGTGTTTTTGCACCTAAAATTACACACCTATGCTTGGCAGAGTCAATATGAATAAGCTATGCCCACTAGAGAAGAAGTGTGCCAGACTCTTATAATAGCAGTCACATCATTACTGTACCTATCTGTGTTGACAGAGAAGAAATGCTGTGTCCTACCTTGAGCAAATGGAAGCAAGGAAAATGATCAGAAAGTAGGAGTGGTGAAAAGAGAGAATGTGAGCGAAAATCTCACTTCTATTAGTTGCCACCTATGTGACCTTAAGTGAGTAATTTCTCCTCTCTGGACCTCAGTCTCTTCATTTGTAAAAAGAGGGGATTAGATCACTCCATAATCTTAATGACCAATCCTGGCCCTGAAGAAGAAATCAGACAATACACCCCTGCTTTTTGACTGGAAAGAGGGAGGAATGGTGTCAGACTCAGTTGCTCTGTTGATTAATTTTGCTCAACTGGTTTCCTTTTTTTTTTCTTCAAAGGAAAGCTTACTGTGGCAGGTGAAGGGATATCTGGAAATGACTATGCTGACAAAACAAAGGGCATTGGTAAAACTTTTTCAAATAAATAGTAATAATAACATGAGAGAGTTAGATTAAATAGTCTCAAAGGCCTCTTGCAGCTCCCTATTTTATGATTTAGATCCAAACTACCTAGTCTGCTATGTGCCAAGCACAGAGCATGGAAGCAAAAAAGACAATTTTAACCAAAGGACTCAAATGTATAAATCCTTGAGTAAGACCGATACAAGTTCATATGCCCAGATTGGCTTCACTTTTGACTGGCTTGCTCTGACTGAGGACAAAACTATGAAATACTCTAGTTAGTCTTCCTGTTCTTCACTCTCCCCTCGCTCCTCCAACCTTGGATTCCCTAGAAACTTTCAATAGGGATCAGAGTTTCTCCTCTTTCTTTCTAGCAAAACCTAGTTCAAGACAAATTAAAACTGTTTCAACCTAAATACCCATCATGACCAGAAGTAGCTTAAAGTGGATAACTGCATTTTAGGTGACTGAAGCCTTAATGAAACTTGCCTCCCCACGCTTCTGAAATTCCTATCCTTAAACCATCTCTGTTTATGTGCCTTAGTTTATGGGCTATGGTTTATCAGATTATCTGATGAAACACTCACCTTCTAGAACAAACAAAGCCTTTAAGAAACGAGCCAATAGGACTGGTAAGGTAGGGGGATTGCCAGTGAAGCACAAGTCTGGTGAGGCACCATGTGTAACAGCCATGGGATAAATAAAGGGTGTCTAGCAGACTTGCTGCTGCAAGTGAGGAAGGCTCTGTTAAGTAGGGTGGGGTGGGGGCAAATGCCCAAAACTACTCCTTAGTGTTTCCAGAGCTGGCTTTGATCACTGTCATCCTGTCACCATCATCAACTATGAACTCCCACTTATATTTGCTAGGTACTGTGAAAAGCGATTTCAATAGCATTGGTCCCAGTCTTCTAGGGCTTACATCATAAAGCAGCCTTCAGCTGAAATAAGTGCCGACAATGTTTTCCCACAAAATGTAATTTTATTATTTTTCTGTTTCTTTTCCCTCTCACTCTTCACCCCCCTACACACGAACAATAAAAAGAAAATTTGTCCTAACAAATATGCATCAAATACGCCCTAAAACAAATCCTACATTGGCCACCTCCAAAAACACACGTCTCATTCTGCACTTGGAAGCCGTCGCCCCTTTGGCAGGAGACGCGTGGCTTGCTTCGTCTTTGATCCTCTGGACTCAAGGTTTGTTACCGGAGTGATCAGGGCTCTCAAGTCCTTCCAAGTTGTTTCTTTTTGCAATGTTGTCGCTGTGACATTTGTTCTAAACCTGCTCACTTTACTCTCAGCAATTCATAGAGTTCTTCCCAGTCTCCTGTGAAATTGCTCATTTTGTCATGTCTAATGGCCTAGTAATATGCCAGCGTCCTCATATACAATAGGTATATTGTATATGATGAATGTGCATGATTCATAATTTAGTAACCACAACAAAAATAAAAAACCTAATCCTGCTCACTTTACTCTCAGCAAAAGGTAGGCACTCCCTTAATTTCCAGGGAATCTAGGTGGCGCCAGAGGGCACAGAATGCCAGCCTGGAGTCAGGAAGACTCATCTTCCTGAGTTCAAATCTAGCCTCACACGCTTACAAGCTGAATGACCCTGGATAAGTCATTTAACCCTGTCTGCCTCAGTTCCTCATCTGTGAAAGGAAGGAAGAGGAAATGACAAGCCACTCCAGCATCTTTGCCAAGAAAACCCCCAATGGGATCACGAAGACTCAGACACAACCGAAAAACAACTCAACAACAAAACCTTTAGTTTCCAAATGTTTTACTACTACAAAAAGAGCTGCTAAAAATATTTTTGTACATGGGTCCTTTTCCTCTTACTTTTATCTCTTTGGAGCATAGGCCTAGAAGTAGGATATATATGCAGTGTTAAAGGATTTATCATGTGCTGACCAGGTTAAAAAAATGTATGATGCTAGCACACTTTAGAATTATTCACCATTATGTCTAAATATTCAGATTAAACTATTAAATGTGTACATTTAAAAGGGTGAGCTAATTTTCTCCTTTTGTTTCACTTCCCCTGGAAAGGGCTGGGGGAAATGGACTGTACAGAAACTTGACCTGAGAGATTCTGTGTTGTGTGTTCTATTAGTGGAACACTGAGGGGAACAGAGCAACCACACAGCTTTTTTTCATGATCATTGTGATATTGGAACTGAAGCAATCTCTGGGGACTCAGAGTTCTGTCTTTTAAGGATCCTTGATTTAGAACAGTTCATCTTGTGTTTCCTATCATTTTAAGCCTCTAAAGAATCAACTGTTGTTTACCAGTGTGCACTGGGGCTTAAAACACTTGAAATAGTAGCTTTCTTAAACTCCATTTTAATGAGACAAACATTAAAGATGCAAAGAGAAATTGAGAAATTCTGCTGATTTCTGTCTCACTGGTTACAGTTTATATGTGGTTCAAAATTCTTCACTTTAAATTATTTTACTACAAGGTTGAAAAGCTCTCAGTCTAGGTACATTTATGAATTAAATTCACATCAAAAGCACATGTGTATTTACTAATGTTTCTTGTGAAAAAGTGATACTAGAGAAAACTTAGGGGAGATACAATAGTAGTTTTCAAATATTTCAAGATTTGTCACCTAAACAAGGACTTAAGCATTTGTTGTAGTACTAGAGGGCAAAATTAAATAAGACTAATAGACTGAAATTACAGGAAGTGGGGCTTCAACTCAAGATCCAAAGATATTGCTAATGCTCAGAAACTCAGATACTAACAATGTGGACATTGAATAGCAGACATTCCCTCCATCTATCTCTTTCTCTTCTTGTGAGAGTTTTATACACATCCAACAATCAAATATGTCTAGAAGTGGAATGACTTGCCTTGTGAGTTAGGGAACTCACCACTACTGGAAGTGCTTAAGCAGAGGTCAGATAAGCCCTTGCCAGTGATTTTTAGAGGGAATTTCTAAATAAAGTTAAAATAGTAGCAGATGCCCTCTACTCAAGCAGATCCCTCCTAGCTCATTCACATAGCCAACCTCTAGTTCAGGCCTTCATTGCCGCTTCTCTGGACTATTGCAATAGCATCCTACTTGGCCTCACCCCCTCCAATCCTTCCTCCTCTCAGCTGCCAAGGTCATTTTTCTAAACTACAGGTCTGACCACATTATCCGTCTATTCAGTAAGCTCCAATGCCTTCCTATATCAAGGCCTGTGTTTGGCATTTCAATTTCTTCATCACTTGGCTCATTCTTTTCTTTCCAGTACTGTTCATGAACTCTATGATCCAGCTACACAGGCCTATTGCTTTTCCACCCTTCATCTTTCTTATCTGTACCTTTACATTGGCGATCCCTCATGCCTAGAATATTCTCCTTCTTCATCTGTATCTCTAAATTTCTCAGGTTTCCTTCAAAATTCTACTCAAGGGGCAGCTAGGTGGTGCAGTGAATAGAGTACCAGCCCTGGAGTCAGGAGGACCTGATTTCAAATGCGGCCTCAGACATGTAACACTTACTAACCATGTGACCTTGGTCAAGTCACTTAACCCCAATTGCCCTGCCTTCTTGCCTCCAAAAAGAAAAAAAAAATCAAAACTCTACTCAAATCCTACCTCCTGCAAGAGTCCTCCTGCCCCCTACCCCAATTGCTAGTGCCTCCTCTATCTGAGATTAACTTCTGTCTACTTGGACTAAATCTTGTATGTATGTACCCGGTTATTTTCATGTTTCTGTCACCCATTAGAATATGAGCTCCTTTGGCAAGGACTGTTTTTGCCTCTTTTTTTTTTACGTATTCCCCAGTGCTTAACAAAGTACCTAGCATTTAGTAAACACAATAAATGCTTGTTGACTGTCTGACATGACTTTCCTATTATTTAGCAAATACATTGTGCCTTAAGATAATGTTTCATTTTGTTAAAATCCCTATAAACACTGATAAGTCTTTTTTTCCCCTTCCTCTTTTTCTGTTTTCTTTTTTCGGTCTGATTTTTTTTTTTAAATAAAGAAAGTGAGACAGAAAAGGCAAGTTGCCCAGCATGTCGAGAATCAGAGCCTGTGCCAGAATCATCGCTTGGGGCTTTCTGGCTCTCAGGCCTGGGCCAACATGAGTTCACTGCATTTTTTTCTAACACTATTATTAGTATCATAGAATTCATTTATTTATTTTACAAAAATCCATACATTTAAAAACTACACTTTAGAGTATTGGGTTTTTGGTTTTTTGGGTTTTTTTGGTTTTTTATTTTTGTTGTTGTTACTAAATTCTGAATCATGCACATTCATTATTAAAATTTTGTTGTTTTTTTTTTTAGGAAAATTATAGAAACTTAAAGGTCAAGATCCGATACAACAAGAATACAATTTCCATAATAACTAGCAAGCCACACAAATCCGGTTCTTTACTAAGGAAGAAATAATTTCCATGAACACACACCCTACCCACTTGAGGAGTCTATTTAACATTGTCTGAAAAACCAGTTGGATCTCTTAAGAATTTGATTTGACTTTAAGAGTGGTCAAGGTTTAGAATTCTTTAAGTAAATTATTGGTTGTTCTCATTTCTTTGAATAAATGTCCTCCCTGTACAATTTATAGTTGCCACCTAGTTTATCCAAATCTGAGTTTAAGCCGACTTATATCTCCTGGCAAAGGGCAAAGATCAAGAAAACCAGGAAAGGAGCAAAGACCTATTTCTGCTGATGCAAGAGCGGCCTCTGCTGGCCATTTGTGTTTGCTGTCACCTTCTGAACGGTCACTCTCGCTCAGCTGTAAATATTTTCCTTTCCCTTCCCTCACTGCCATCATCCCCATTACTTTCCCTGAGGGCTTGGTCACCAACAGTGGCAGAAAGTGAGCTACAGTTTACTAAGCTGTAAGGACTTCGGGTAAGAAGACAGGAATTGTAACTCACTTGAGGTTTTTGAGTATTCAGTAATAGTCGTCATCATCATCATGATAGTAGTAGTAATTTATAAATTATCAATATTTGACTGTCAAGTTGCAACCTAGTCCCCAATATGCCAAGGAAGAATACATTTTCCAAGGAAGATACGACAGATATCACAGAAGCATTTGAGAAAAGCTGTCGAGGACCTGGGAATAAGCAAAGAAAAGTTCCTTAGATAACACCTGTATTTTGGCATTTGGACATCATTAATATCTCCTCCCCCCAGAGGAAAGAGTAATGAACTAGGAGTCAGGATGCCCGGGTTGTAGTCATAGCCCTTCTCTTATGACAACTATTTCACGACTCTGATTCTCAATTTCTTCATCTATAAAATGGAAGTACCGGACTAGATGCTATCTAAAATCTCTTGCAGTTCACATATTCTATCATACTACTTATTCCAAATAGATAAAGGGGCTGCTAGGTGGCACAGTGAACAGAGCACTGGCCCTGGAATCAGGAGGACCTGAGTTCAAATCCGGCCTCAGACACTTAACACTTACTAGCTGTGGGCCTTGGGCAAGTCACTTAACCCCAATTGCCCAGCCTTACTCCCTCCAAAAAAAAAGCAAAAAAAAAAACAAAATAGATATATAGATGAATAAATAAACAAATGGGTGGATGGATAGATGAATGAATAAACGTACCTTCATGACCTTGGGTACTTTTGTCAATAGAATTGACCACAATTTGATTATCCACCAGCTTTTATTAGATTTCCTAATTGAATTTATCTATCAAATGATTTTCACATTAATGATTTTCAAATTGAGCCAGATTTCTTCTCTTTTTTTTTGAAACATAGATTCTTTTTCTTAAAATTAATTTTATTTATTTTGTTACATTTTAAGTTCCAAACGGTCTCCCTTCCTCCCTACTCCACATAAGAGAAGGTCACTATTTGACACAGATTGATAAAAATATATAAAACCATACTATGCATGTTTCTGTTTATCAGTACTTTCTCTAGAGGTGGACAGCATCTTCCTTCTTAGGTCCTTCATTGTAAATTTGAATATTTATAGTACTCAATAACTTGGTGGTTCACAATTATTCTTCAAACAATATTGCTGTTACTGTATATAACATTCTCTTGGTTCTGCTCACTTCACCCTCCATTATTTCATTGAAGTCTTTCCATGCTCTTCTAAAATCAACCAGCTCATCATTTCTTATAGCATAGTAGCATTCCATCACAACCATATAGCAGAACTTGGTTAGCCATTTCCCAAAAGATGGGCATCCTTGCAATTTCCAGTTCTTTGCCACCACCAAGAGATTTGATATAAATATTTTAGAACATATAAGTGATCTCCCTTTTTACCTGATCACCTGGGGAAACAGACTTAATAGTGGTATTGCTGGGTCAAAGAGTATACACAATTTTATAGCAGTTTGGGCATAATTCCCAATTGCTTTCCAAAACGGTTGGATCAGTTCACAGTTCCAGTCAGATTCTTTTTGCTTTGTCTTTAAATTAACCCTCTGTCTGCTTCAGTAAAGACAAAACCCTTTCCATTTAAAACAGTTCTTGCTGGCAGCTCAGTTGCTGGGCAGAAAGAAAGGGGTGGGGGGAAGTACTTGGGATTATACAAGGAAAATACTCCCTTGATTTCAAATATATGATGAGGCAAAATACAAGAGAGGAGGAAATAATTAAGGAAAACAATCTTTATTCTTAAGATACCCCCAAAAAAGCAACAAAAATTGGAACGAGCACCAGCAGAAGAGTCAGGCAGGCCTGCTCAGCCACCAGATTGCCTTGTGACCCTGAGAAAGTCCCTTTACATTCAAAGTGGTTCCGTTTTCTGGTCATAAATATCAGGAGGTCAAACTAGATTCCATTGAATATTCACTTAGTGTTTTCTGTGTAGAGCACTGGCCTAAGTGTTGTTAGACATTGACACAAACCTTACAGCATTTAAAGTCCAAGAGGATGACATAAGCCCAGATAACCATAAAATATAATTTTACAGGATAAGGGAGAAGCCCAAAGGGGAAGGCTGGCCCCTGTGAGAGGTGGTACCTATGGTAATAAGGTATTGTGGAACGCGTACTGGGCGTGGAGTCCTAATGCCTGCGTTCAAATCCTGCCTTTACTACTTAAGTACTTATTTATTCTCTCACTTAGCACAGTGTTTGACTAATGAGCATCAGAGAAGACCACTTAGTCAATTTATTAATTGGCCTCCAGTTTACACTTGCTAATAATTCTGATTATTCTACACTTTTTAAAAAACAAAACCCTGTGCCTGTTAGTGAATGTCAGTGTTTGAATGGCTTGGTGTAGTGCTAGATTTCTTCTCAGAGGAGGCACATTTGAATTATGGCTCTGCTCTTGGGTAAAATGGAATCACTTCAACCCTCTCAGCCTCAGATGCCAATCTTTAAAATGAAAAGGGGTGAGGACAGTAGAATGTGTTTCTCAGGGCCCCTCAAGTTCCAATTGTAGGTTTCTAATGAATTTCCATTGTGTGCTAGAATGTCTCATATTACAAGAAGCTTAGATAGCACTTTCACATCCTGATTTAAGGCAGAAGTTCTTAATCTAGGGGTCTATGGATAGATTTCAGGGGATTTGTGAACTTGAACAGGAAAAAAATACATCTTTATTTTTACCAAACTTTGGTTTCCTCTGTAGTCCTATGTATTATATTGTATTCATTTAAAACTTTTTCTGTGGCAGCTAGGTGGCCCAGTGAATAGAGCACTGTGCCCCAAAGTCAAGAAGACCTGAGTTCAAATGTGGCCTCAGACATTTACTAGCTGTGTGAACCTGGATAAGTAAGTCACTTAACCCTGATTACCTACAAAAAAACCCCAAACAAACAAAAAAAAACAAACCCCCAAACCAACCAACCCATTATTCTGAGAAAAAGTCCATAGGCTTCACCAGATTGCCAAAGAGGTCCAGGGTGCACAAAAAAATATAAAAACCTCTCATTTAAAGTGTCTAGCTTCAGAACATAATTTTCAGTTGAGTTATAATGCATGACTTTACTCATGGATCTTTGCTGGGAACATTTACCACAGCTTGCTCTTTAGTTATAACATGTGTGTACAGTGTGTGTGTTTGTGAATATTAGCAGCTGCAATCTTTAGAGGAACATATTTGAATTATACTAAACATGTATAATTCAAAATCAGTAAAACAACTATGTAGAATTGAAATAACCCAGTGAAGGGCTGGGCAAAAGGATTTTTGGTTTCACTGTCAATAGAAATAATAACATTTGTAAGTACCCAGAAAATGATTAAAGGTTCAACTATTGCTTTCCAGACAGTTTTTGAGGTGAAACTAGAAAGTCAGAGAATTTCTGTCATAATATATATGTGTTATAGACTTTCACAATATTTATGCAACAAGAGAGAAAAACAAAGACAAAAGACAGACACAAAGACTTGGAAAAAGAAAAGCCATTTATCTGTCACTCGAGATCTGGAATGGAAGTAGAGCATGCAGTGTGCTTCCTGTGGTACTCCAATATAAAAAGTTAGTATCCACAGTGAGTCAGTGAGGAGTAAAATTAACTTTAAACTTTTACTTTAGAGTTGCTCATTAAACAAAGCAAAATATAAGTAAAATGAAGCCAAACCAAGTCCTTCACAGAACAGCATTTATTTATTTTGGCTCCCCAAGGGGAAAGAGAGCACATGCGCTGTTCTTCCTTGGAAATCAATAATCTACAGTTAAAATAACAAATTGCTTTAGCTTTTATTTATTTTTACAGTGTTTTAATTGCATAATGGGGTGTGGAGTAGAGGGCACAAGTGCATTAGTTAAAATATAATAAATTTAAAGGGGAAAGGATTTCTTGGGGGAGTAATAAACAAAATCTAGAATGTGAATGGTATAATAATGCTATAAATCACCCAGGCATAATCACTGACAGTATGAAAATAAAATATTTTATGATGATGTCAGTAACTTTTTGCAATTTGATTCATAGAATTCTTGTTTTCTGTTGTTAACTTTGGATGTGATGATAGCTTTATTAATTAATATTCTATAAAATAAACTAATCTATGGCAACTTATATTTTAATGGTAATGCTTAAAGAAATCTGTGACTTTGTTGATATTCATATTCCCTTTCACATACAACTCAATAGAAAGAGTTGCCTGAGGCTCAGATACACTAAATTATTTTCCTATGATCACACATCTAACCATTTTTAGAGTTAGAATTTGAACCCAGCTACTCTTGACTCCAGTTCTAACACTAAATATTAAAGCATAGTAATTGGTTTCACAGGCTTTCATTGTTTACTATACCTTAGGCAAGGCTGGAAATATTGTCGTCATTTCATATCCTCAATTTACATCTTTCAGTCATCTAATGTGCTCCCTAGGAGTATTCTGGGGATTTTTAATGAATAATTTAGTGAATAATTCTATCTATAATTTTATACACTTTAACATTCTACACTGAAGAGGTTTAACTTTTTTTTTTAAATAGAGACACTCCCATCCCTTTATATTAGTTGCCTTTCTCTGAAACTTTTTTGGCTCTGTTTCTTCCTCAAGGTGCTTGTTATTGTTCAGTCATATCTGAATCTTCATGACTCCATTTAGGGTTTTCTTGTCAAAGACACTGGAGGGGTTTAGCCATTTCCTTCTCCAGCTCATTTTACAGAAGAGGAACTGAGGTAGACAGGGTTAAGTGACTTTTCCAGGGTCACACAGCTAGTAAGTGTCTGAGGCTAGATTAGAATTCAGGTCTTTCTGGTTCTAGACACAGCACTCTATCCACTGTGCCAACTAGTTGCTCCTCAAAGTATAACAACCGCATATGCATAAAGTATTTCAGGTGCAGACATAACTTGGTTGTCTACCTATTGTGTGTGTGTGTGTGTGTGTGTGTGTGTGTGTGTGTGTATGAGAGAGAGAGAGAGAGAGAGAGAGAGAGAGAGAGAGAGCAAGCTGTGATTTCATTGGTGTAGGGAGCCCCTCTACCAAAGCAAGTCAGCACCTTCTCTAAATAACTTATCATTTTAGAGAATTAAATGAATGACCCAGGGACAATATGTGTCAGAGGCAAGACTTGAACCAAGGATTTCCTAGTCTGAAGAGCACTTTTCCTTTAAAAAAAAATTTATTTGCATTTATAATCTGTTCTTACTGTACACCCCTAGTAAACAAAACTAGCTAATTAACTGAATCTGATCACAAATATGCATCATGCTGGCAAAATCAATTCCCACATTTTTGATGCCTCTCTCTCTCTTTCTCTCTCTCTCTCTCTCTGTTTTTCTCTTTCTCTCTCTCTTTTCCCTACCTCCTCCTTCTCCCCCACCTTCTCTCACTTAGAAGTCAGATTTCTATTGGATTTTTTTGGTCTGCGTCTCTCTTTCTTGGTTACTCTGTCTCTCAATAGATAAATATGTAGTTATATGCAGATATACCTCTATCTATCTATAAACAGTTTATCTTCTGACTTATCTTTTCTGCTGCTTCCCACAGATTTTTCAAATATGCAATTTGGTGAATAAGTTGCTTTATCATCTCCCAAAGTGTATCTGTGAATTCTGTTCTGACCATTTTTTCAAGGTCTTTGGCATTTCAAACTCATCAGCTCTTACCTGATTTCTTTTTAATTTTAAAATTGCTGTCAACTTTGAAACTATTCATTCAAACAAACCTTTTGGTTCAGATGGAGCCCATAATTTTTGTATAGTTTCAACATTGACCCTAAAGTTGCCTGATTCCCTAAAAATCTAAACCTTCCTTTCCAGCACCATTGTCTCATCCTTATAACAACACTCTAGAATTTTGTCTATGTCATACCAGGAGTTAAGTGCCAAGAAGATCATCAGGTTAGTCCATGGTGGTGGGAAATTGGATAAAGGATGAGAATCAAGATGATAGGAGAGTTTGGGCAGAGATCCAAGTATAAGACCAGTTATCTAGGAGTTCCCCAGAGTTTACCACCAATCAAAGATCAAGAAGAAAGCCAAGAGTGCTAAAATCAGGAGGTCAAAGCTGAGACTAGAAAATTCATAACCATGCTCAAAGATAGGCTTTGTGCTAAGAACTAAGAGGACAAAGCAGAACCTTGACAAGAATAAGCAAGTCTGGGGAGCAAGAAGTTCCAATAGACAGAGTGAAGTAAAACCAAGTTTCACTAGTCAGTGGTCCAGAACCAGAAGTTAAGTATGGCATATAAGCTTTAGACAACCTCCTTGCCCCAAAGGGCCTTCTTCTTCTAGAAACTTTTTAGGGAGGCACTGTGGTACAGTGGAAAGAGTGCTGGATTTGGAATCAGATGATTTGAGTTTAAATTCTTCCTCTCACTATGACCTCTGTGCTGATGATTCCCAAATCCACTTATCAAGGCCTAACCTCCAGTCTTGCATCTCCAACTGCCTATTGGAAACTTTGAACTGAATTTCCCGTAGACATTTTAAACCAAACATATCAAAAACTGAACTCATCCTTCCTCTCAAAACCTCCTCTTATTGTCAATAGACTCAGCATCCACCTAGTCAACCAAGTTTTCAACCTGGGTCATCTCAGATTCTTCCCTCATCTCCCATATCCAGTCTATTGCCAAATCCTGTTGATTCTACCTTAGCAATATCCCTCTATGTTGTCTTCTCTCCTCCAATACTGCCACCACCCTGGTCCACATTCTCATCACCTCATTCCTGTACTATTACAATAGCCTTCCATTTGGTCTTCCTGCCTCAAGTCTCCCAATTCAAGTCAGCTGTCAATTGATTTCCCTAAAGCACAGGACTGACCCTGTCACTTCTTCATTCAGTAGATTTCAGTGGCTCCATATCTTACTCATGATCAAACATAAAATCTTCTATTTGGCATTCAAAGCCTTTCATAACCTGGCCCCTTCCATATATGTGTGTATGTATATGTACATATGGGTATGTGGGTGTGTATATTTTTTTAATACTCCTCAAACTCCTTCCCCCAGCCCCTGATGTACTCTGTGATCCAGAGACACTGGTCTTCTTTCTGTCCTTCAATCAAGATACTCCAATATCTCAGCTCTGGTCATTTTCACTGGCTGGCCTCCATGCCTGACACTCTCTCCCCACTCATTTCTGCCTTTTGGTTTCCCTGGATTCCTTCAAGTCCCAGCTAAGATCCCATCTTCTACAAGAAGCTTTTCCTGATCCCCCTTTAATGCTTCCCTCCAAGATTATCTCCCTTTATTCTCTCAATAGCTTATTTGTACATAGTTGTTTACATGTCTTTCCTATTAGGCTGTGAGCTCCTTGAGAGCAAGGGCTGTTTTTTTGCCTTTCTTTGCACCCTGCACACTTAGCACACAGTGCCTAGCACACAGGAGGCTCTTCAGTGAGTACTGACTTGACTTGGCTACCAGTGTGACCTTGAGCAAGTCACTGAAACTTTCTGAGCTTCAGTTTCTTCATGTATAAAATGAGGAGGTTGGACTCCATTGCCTCTGAGTTTCCTTCTAACTTTAAATCTGTGATCCTGTAATAAAGTCAAGTGAGATAATATTATGCATGTAAAGTGCTTTACAAATCTTTAAGTATAATATCAATGTCACCTTTTAATTATTGTAATGTGTAACTCCCAAAAATGCTTCTAATTTCCATCTCCCTAATTGGAACATTCTCCATCTGGAACCTCACCTATAGAGATTATTTTCCTCACCTCCTTAATCTACTCAGTTTCAGGTCTGTGGCCGATCTGGGGTCAAGCTGTTTTTATTGATGGCTAGGTGAAAACTGACCTAACCCATTATACCTAGCCAGGCTCACACCATGCTTTATATCTCATCCATCCACCCAACCTGAAACTGGGACCAACCTGGGCATCCTGCCATTTGCTCTGGCAGTCCTCCCCCTTCCACCCTTTTACTCCTGCTTTGAGTGCTAACCATATCAGTACTACAACTGCTACTGGAAAGGATATGACTATCTGTTGTCTTAGAGCTCTCCTCAAAATCCCTTTGACTCCAGACCAAAACTTCCTTCCCTAAACAGCCCTCTCTGTGTTGTATCCTTCATTAGAATGTAAGCTCCCTGAGCATGAGGACGGTCTCACTTCTAGATTTTTATTCCTAATGCCTAGTACATAGTAGACTTTTAATAAATGCTTTTAAATTCACTTGGTCACTAGAAATAACATCAATATTTCCCAGGGGAATGGGCTGCCTTGGGAAGGAGAAACTTCTTCCTTGTTGTAAGTCTTAGGAGTCTGAATGACTGAATATTATAGAGTGGATGACTTATCAGTTACAGGTTGGATAAATGGCCTTTAAGGTCCTTTCCAACACCAAGACTGTTAGATTCTCTGACAAGACAAGAGCACCGGCAATTTAAATATGATGATGATTCTGGGAGCATGTTCTTTGCCATCTTTTATCGTTAGTATTTGGTGTGGGTGGACCTAGGCTTACAGGTGAATATAAGAATTCCATTTACCTGCAGAATAACTTAAAGTTGTAGATGTGTTTTGATTGACAAGGGTAAGAGAGTTGGGAATATACAGATGACTTCAGAGACTAGCTCGTTTCTTATGCTTGAGAGTTAATAATATCTCAGAAAACACGACTAGCCAGATTCCCTCTCAAGAGCCCCTCTCTTGGGTCTATGGCTTGATGCATGGGAGTAATTAATTACTTAAGTGTGTATCTCTGCACCTAGATTATTCTCAAACCCAAATCTAAATGCACAGCTCCCAGCAAAAGCCGTTTGTATCCCTTATTCCTCATTTTCAAATCTACAAACAGTGTGGGGGACAGGAAAGAGAGGTAATTCCCTTTTATTTACCTGTTCTTTGAGTCAATAAACATTAAGCACTTGCTACCTACCAGGCACTGTGCTAAGCTCTGAGGATACAAATAGAATTCAATAAGAGGCAGTCCCTGCCCTCAAGCAGCCTACATTCTAACAGGAAAAGACAACATTTAAAAGGAAGATGAAAAGACTGGGGGAAGGGGCACTTGCATTAGGGCATGGTGGTGATGTTCAGAGAGTCAGAAGAAGAACTGGAAGAGAAATGCTGAGCAGCTGGCCTGGGTCCTTCCTCAAAATGGAGGTTTTGAAAATTTTTCTGTTAACTAATGATATCTGTATTATCTATACCCATGGTGTTGCTAATAAGAATAAAATGATGTACTATCATGGAAAGTGCTTTGCAAACCTTAAATTTATTATTATTAATTTAAGGATTTTATAATCAAAATGAAGTCCCTTGCCAGATTTGATCTCCAATTGGCAAGCACTTAATTTTGCTTTATATAAGGTACCACTTCGGGAATTGGAACACAGAACTCTATGCCACATCTTTTACTGTACCTGAACACTTAAATGTCATTAAATAGATTAATGTTTTTAAGGCTATTGGAATACATCTGCATCCCACTGCCAGTGAAGGTTCATCTAATCACTGGCATTAAGGAGATGGGAATGAAAGCAGAAGGGATATTTATGAGGTAGAATAAAAGTGGGTTAGAGCTGGTATGTAGAAGAAGAAAGAACAATCAAAGCCCTAAAGATGAGCCTGGGTGACTAGCTGTGTTCATGAACAGAAACAGAGATGTTGTGGGAAGTAACAAGATTTGAGGGTGACATGAGCAGTTCATATTGATATCTTAGATGTGTTGAATTTAAGATACTCCAAGGTAACCATGTAGAAATGGAGACAGTTGGCAACATGGTGATGGAACTCTGGGCAGAGGTTGTTGGTAGAAATACAGATGTTAGATTCACTTCATAAAAATGATAATTAATATGATCATAGTAGATGAGATTACCAAGGGGGAGAATTAGAAGGACAGAAGATAAAATGACATAAATTGTAGGCTCATAGAAATTTAAAGGGGTAAAGATAATTAGCCAACAAATAGAAGAGAGAAACAGTCTCATGAGAGTAGAATTACACAGAACCTGAAGAAAGAAAAAATATCTAAGAAGAAGGGATTGTTCAACAGTATCAAATACTACAGAGAGGTCAAGGAGAGTGAGTATAAGAAAATGGACATTGAATTTCCTAATAAGGAAGATATTACTGACGTTGGGGAAAATTGTTTCAGTAGAGTGGTGGGTAGAGTCAGATTGCAAGGAGATGAGTAGAGAGGAAGTAGAGGGAGGAAGTATAGACTCCTCTTGCGAAAATAAGATAGGGATGAAAATACTAGAAACAAAGTAAGCAAGCATTTGACTACTGAGTATACTTTCTGGATACATAGCAAAATGAAGACTTATAGGCTTTCCTCACATAAGATGTTGCCCATGTGTACATTAAGATGTACATGAGAAGATATGTGATCATGGAAAGAACTTTGTTCAACAATCTACTGAGTAACGGCAGGAAGAAAGAGAGGGAGGGAGAAAAGAAAGAAGGAAGAAGGAAAATAAATATTCATTAAGCTTCTGTTATGGACTAGGTACTGTACTTTGAGCTCTACAATTTATTTAATTATTTTTGGGGGGTAAATCTTATTCTCACAACAACCCTGAGAGGTAGGTGGGTACTATTGTCATCCCTATTTTACAGTTGAGGAGACTGAGGGAGGTCACTTAACCTCTGTCTGCCTCAGTTTTCTCAACTGCAGAATGGGAATAACAATAGCACCTACCTCCCAGGATTGTTGAGAGAAGAATTACAAATAACACAAAGATGAAAAGTAAACCACAGTATATCATCAAATGATTATTTGCCTGCTAGAAATCGAACAAAAGTAGTTTATAGATTTTTGTAAATCTGTGTGCTGGGACTTAAAAGATAGGAATATATACCAGCAGGAGGGGCTTAGATAGGGAGATTAGCTGATCTAGATGCATCTAGCAGATAGCAATGACCTGAGAAGGCAAGGTGGTCAGTGGTCAGTCAAAATAACTAAACAGGTTCAGGAAAGAAAGTGTATTTCAGAGCCTAGGAGATTGGTCAATCAACAAGCATTTATTAATCACCAACTATGTGGCAGGCACTGGAAATACAAAGAAAAACAGAAGACAATCCCTCTTCCCAAGGAGCTCACAGACTAATGAGGGAGATAATATGCAAATCCCTATATACAAATAAGATATATACCATGGAAACTGGAGGTAATCAAGAGAGGGAGGTGCTAGCATTAAGGGAGATCAGGAAAGGGCTGTGTGGGATTTTTTTTCTTTTTCCTGGGACTTAAAGGAAGTTAGAGAAGCCAAGATAGAGAGATAAGGAAAAGAATTCCAGGCCTCGAGGACAGCCAGTCATCAAAAGTAAGGAAGTATAAAGGATTTAACAAGCTTGGTGCTAGTACACATTTTTATAACCTCAGCTCCCAATGTATGCTGTTTTGTCCTCTGCTCTGATTTTATACTCCCTTGCTGTGTGTAAACAGATGAAGGTGTTGATTTTGGACAGAAAAAGATGAAACTTGCAGATAAAACCAACTTCTGGGCTTACCTCACATTCATCAGTGCTGGGTAGATTTTAACACAGCCAGAAAGAATTAGTCAAAGGAAGATAGACTTCTGAGTAAGGGAAATCTGTAGTGTAATCTAGACATAAAGCTGAAATAACATGGCCCCTTGGTTAAGTTCTGAGTTGTTAAGTTGTTTTTTCAGTCGTGTCCAACTCTCTGTGACCCCATTTTGGGGTTTTCTTGGCAAAGATACTGGAATGATTTGCCATTTCCTTGTCCATCTCATTTTATAGATGAAGAAACTGAGACAAACAGGATTAAGTGACTTGCCCAGGGTCACATAGCTGGTAAGTGTCTGAGGTCCAATTTGAATTTAGCAAGATGAATTTTCCCAATTCCAGGCCCAGCACTCTATCCACTGTGCCACTTAGCTGCTCTAAGAGCTGAGGTTTAAAATCTGAGATGGTGGTAAAGCTAATGGGAATTATTGAAGCTTGGATATAATGTTTTACAACATGTCAAGCTCAGCATTTGGGGATTCTCTTCAGAATGAGACTCTCCTAAGAGTTACTTCAAAAATTGTTGTGGAAGATTCACTTGTAGCTCCAGGAAATAACATAGTAATCCCTTTTATATACAGTGCTAATGTTCTCACAGTTTCCAGGTCTCAGAGACAACATTGCTATAGAGCTCTGGATTTGGAATCAGAAGACTGGGGTTTACATCCTATCTGTCTGACTGTGGGCAAGTAATTTAATCTCTCTGCTTCAGTTTCTTCATCTGTAAAATGAAAGAGGTGAAAGCAAATATGAGAGGACCCTTCTAGCTAAGAATCTATGATCTCTCGTATTTTCAGTCTCTCCCTTTCTACCAGCTCCTTGGCCTAAAAACAAGGCCAAGCCTCCTCCATCTTTAAAAAATAAAACCCTCAGTAGAGTCTACCTTCCCCTCAAGCTACCATCCTTTAACTCCCCTTTCCATTTTGGCCAAACTCCCAGGAAAAAGCAATCTACACTTGTTGCCTCCACTCTCCTCTCACTTAACTCCTCAACAATTTACAATCTGTTTTCTGATCTCATCACCCAACCCAACTGTTCTCATGCTTCTTGACTTCTCTATTGTGTTTGTCACTGTCAATCACCTTCTCCTCTAGGGTACTCACTCTTCTCTGGGTTTTACTACTATCTTCTCATTTTATTCCTACCTATCTGACATCTCCTCCTTTGCTGACTCATCATCCATATCAAGCTCCCTAACTGTGACCCCATCCTGGGACCTTTCCTCTCTCTATACAATTTGACTTAATGACTCATCAGCTTCCATGGGTTTATTCATCATATCTACATAAATGACTCTCAGGTCCATACATTCATCCCTAATTTCTCTCCTGAACTCCTAAATCCATCTCCTAAATCTCCAATTGCCAAATAGACATTTTAAAGTAGGTGTTTTATAGGCTTCTTAAATTCTACTTGTCTAAAAAAAAATTCATTACCTTTCAATCCCAAAGTGACTTCTGTTTTCATTTTCCTATTAAGAGCACCATGAAACTTTCAGTCACCCAAGCTTACCACTTTGTGATCCAGTCAAACTGTCATTCTTTCTTTTCCTCACACATGACACACCATCTCCCCATTCCATGCCTTTGTAATTGGCAACCTCCATGCCTGGTGTGCACTTCCTACTAACCTCCACTTCACATAGTCCCTCTCTTTTTTCAAGACACAGCTCATATATCACCTTCTGCTATTGTCCTCCCTCCCTAATAACACCTTGGATTTAATTAGTTAATTAACTATTATTTGGGAGGCATTCTCATTTTTTTTGGTGTAGGCACCTATATATGTATGTATGTAAATATTATATACACACACTTATCTCCACTGATGGAGAATATAATCTTCTTGAAAGTAGAGATTGTTTCATGCTTTGTGTATGTCTCTCTAACACCTGGCACAGTGTCTGGCACATGATAGACACTTATTAAATGTTGATGGAATGATTCTAGAATGAAAGGAAGGGACCTCTGCCTTTTCAGGTACAGACAATTTCCACAACTCTAAGGGACTTATATAGACATGGGCATCACGGACTTTACCTGTATCCATAGTCATTTTTCTCCAATGCCCCAATACATTCATATTTCATTATATTAATGTACCACAATTTATTCAACCATTTTCCTCACTATTGGAGATTTAAATTGTTCTCAGGTGTTTATAATAATAGGTAAAGTATTATAAATTTATTATTTATTAAGTGCCGATTATGTGTTGGGCACTATGTAGGTACCAGGGACACAAATACAAAAGCAAAACAATGCAAATACTCAAAGAACTTACATTCAATCAAAGTATTTTAATAGAGAGCTCTTTGGTGGTGGTGGTGGTGGGGTGTTGATACTACTTTCAGTATATATTCCCCAAAACAGAATTAATAGGGACTTCAAAATTTCAAATTTCTTACTTGGTACAAACATCTAAATTGATCAGAAATGACTCATACTGAGAAAAAATTCTTAAATAATACAAAATAAATAAGACAATTATTCCTGAGAGGTGAATAGAAATGGCTTACCAATTGATCTGTTTGTTCAAGGTGACTAGCATGCAGCTACCTGATAAGTGTGGAAGAGCCAGAAGCAAGGAATACTTTTTGGGCCTACTTGGGAAAAAAAAAAAGAGGCTAAGCGGGACAAAGATAGAAAGCTCTGCTCTCTGGGCCCACCAGAAGGAAAGAAAATGAGCCAAAAAGATTCTATTTTTCTAACCACTGAATAGAAAATAGAATGAGAGCTAAGTCAAGAGATACCTGTGACCAACCAAGAGGCATTCTGTGATGATTCCAGAAAACTTGTGTCTTAAATCTTCATATACTACATCAAGTCTAGTCAGTTCACATGCTAGAATTCAGGTCCTAAGCTCCTCCCCCCTGAGGTAAGGAAATACCTTATTTTTCACATTCTAAACTCTTCCTAGATCTGAAAGTCAGTAAAAGTCTCTTAACTGCCAAAGGGCAAGTCAGCAAGGGAGTCGTGCCCTGTTCACAATAGAAAGCTACCTTCTCAATCCAATGGAGCTACTCTTTCTGGAGACCTGCTTAATAGGCTGAAGTCAAGCAAGGGAAAAAAATGAGGTATTATTCTATCCCAGCCCTTCATTTCAAATGCTAGAAGCTGTCAGCTGTTAATTATTATGTCAAGAACAGCTGAGCAGGCAGAATCCTAAAAGCATCTTTGACAGTTAACAAAAAATAATGAATAGTTTTAACTGAAGTCCTTGGAACATTTCTGCCACTGTTTTAGTTAGTGCTATATATAACTGACATACTATCTTAGAATGCCTGCATCACTGTTATGCAGTGTTATTTCAATCACAGTTTGGAAAATTGTTCAGTTTTTTAAAAGATTAATGTGTAACACTGTGGTACACCACATGGAATATGTTAGTCACCTTAGTTAACAAAATGAGACAGACTCGAGATTATGTGTCATAACATGACATGTTAATTGAAAATCATGAAAAAAGTCCGTAAACTGTGACTTTTGAGGTAAAAAAGGAATTTGAGGAAAGATATAGATTCAAATTCTGTATTCAAAATCTGTTTGCCATAAATTGTTTAGTATATCTTTAGAGACTCCCCCATTAGGTGTGCCATTTCCAAAGGAACTGTATACCAAAAATTAACTTAAAGAAATGATTGTCAGGGAGGCTAGGTGGTATAGTGAATAGAGCACTGGCTCTGGAGTCAGGAAGACCTGAGTTCAAATCTGGCCTAGACACTTAATACTTACTAGCCATGTGACCTTGGGAAAGTCACTTAACCCCAATTGCCCTGTCTTCCCCCCTCCAAAATGCCAAAAAAAAAATTATTGTAGGCTGAACCATAGATGTCATTCCTCAGGATTATAAGGATATTGGTTGGTTCCTTTCTTGTAGGGTTTTCTGTCTGTAATAACAGGTTTAAGTAGTGGTACTCCATGTATATAGCACAATAACTCTTTTATATGGCTGGTCCTGACCAGGCTTAGATTCTTTTTGCCTCAAGGGCTTATCTCAGTTAAATCTAAGGCCATATATCTATTTTATTCTCTTTCTGGTTTTAGTTTGTCCTTTTTATAGAAAATTGTGCTTGCCTAGGGTTTGATATCAGTAAGCTCTAGAATTTCCATGGCATCAGTGTTTGCTCTTCTCTCTTTCCCCCTACCCTCTCCCCCATGCCTCAGGCATGTTGAAGCAGGGATATATTTTCTGGCTTTCTAGAGAGATCTAAACCTCTTCTGAAATATCTGCCCATTGCTATAATTAATCATACCAGACAATGGCATAATGAACACCTGCTTTTTCTTAAAAAAGAGGGAACATTTATTAGCAATAATGATAATAATAAACAATTGAGGAAAGAGTTCTTAAAAAGAAAACAGCTTTCTGCAAAGGGAATAGAACCATTTTCTCCTAATCTCTACTCTCTTTCAAAGGGAGGAAGGACTAGGAAGAAATTATCCATCAACTTAATGGAAATAAAAGCTTTGCATTGAACTCCCTTTAACAGTTGAGGGGGAAAAGGAAGAGAAGCAAATGTCCCTCCCAACCCCCTGCAACTGATCTTCAATCTCACCACCATGTACCATCAATTCTTTGCCAGGGTAAAGAGTCACTCCTAAGTTTACCATCTTTCTTAACATGAGTTTACAGGATTGCAGAGAAAAGTGAGGAGGTAGGTGAGCAAAAGATATCTAAAAGTCCCTAGACCAGCGGTTCTCAACCTGTGGATCGTGACCCCTTTGGGGGTCGAATGATCCTTTCACAGGGGTCACAGGGGTCACCTAAGACCATCAGAAAACACATATTTCCGATGGTCTTAGGAACCAAGACATCACTCTTCTATCTGTCTCCAGGCAGGTCTGCCCATATGCAGATATGCCCACATATGAATATTAAAGGATCATGGCATTAGGAAGGTTGAGAACCACTGCCCTAGACCTTGTTCATGTATTTCCTCTCCTGTGGTGTGACCCAGAAGTATGACTAATCCAATTTCTCTCTCCCAAGAGCCTTTTAAAACAGTCCCAGAAAACCAATCATATGTTCAAACTTCAAAGATATTATCAAACTGTTGAATTCTGGAGTAGTATCTGCTTGAAACTCTCACAAAGGTGATACATAGTAGAAGCTTCAGAGTTCTGATTTAATGCACCTTTTCAACAGAGCAGCCATTTCAGATACAAACTATCATTTTCATGGACCTTCAAGTTAAAGGGAAATTTAAGAGTCGCTAGGAGCTAATCTCTTTATTTTATAGATGAGGAAACTGAGGCCTGCTGTTGTGAAGTCACTTGCCCAGGGATAATATAGGTAGCTAGCAGTAGAGAAGGCACAAGATCTTCCAATTACCACTATATCACCTTGCTTTTACCAGTCATATAGGGTTTCTTTTTGTAATGGGTAGAAGTCTGGGCAAAACATGGATCCAAGATTTGAGAAGAGGCTAGGAGTTAGGCAAGTCAAAGACTCTCACAAATATAACCATTTAGATGATCAACAGAATCTGCTTTTCACCCATAGAGCATTAAAATTCTTCCTATGGAGAAAATCAGTCAGGTCCTCATGTCCCGGGAGATTTTGTAGCTAAATAGGCCATTTCTGTGCCACACCAACACCCTAGTTACCAGAAACGTAATGATTAGTCTGACTCTTTTTCTCCACCCCTCCTCATAATTTCAGCTACTCAATTCCTACTTTAAGGATCAAAACCTATCATAGGTTTTGGCACCAATGTAGCCTTAAGCAGAGGGAAGTATAAAAATTCTGGGATCCAGAGCAGGAGACAACTCAGCCTCAAATCTGCCTAACTGTTGGTCCTCCTCTGACCCTGTATCCCCATTCCAGGAAACAAGTTTTTGCTTTATTCCTTATAAACAAATTCCCTCCTTATAGCTTAGTTATAGTAATTGGTTCCTAGCTTAGTTTTCTAGCTCTGTTGGGATAAAGGACACATCATAGTGGTGCTGGGAATGATAACCCACGGGGAACTATCCCTGAACTATAGCCTCAATGGCTGGGTCCTCTTCCAGACTTCTCTCACACTGTGCTCTACCTGTTTGCTGTGATATTTCCCTGTGACCCATGGCTAGAACTCCTTGAAATTGATCTATTACTTTCCTGTACTGCTGATTACGGCCAGAGTCCAATGCTATGCTCTACCTGCTTCTCTGGATACTGTCTCATAGTGTCTACTTCTGCAACCTTTCCTGATCACCTACCCTGCCCCTGCAACTCTATATTAGTTTCCATATCTCCTCTATTTTCTGTCTGATATATCCCAGATCTACCCAAGTCCAAGTTCTGACATGAGTATTCTCAGAGAATCACATAAACTCAAGTATTGCTCATGCAGTCTCAGAGTTAGAAGAAATTCCATTGACTCTTTGGCTCAATACACCTGAAAAAGAATTCCTTCTACAGTATGTTGGACATCCAGATTTGTTATCTAGGCTTTGCTTGAACACCTCCATCAAGGAGGAACTCATTACCTCCTAAGTAAACTCATTCCACTTATAAGCAGCAATAATTGTTAGGAAGTTTTTCCTTATGTTGAGCCTTAATGTGTTTCTGTATTACTTTATTATGGAGCTTCTTCCATGTGAATCACAGGGTCTCAGATTTGGAAGGTCTATAAAAGACCATCTGAGGACAACTTCTTCCCCTCACCCCCAACATCCTAACAAGTAGCCATTGAGTCTTTGCTTGAAAACCTCTGGGAACAGAGAGAGACCAACTTCTCTGTGGCACTATTACTTGAAGGCTCCCATGTTTCTGTAAGTAGGATGATGCTGCCTCTTTGAAGTATGGTACAGACATCATTAGACTCTGCACATAAGTCCCAGTAGCATTTATATAGGTTTTAAATTTTACAAAGTGCTTTTTGATAATATTATCTCATTTGATCCTCACAATAGCTCTGTGAGGAAGGTGCCATTATTATTATCTGATTTTAGAGATGAGAAAACTGAAGTTTGGTAGGGTTAAGTGGCTTGCTCAGGGTCCTATAACCAGTGTCTGTGGCAGAATTTGGATTTAGGTATTTCTGACTCCAAGTTCAGTACTCTGTGCTATGTATCAAGCTGCCTAGTAATCAAACACTTGAGATCAGAGACCTGATCTCTGAAGAATAATATAAGATATCCCAAAAGTCTTAGTGCAGTTTTAAGCATTACTAGCTACTTTAAGTATTATTACTAAAAAAAAAAAAAGATCTGCTAGCAAGACTTTTTAAATCTTTACTAGCTTAAAACTCTACTAAGATTTTTGGAAGCCCTTGTATTACCTTAACCAATAGCTTTCACCCAGGAGGATCCTTAAGCTTTTCCTCAACAGTGCATATTTGTAAATTACCGATAAATAAAATTTTCAGTTAAGAGAATTAGCCCATTTAAGTAGTGAAATTGCCCAGATCAAGCTATGCATAAAAATTGTATGTATGTATGTATGTGTGTATGTATCTATCTATCTATGTATCTATCTATCTATATACATATATATATATACACATAGCCTTGAGAATCATCTGCTTAGAGAATGAAAATTGAAGCCTTGGCAGTAGGAACAGAAGATCAAGAGCTTAGTTGTGGAGAATGTCCATGTTCAGGGCACCCTTTGATAGAATTGCTTTGCATCTATGAGCTAGCCCCAAATTTCTAGATGAATTTATGAAATATAGCACATCGAAAAGTGTGTTCACTGCCCTTTAGGGCAGAAAGTGGTTATATACTCCGTTGAACATCAAATATAATGCCTTGTATACAGTAAGCCTTCAATAATTGTTTATTGATTGAATTAGAAAATACAGCAAAAGTACAATGTAGTGCAGAGGACAGTGTTATCAGAAGACCCAGGTTGGAATGCTAGATCTGTTAGCTACTATCTATGTAATTTTGGGCAAGTATCTTAACTTTCCTGTGCCTTTGTTTCTTCATCCATAAAATGAAGGTATTAGAGTAGATCACCTTTAAAGTCAAACCCAGATCAAAATCTATGGTTCAACTAACTGCACTCATATTAAATAGAAATAGATATATGATAAGAAACCAGTGTTTTAGTTAGAAGCAGACTAAGCCAAATTGTGGTGACAGTGAATATTTAGTCCTTGCTGCACATTTATAGAATACTTACAATATGGGGAAATAAGAATTATTGTCTATATAGAGTGGTTACAAACAAAGCATTCATTGTAAGATCCTGAGATGTCAAGGAAAGAATAAACTATTATTTACTTACTAGACCCGGAAAGTACACTAATATATTTTAGAAATGTTTCCAATTTTAAGAATTGATACAAAAAGTGTTCATGTTAAATGTAATTTAATCAAAATATTTAATTCACTGAAGTATCTCTTTCCCTCTTGAACTCTAGTTAATCTAGGCTTCGTTGTACTCAATAAAGTAATTAGGTTTAAGAAGTCATAATTAAAAATGTAAATCTCAGGTTGCCTCTCAGTTCAATTACTTCTCCTACAGAAAGAGACTGACAGAGACAGAGACATAGATAAAAGAAGAGAGAGAGAGAGAAAGAGTCCTCTTCATCCCCCTCTTACTGACCACTTTATCCAAGAGCTGGACTAGAAGAAACTAGTAATGTATCTAGGAATGATAGACATCCAAGGAAAGGCAGCTTCAGGAAGTATGATCCCTTGTGCCAAACGGGAGCCCCAGTTACGAATTCTACAAAGGCACCAATAGCCAGAACCTGACAGAGAGCTACATGTATGGGAAACTTCATGAAGGGAAAAGAGAACTTCTATAACAGGAAGTTGTGAATTACCCTGTTGTTACATCCGTTCTTCAGACATGTTCCTCAATACTTTTGTACCTTGTTTGTTCTTATCCTCCCCTTGGATCCTATGTATATTTGTGGATGAATGTGCCCCAGGCTTTTGTGAGGAATATTTTTGTATCTACTGTTCTTGCTAAAGTCTGGCTGATTATTAGTGGCAAGCATACTGGTGGGGGCTCATGAGCCACAGTTCTAGAAATCCAGATCCTCAAAGTTACCTTAAAACCCTAATTATAGTAGTGGTTGCCTTCTGGGGACCAGGCTGGCCAATTTAAGTGCAGGTAGGGAAAGTAGTCCTGGACAAGGTTACACTTTTATCCTGTGATTTCAAAAGCAAAGCAAAACAAACAAACAAAAAAACCCAACCCTCCCACTAATAGAGGAATAAAGGAATAAGGAATTCATAAGGAATAAAAACAATAGCAATCGATTACTTAACTGTACCAGTCACTGTACTAGGTGCCAGAGACACAAAGGCAAAAGTGAAAGCCCATCTCTCAAAGAGCTTATATACTATAAAAGGGGATCTCTCTCTCTCTCTCTCTCTCTCTCTCTCTCTCTCTCTCTCTCTCTCCCCATTTCTCTCTCTCTCTCTCTGTTTTTCTCTCTCTGTTTCTCTCTCTCTCTCTCTCTCTCTCTCTCTCTCTCTCTCTCTCTGGTTCTCTCTCTCTCTTTCTCTCTGTTTCTCTCTCATGCACACACACACACACACACGCATGTGTGTGTGTGTGAGTATTATGTATATGTATATACTAATAAACACAAGGTAATTTGGGAGAACAGAAATATTTGCAGCTAGGGTAATCAGAAAAGGCTTCACATAAAAAGTGACAATGGAGTTCAGCCTCAAAGAAAACAAGAGATTCCAAGAGATAAAGGTAACAAAGGAGTGCTGGGGACAGCCAGTGGAAAGGCACAGAGATAAGAGATGAAGTTTCAAACAACAGTAAGAAAAACTATTTGGCTGTAGTGTGGAGTAAATAAAAAAAGAGTAATATTAATAAGTCTAGAATGATAGATTAGTATCAGGTTGTGAAAAGCTTTTAGATGCCAAACAGGAGTTCATATTTGATTCTAGAGGTAATGAGATCCATACTAGAGTTTATTGAGGGGGAATCAGGGTGTGTAGGGGGAAATGTTCTTATACTTAAGGAAAATTACTTTGCTATCTGTTTGGAAGATGGTTTGGACAGGGGAAAGGCTTCAGGTAGGAAAACCAATAATGAGGCTATAGCAATAGTTCAGATGAGAGGTGATGAGGACCCGAACCAGGGTGACAATTGTGCAAGGAGAGTGAATAGAAGCAAAAGACATAAAGGAGGTGGAAACTACAAGATTTGGCAGCTCCTAACAATAAACTGTAATTATTTCAAAGCAGTTAAAATTATGAATTTTTTTCTAATATCATGCCATTTCTGATATCCACACTGTAAATTTCAACTACATTAATATTTCCAGGATTTCTTCTGGTGGGATCAAAATTTTGGTTCTGATGATTCTGAACCACAAATTTGATTTAATAATCTGTTAGTGAATTTCTAAGAAAGAATCCTTTTTTTGGATGATTAAAGTGTACTGCTGTTAAAAGTTCTCAACAGGAGACATTTGTCATCTACCAAAAATAACAAGAAGCAATAGAGAAAATATTGAGTAATATGTTAATATTTGAAACACATGCTCTACATTACTTGATCCATTCTCAGTTTCTTAGTACATGTCACAAGAGGAAGCAAGATTATATACTTTATTTTAATAGTCACAGGCCACTATTGCATTTAACATAAATGAGCAGAGTGTAAAACAATGAGCTTACTTAGCTATTAAGGAGCAATTCTTTACTGGCCTTACTTTTTACTACTATGGAAGGTGATAGCTGTGATAGATTACAAATTTAACTCTGCACTTTTATGAGAGAAGACAGTTATTTTGACACAATAATAAGAGGGTTAGAGAATGACATATTATAAATATATGAAACTTAAGAGATTTGCCTGCTAAAAATCAGGAAGTCATTTTCAAAAGCGGTCTCATTTTGTTTGCTTCATGTTTTTAAAGTACACTTTAGTTGCTACAGTGAGGACAAAGCTTAGGAAGGTAATGTCTTGATGGTTATTATTTTTTTAAATTTTGTTAATTTTTTTTAACTGCCACAACAACAGTTTTCCTAAATACCTCCCCCATTCCAGTCCTCCCTTTTAACAAAGAAAAACAAACTGGGTTCCATAGCTGTCTGTTCATATCTGTCATATGCAGCATACTAGTTATCTGATCTTTGGATTAATTTTTTTTCTCCTCTGGAATAATTTTTGATTATTGCATTTATTTGGAATTCAGTTGCCTTTTGTTGTGGTTCTTATTGACATTATCGTAGTCATTGTGTATGTCGTTTTCTGGTTTCTGCTTACTTTGTTCTGCATCAGTTCATACTAGCCTTCCCATCTTTCTTTCAATTCTTATTTGTCATTTCATATAGAGCAGTAACAGTTTATCACAATTATATTCTACAGTTTATTCATCCATTCTCCAGTCTTTGGATACTCATTTTGTTTATGGTGCTTTGCTACCAAAAAAGTTTGCTAATTACATTTTCTAACCACAGGAGACTATGGCACTTCCATACAACATGGTACAATGGAAAAGAGAGTTGGCTTAGGAGCCAGAAGATTCAGGTTCTAGTCCCAGCTCTGCCACTTGCTACTTGTGAGACATTAGGCAAAGTCATTTAATCTCTCTGACCATACTTTCCACATCTGTAAAATAAAGTGGTTGGAATAGGTTACTTTTGAGGTTCCTTCCAAGACTAAACTTATGAAACTCCATGATAGGTCATATCTATCAGATTGGTAGAGATTGCTGGTAAAAGATAATAACAAATATTGAAGGGCTGTGGGAAAAGAGGAATTCTAATGCACTACTGGTGGAACTGTAATTTGGTCCAGCCATTCTGGAAAGCACTTTGGAACTATGACCCAAAGTCATTAAACTGTACATTTTCTTTGATCCCCACAATAACACTACCAGGTCTGTAGCTCCAAGGAAATCAAAGAAAGAGGAAAAGGACTTTTATGTACAAACTAATTATAGCAGCTCTTTTTGTAGTAGCAGAAAACCAGAAACTAATGGATGCCCATCTATTGGGGTATATTAATGGAACAGAATGTTATTGTACCATATGAAATCACAAAATAGGTATTTTCAGAGGAAGTTAGGGAGACCTATATGACCCTATGTACAGTAAAATGATCAGAATCAGGAGAACAAGTTATATAACAACAAAACTATTAGACTTGAAAACTTATCAAAATAATGACCAACTGTGATTTTATTAGAGGATTGATGATGAAGTATGCTATAGACAGAGAAGGGATGGACTCAAGATACAAATTAAGACTTGAATTTTCAGACACAGCCAATGTAAGAATGTGCTTTGTTTGGTACAAATATTGGTAGTTGTAATGATCAGTTTTATTTTATTACTCTTTAAATTGGGTCATCTTTGATGAATTGAGTAAATTAGTTTAAATCAAAAAGCATTTACTAAGTACTTCCTATGTGCAGACACCGGGGATATGAGGGTAAAAACTCAATACCTGCTGTCAAGGAACACATTTTAATGGCATAGACAACATGTAACAGTAGTATCTAGATGATGCCAACCGGTGAAATCATATAGAAACTGAATCCTGTACACTGTGTATCAACTTGGAAAACCACAAATTAATATTATCTATGATGGATTTTTATTTATCTTGTTAAACTTTTCCAATTACATTTTAATTTCAGCAGAGAGTTTTGTAGCCACAGATAACCCCTATTGATGAGTTTAACACCTTTGATTAAACTAGGTGGTTATAAGATATATACACACTGAGAAGGAAAGGCATTAGCTTTAGCTAATTGGGAGGATTGTGGAAGGCCTCCTGCAGAAGGTAGAATTTGAGCTGAGTCTTGAAGGAAGAGATTAAGAGGCAGAAGTGACAAAGAAGAGCATTTCCTGTAGGATGACAGCAAAGATTTGGAAATGGAGGATGAAGTGTGTCTTGTTTGAGGAACTGAAAGTAAGCCAGTGTTGTTAGAAAATGGAGGAGAATAAAGTATAAGAAAGTCTGGAAAGGTAAGAAGGACCCAGGTTACAAAGAGCTTAAAGAAAGAAGTTTACGGTTGGTCTTGGAGGCTACTGGAGCTCATTAAGGGGTGGGGTAGGGTAACATGGACAGATAATTATATTTTAGAAAAACCACATTGGCAGTGAGTGGAGAATGGATTGGAGTGGGTAAGAGATTGAGACCTGAGGAACAGATAGAAGACTACTGCATAAATCCAGGTGAGAAGTCATAAGCAAACTAGAATAGGGTTGCATTCCAAGACAGAAGGTGACCTATTATAGAAGAGATGTTTTGAAGATAGAAAGAACTAAGATGTGCCAACAGATTGGATATGCAGGGGTGAATAAGGAGAGTTTAAAAATGTAAGCTTTCACTTTGAGCCAAGGGCATTTTTAAGACAGGGCACTAATAGTTGCAAAAGTCAAATCCTTGGAATTAGGTTATCTGGTGAAAACATTCAGAACAATTAATCTAAATACAGAGAAAGCAGCAATTCCAATGCTTTCTGTAACAATAACCTCCCCAACAATACAACGGCACTGGTTACCCTGAACGAAGCTTTTTGGGGGGCAGGAGGATTAATTCTCCTTACCTCCTGTTAAATCTAATTACTTGTCTTGATTACTAAATCTACAGAATTTTACAGCTCTAACGGCCAGCAAAAAAAAAGTCAAAACTTTCTTGAATCATTTTTAGGACCACAATATAACGCACGAAAAGAGAATAGACCAGGGAACAGGCAGAATAAGCTTAACTCTTGAGAAAAATTTTCTTATTCTCAAGAAAATTCCTTCAGTACCCATAAATTATATGAGGAAATAGGTCCTTGGAAAGAAACGCTGCTTCCTCGCCCCCTTCTCCCCTTTACTTCGGACTCGTTTGAATGCAGTTTAACCTAAGCTTATTTTACCAGGGTTCAAACTTGATTAATCTTTAAGGCCCACTTTGACTACAGCAGGTAGCTAAGAGACCCCCTGATCCCAGGGACGCTGGAGATTCATTCAGCAAAAGGAGACAGTGGTTACATCTCGCTGCCTGAACCAGCACTCTAGATGTGGGGGAAGGGAGTTGGGAAATTGTGAGTTCTCATTTGGCGGCTGGTTCTTCTATGTTGCCAAGCCGGACAGACCCGGCAGTCAGGAACTGTCAGCTCCCAGGTGTGCTGATGGGAGGAGTTCTAAGTTGCTTATCTCACTCTTGCAGATATCCTGCTAAACAGACAGATGGAAAGACAGGGGAACATCTCTTCCAGGAAAAAAAAAGTAGCCGTTATTAAAAAAAAAAAACAAACTTCAAGTACATACTATCCTCTCCACCAATTAACTCGGGGTGTTGTCGTACTCTCGGCTGGCTGCTCTGGTTTAGCTTTGTCCCAGGTCAAGGGGTCAAGGTCTCCATGTGAGACGCTTCCTGCATGGGACCCGGATGAGTTTTCAGATTCGTCCTCTGCAGCAAACGCATGAGAATAAAATTAAACACTGGCACATAGACGCCCTCTAATCGACTGTCAGGAATTTTCTCTCTAGAATAGAATGGGCTTAAGAAGGGAACTTTTCTCCCAATGGGGCAACTTCTTGGTCGGCTTGGCCCCAAAGAACAAATCTAGGAGCAACACGTGAAGAGGTCGCAACAAAGGAAAAATTACTCTCCAAAAATGGTTTGGGTTACCTAGGGAAGTTGTAGCTCCTCCCCGCAGATTTATCTTCAAACTAAGCGCGCAAATTGTAGGGTAGTTGTGTACTTCAATATGTTCCTCTATGGGCAGAGCTGGACTAGTCAGTTACCGAGGCCTCTTCCAACTCTAAGATGGATCTGGGGATTGCTCCCAGGAAGGAGTTGAAAGGGAAGATAGCACCTCAGTTATCATCTAGACCTAGACTAAGCCCACCACTTTAAAGGTAATGGGGACGCTGAGATTTATAAAGGTTATTTGCCCCAGGTCACACTGGGAAGTAAGAGAGCAAAGTCAACATTCAAATCCACGCCCTGCACTACTACTACCACTTTTCCTACTTCACCATACTGGGTCTCCTGATAAGCAATGACTGGTTCAGGGTCACCCAGTCACCCGGAAGCAGCTGGGGTCAAGAAACCCACGGTAAAATGTTCTCCTGATCCTGCTTACTTTGTCCTGTTTCATCAGTTCGTACAAGTCTTTGAATTCCGGATTCATTTCATAAAGTGCAGTAGCATTCTAGCACAAGTGCATTCTGCGATTTGTTCAGTCACTTCCCAATCTTTGGAGACTGATTCATTTTGTTTACAATTTCTTGACAAATTAGCTAATACTTTTTCTAACCGGTCTCTTCGCTTTGCAGTAACGTGATACGGGCGGAAAGAGGTCCGGCTTCGTATCATCCCAGGAGATATTTGTAAAGGGCGGTGCTAAGCACACAGAAAGAGCTTGATAACAGGCTGGTTGTTCTCCCCTTTCCTTTCTAGGTTCCATGGGCTTTGTGGGGCTAGGAGGGGCTAGAAGGACGGACAATTTTTCTTAGGATGGGGCAACATCTTGTACGTCTCTCTCCCTTCGCAGGGGGTGCTCTTCCGCTTTGGAGGCTCATTTAGCCCTCCCCCCTCCCCCGAGTGAGAAAGGCAAGAGACAGGTGGGCTTCAAAAGAGACCCCCTCTCCGTCCGTCTATCCTTATGCTCAGACTTTCCACGAATAATTTTAAAAGAGATTTTGGGTGTTATCACGAGGAGATCAGACCAAGAGGAACAACACTTCGGAAAATGAAACACACCCCTATACAGGATGGGGGGAGGGGGCCTGGGGACGCGCGACCCGCGGCCGCCCAACCTCTAATGAGCGCGCCCCACCAGCCTATGAATTCATAACAATTAATGCAATAGGGCGCGCAGTGACTCGGAGGCTGCGCGAAACCGGGTTCTACCCTGTCCTACCCTTTGCGTTTTCCGCACACTGAGAGACAGATCCCTCCGCGGCCCCGCCCCTCCTCGCGTTGGCTTGCCCCTTCTCATTCCAACGTGACTGCCGTGCGAGGTCGATCCTGTGGGGGACGGTCGCTGGGCGAATCTCCGCTCTGAGCGTCCCCTGCGCTGCTTCCTCCGAGCCCGCGGGGTCGCTGTGCTGCGGTACGAGTAGGGAGTCCCCCGGCAAAGTGATTGGCGGGTCGGGGAAGGCGGGGACGGTGTCGCCGGTGCCGAAGCCAGATCCCGAGCTTGAGCCTGAGCTTGAACCTGCGCCTGCGCCTGGACGGTGGCCCGGGCGGCGGCCCCGGTCCCGGCCCCCTACAGAGGCGGCCCCGGCGTGATGGCGGCCTCGGTTTTCTGCTGCCTACGCTGCTGCGTCGACGCCGGGACCGGCCACATCCCGCTGAAGGAGATGCCGGCCGTGCAGCTGGACACGCAGCACATGGGTAAGGAAGGCCAGTCCGCGCTCCTGCCCCCCCATATCCTTTTTTGGGTCAGAAGGGGCTGGCCCTGTCCCCCTTCCCCCAGGTGATCGGCGCGCCCTGTTCCCGCCGTCGGGAAAAGGCTCCCGGTTGCCCGTTGCCGGGTGGATTTCGCCCCTCTCCCCCCCGGGGTCTAGCTCTAGTGTCAGGTTTGGGGGTCAGAGGTCGGGGGCCAGAGGCAGCTGGGCTCGGCGCAAACCGAGACCCGGGTGCTTGTTTTCAAAGGGTTAATGATATTTGCCCCGGACAGTCTGGTGGCCCTTTGCGTTTGGGGGTGAGCCGTGCCCGTGTTCTCGCCGGTGTCACCTGCCCCCCAAATCATTCAAGTCCACAGGCATCCATTAAGTGCCCACTGTATACGTGCTGTAAGTAGCTGGAGATAACAAGAAAGACACCTGACAGTCCCTGCTCTGAAGGAGCCCACAGTGTAGTGGGGGAAGACAATATACAAACTACTTACAAACAGGACATATACAGGATAAAATGGAGATAATCAGGAGAGAGAAAGCTCTTGTCAATTATCCCTGCCCTCAGGAAGCTTCTGATCTAATGGGAGGGACAGCATGCAAAGGACTAAGTACAAATGAGAATGATACACACACATATTTCATATATATGTATATATATATATGTATATATATATATACACACACACGCACATATATATGATAAATTGAAGATAATCAGTGAAGGAATTTGTAAGTCTTTACTGCCCTCAAGAAGCTTACAGTCTCATGGGGGAGACAGCATGCAAACAGCTGTCTACAAATAAAATATATACAGGAAAATTAGAGTTTCGGGGATATGCCAAATCATTCAGTCATTCAAATCCTTCTAAGGATTTAATGGTGGAAAGCTGAAAAAAATTGATGTCTTCATAATAGAAACCATTTTCCCACCTGACTTTTAGCCTTTCTTCAGAGCCCTCCATTATTTTCCACCCTGCTCATTCTCATAGCTTCCCCTTTCTCTGTTTACTTGATCTTCATGCAACTTCTCTCCACACATTTTGATTTAATTCTCCCACTCTTAAAGTTTTCCTCATGTTATATCCACTAAACCTCACTTCATCTTTCTCTTAATCCACTCTTTGAAATGTCGCATCTTTCACTGAGCCTTTACCAATGGAAGCTAACCCATAGCTGCTGTTGTGGTTGTATCTCAAGACTCCATCCTTTGTGTTCAGCTCTTTTATAGTTTTCTACTTAATCCCGTAAGTAGTTCATCCACTATCATGAATTCAGATGCAGTTATCTTTATGTGGATTTAACCAAATCAATTTCTTTGTCTTAGATTTACAATATCTTATATAAAACTACATATCTCACTATCTATGGTAGACCTGTGAGATGACTGGCTCCTGAATTTAAACATTACAAAGACACAAATTCTTAATTTCCAATAAATCTTTCTCAGTTAATTAACTCTTAGTAGTAATTAGCAGTCTTCCACTTATTTCCCAGTCTTAGTGATATTCTCCCATACCCCCTCCTTCCCCCTGCCTATAATAGGCACTCTTAAATGGCTGATGATGTCTGCCACTGGAACATCAATATTAACACCTTCCCTAGAGAGTTTATGCTTTGGAATATATAGGAGAGACCACGTTGTGATTAGGTCTTTTTGTTACTTCAAGGAAAGAAATTCCATAAAATGAAGTCCTTATTGGATCTATGCTAGGACATTTCTTTTGAGGTATTCTTTAAAGTGCCAGTATAGTATCCCATATTGGGGGTGGGGAGTGGGGGTGAGTTACTCATTTGAAACACAAAACATTTAGGACAACCAGCTGTTATTGGAGAAAGAATTTGGCAATGATACTGGAATTTTTTAAAATTTTTATTGGAGACAGTAGGTGCTAATGGATCTCTAGTAAACACTGTTCTTAGTTTTGTATAATTTAAAAGAGAGTAGTACCTCTGCCATCACTGTCCCATGCATTTTTGTTGAGACATATGAGCAGCCTTTGTGTATCCACTGGTATCCATGGAGTATCAGAACTAGTGGAAGGTCCCAGCCTGACCAGTTTCCTGAGATCTGTGTAGGATACCCACATAGGATGTTCATAAGACGAGAAGGCATGCAAAAGTTTGGGTGTGCATCATTGGAGGGGAACATACCCACACTGATGACATCACAGTTCCACATATCTAAGTATTCATAGGTTCATTGATTTAAGAGATAGTAGAGATCTTAGCAATCTGAAGTCATCTATCTATTGAAGTAAAACTAAGAATGTTGCTCACTAGAAATCAGCAACTGTTGTTTCTAATAAAAATGATATAATCTCAATGTCCTTGACAAATTTTCTTAAATAATATATCAGTCCCCCTCCCACAGATTTTACTGTTTAAGGAAACAGCCCTGCAGAGATTAAGTGACTCATCCATGGTAAAATAAGGTAATGAGGGGGTGGCTGGGTGGCACAGTTCAGTCCTGGAGTCAGGGGGACCTGAGTTTGGATCCAGCCTGACTTGCTTATCACTTACTAGCCCTGTGACCTTGGGCAAGTCACTTGACACTAGTTGCCCTGCCTTCTCCCTTCCAAAAAAAAAAGCAAAATAAGGTAATAGTTACAGAAGCAGTGTTTGAACTCAGATCTTCTGACTCCCAATCCATTATTTCCATTATACCACACTGCCTCTATAATGACTCAGAGAGCCAATTCTGTTTTTGTCATTAGCACTGTTCCCTACTTTGCCCTAGAATTTTTAGGAGGAGTCACATCAAGAATTGACATGTCCATATCCTGCTAAGCTAGTGGTAGTGTAATGATATTACCAAACCCTAATTGTGGCAACATTCCATAGACATTGAGTGGCAATCATTTTCTCCTCACATCAGCAGCATCACATTTTTAAAAGTATACTATCCTATAGTTTTATCAGTTCTCTTCTTATTTCCAGATGCACATGCTTTTCTCTACCAAGATTTAAAGAATTTTACATAGTTTTACAGTGAACAAGTTTCATTACCAAAATTTAATGTTTCCCAAATCAACCTTCTACAAAATATATTTTAAGCTAAAATATGTATTTTAAAAGAGCAAAGTACATTTAATGATGGAGTTAACCAGGATGTTCAGCTACTCATTCGCAATATTCTGTAATTAATAGCTGTCTTAATGAAAATTTGCTGAGATACATGATTTTCTTTGAATGTTTAGTGGTTCACAAACACAGATGTCTAAAGCATATTTGTCTCTAAACTATCCAATGTAACTATTGGCTTGAAAAATTAGGCTCATTAACAACGCATGACTTAGCCTTGTTTTTTTTAAGCTACATGTATTAGTTTAAATTAAATTATTTAAGTGCTTGTCTAACAACTGGGTTTATATAGGTTGTTTTTAATCCAGAAGATTTTCTAACTATTAAGTATAATTTAGGGAGAATCTAATTTATTTTGTGTGATCAAAATTCAATAATATTTTGGTTTCTCTCAGCAAGACACTTACATATAAAAGTTCAAATGGATATGCTTTCTATCTTTTCAAAACATAGAATTGTTTTTCTAATGGCTGATTGAAATGGAAAGCATAATTGTATAATGTTTTAAAATGACTAACAAGTTTGTATTTTAATTTAGGAACAGATGTTGTCATTGTCAAAAATGGAAGAAGGATATGTGGGACAGGAGGTTGTTTGGCCAATGCACCTTTGCATCAGAACAAGAGCTACTTCGAATTCAAAATCCAGTCCACAGGTTGGTTAAGTTGTATTCTATGAAAAGCCTTAAGTATTGACAATAATTATCAATATAGGCAATAGAGGATTTGGCGGGGCTATAGGATGAGTACATTGATCATTTTCTTTGATCATGCACATGATAAAGGAAAGGTACATCAGATTTACAAAATGTTTTCCTCACCACCATAGGGCATGAAATAGTCCCATTTTACAGATGAGGTAACGTAACAGTTTTGTCACTGAATAAAATTACTCTTGTGAACCTAAGTGGGACTGAACTTGCTTCTACTCTTGTTAAAATACCCTAAAAACAGTCAGTTTAGGATTATCACAGAATTTGGAAAACTTCAACTCATTTCTCAGTCTAGGGTATTTTTTTTTTAAATTTCAAACTACTTTTACCTATGTAACTTTCATTATGGCTACATTGACTTATAACAGTATTGTACTTGGAGAAGTGCAGCATGAGTAACATTTTTCTATCAGTCTTTAAGTTCTCTTCAATCTCTCTTATACATTTAAATTAGATCTTTGCTCATATGCTACATAATTCTGTTCCCAATCACAAATTTCATATATAGAGAGAGAGCGAGAGAGCAAATATTTGTTTTCAAAAGTTATTTTAAAATATAGAATTCTTTTTTGTTTTTTTATTTTAAAAAATTTTATTTTTTTCCAATTACATGTAAAAACTAACTAAAAAATAACACTTTTTTAAAAAAATTTTGTCTTCTAGACTCTCTCCCTTTCTCCCATCCCACCTCATTGAAAAGGCAAGCAATTTGATGTAGGTTATACCCTTGTAGTCATGCAAAACATTTCCATATTAATCATGACCAAAAAAAAAAACCCAAAACCTCACATACAAAAAAATAAAGTAAAAAAGTATGCTTTGATCTGAATTTAAATTCTGTAAGTTCTTTATCTGGAGGTGGATAACATTTCTCATCTTAAGTCCTTTGGGATTATCTTAGATCTTTCTTTGTATTGCTGAGAATCGCTAAGTTTTTCATGGTTGATCTTTGTACAACATTGTTGTTACTCAGTAAACTGTTCTCCTGGTTCTGCTAACTTCACTTTGCTCATAGTTCATATAAGTCTTTCCAGGTTTTTCTGAAAGCATCCTACTCATTATTTCTTATAGCATAATAGTATTCCATCACATTCATATACCAAAACTTTTTCAACCATTCTGCAGTTGATAGGTATCCTCTCAATTTCAGTCTCTGCCACCACAAAAAGAGCTGCTATAAATATTTTTGTACATATAGATCGTTTTCTTTTTTAAAAAATTTTATTTTTATCTTTTTGGGATATAGACCTAATAATAGTATTCCTGGGTCAGAGGGTATATACAGTTTCATAGCCCTTTGGGCCTAGTTCTGAATTGCTGTCTAGAATGGTTGAATCAGTTCACAACTCCATCAGCAGTGCAATAGTGTTGCAATAAAATATGGAATTCTTAGTGTGTATAAAATAAATCTAAATCTAGACTTTTTTCTTTTTTTTAGGTTTTGTCTTGTCAGCTGGCTACTTGTGCCAAAATTCCCTTTACTTCCTGCTTATCTCTTTTAATAAGATCTGTTTTTGATTTTGCTTTATCTGAGATCATGATCACTACTCCTACTTTTTTTTTTTACTTCAACTGAAGCAAAATAAATTCTTTTCTAGCCCTTTATTTTAACTGTGTCTTTGTGTTTTAAGTGTGGTTTTTGTAAACACTATATTGTAGGATACAGGCTTTTTATCCACTCTGCTGTCAGTTTCTGTTTTATGGGTGAGTTCATCTCATTCCCTTTCACAGTTATGATTACTAACTGTATTTCCCTTCTTCCCATATTCCCCCCCTTTATGCTTCTCTTTCTCCTTTTGCCCTGTCTCTCCTCAAAAGTGTTTTGCCTTGGACTATCACCTTCCCCAGTCCACCCTCCCTTCTATCAGTCCTTCTCTTTCTCTTTTCCCCCTCCCCTCCTACTTCCCTATAGGGTAAGATAGATTTCCAAATCTGAGTGCAAATGTGTATATTATTTCCTCTTTCAGATAATTCTGATGAGAGTAAGGTTCAAGTGTTGGCCCCCTCCCAATCTTCCCTTCCATCATAAAAGCTCTTTTGTGTTTCCTTTATGAGTAATAATTTACCCCCTTCTACATCTCTCTTCTCTTTTCTCCCAGTGTATCCATCTTTCTAACCCCTTAATTCTGTTTTTTTTCCATATCATCCTATCATAGTCAACTTACATCTGTGCCCTACTCCTAGCTGCCCTAATAATGATAAAGTTCTTAGGAGTTGCAAGTATGCTTCCTATAAAGGAATGTAAACATTTTAACCTTTTACTGGGTAGGTGCTTCTTGGTTGTAATTTTAGCTCTTTTGCCTTCCAGAATATTATGTTCTAAGCCCTCTGATCCTTCAGTGTAGAAGCTGCTAAATCATCTGTTATCCTGACTGTGACTCTACAATATTTAAATTATTTCTTTGTGGCTACTTGCAGTATTTTCTCCTTGACCTGGGAGCTCTGAAATTTGACTATAATGTTCCTGGGAATTTTCCTTTTGGGGTCTTTTTCAGGAGGTGATTGGTGGATTCTTTCAATTCTCTTTTACCCTCTAGTTCTAAGATACCAGGGCAGTTCTCCTTGACATTTTCTTGAAAGATGATGTCTGGGTACTTTTTTTTTATCTTGGTTTTCAGGTAGTCCAAAAATTCTTAAATTAATCACTCCTCAGTCTATTTTCCATTTGTTCTTCCAGTGAGATAGTTCACCTTTTCTTCTCCTTTGCAATTCTTTTGATTTTATTTTATTATTTCTTGGTGTCTCATGGAGTCATTAGTTTCCAATTACCCAATTCTACTTCTTTTTTTTTTAATGATATTATTTATTTATTTTTTTTTTAATTTTTTTTGAGTTACATATTTTGTCCCCGTCTTTCCCCCGCCCACCACCCCAAAACAGCCATCCCAATGTTTCCCCCCTCCCCCAGTCTGTTCTCTCCTATGTCACTTTTTGGTAGGGCAGGATGGATCTCCCAACTGCAGTGCCTGTGTATCTCAAGTTCCAGTTGGATGTAGTCAATAATAATAATAATAATTGCATATATATATAGATAGATAGATACACATTCATAACATTTGATTATGGAACTCCAGATTCCAGATTCTTTCTCCTCCTCCCTCACCACCCATCCCCACTGGAAGGACAAGCAATCAAATACAGGCTGAA
>CM053582.1:139960769-139978526 GCA_028627135.1 Pseudochirops cupreus
CTTAAAGCTTTCCCCCTTTGGTAAAACGTTTTAGGGTTTATGCCCTTCTCACACAACTGTCAATGACAGAGAGCTGTCCCTACTCCAAAATGAAGCCTTGTGTCAAGGCTAAAGGAAGACCAAATAATTACACCTCTTTATCCCAACACAGTCAGCCTAAGGGTAGAATTTATAGCAAGGACAATTTTATTCATTGTGATTGCTTATAAAATTAATTCTAAATGAACAATATCAAGTTTGACTTATCAGGTTAAATAACCTGATTTATCATTAAATTATTAAATCACTTTCCTACCATACAAACACATAGAGCTCTTGGGAGAAAATTACTTTTATGTTGCTCCAAAATACAAGAAAAGCATTTCACACAAATCTAGTTTAAACTCTCATTCTTGCAGTCCAAAGATGAATCCTTTTGGGCTGACTTTCAGAAGTAAGTTAAATTCACTGAAAACCTTTACTGATGCAAAAAATACAATGATAACCTTAGCCACTGAGTAAAGTACAGACATTCACTGTTCTGACCATATTATGAAACATTTATATGTCACCGTGTTCACTTCCAGTGACCTTGTCATTAAATTCATAAAATTAAATTGCTAACTTGATAGGTACCGGTCCAAAACTCTCTTAAAATGTTTTCTTTATGGCCCTAATCTAACAGACTCAAAGGAACAGGATTTTACAAACCACTCTTTTTGGAATTACTAAATCCTATGCCACAAAAGCCAAAAAAAAAAGTTTATCTGATTTAAGTTAATCCCATATAAAATGAAGATAAATATATATAGTCAACTCTTAATTATCCAAGATAACAGGGGAAAGCACAAGTACAGGAAAAAAAAATTTAAGTGTATAATCCACTTGAGACTTTCTTTGCTTTATCTGCGAGACCAGAAGAGAAGAAACCAGAGACAAAAAGCTACAAAAGCAATCAAAGGGGGTCAATGTGATTAATTCTAACATTTTTCTTATTTCCTTTGATACAGGCATTTTCTTGAGTTAGACAAAATTTAGCAATGATGCACTGGAGAAGAAGAGTCCATACTTGCACACAGCTTGCTAGGAAGCAGCACTGGTTCCAAAATTCATGACAGGGAAAGCTCTGAGAGAACAAGGACAATAAGTCCCAAGGGGTAGGTAACCAGGCAACTTGTAGAAAACCAGTGCACAGGTTATCTACTGTAGTGATTGTACATGCAGCGGCTGCCTGTATCCTTAGCTGGGCCAAAACAGTTTGTAAAATATTATAGACAAAGAAGGCAGAATCACCTCAATTCCAAAGGATATCTATATCACTAACTCTGACTCATCCTTGATAATATTTTGTGGGCTGGCCTTCTCTAATTCCTCAGTTCTAATCGAGTTCCTTGTTGCCACACATCTGGACTACTTGCTTATACCCAAAGCATCCCTTTAGTAACATTAAAGATTTCCCCAAACATTATTTCTATGTAATTCTCTTTCTGAGTACCCTATCATGGCATTTAAACAGCTATTGCCTCAATTTAAAATTCTTCTTTATAAGCTGTAGGTCTTCTAACAACTGGAAACTTTCTGATTTCTCTAAGTTGCCAATAATTTGCCCAGTTGCAATTATATAAACCCAAATGTGCTCCAGACACACTGCCCCCGTTCTCCCTCGGATTCCCACCTGTGTCTTTCCGCCTGGGAGCAGATATGGGGATTCTGTGCTATTTTTTCTCAGATGTGACTCTCTGCTGGTACAAGCATGCCGAAGTGCCCTTGTGTAACTTCTCACCCCGCTACAGACGGTGTTCGATCCACATCCGTCATCATGGCTGGGAAATCCTGTGACGTCACTATAAATGTTGAGAACCAAACAGGGTTTCGATTCTGAAACCCTAAGAGCCTGTGGCTAACCAGTCCTTCCCTTCACCTCCCTGTTACAGACACGGAGGCTAACAGGCCAAGGTCTGATTCAAACTTACTTTTCGTGGTTTAGAAAATGCACAAAACAGAACAGTGACAAAGGCCAGACTCTAAAGCCGCCGCGAGCTCGTTTCTTTGAGCCTCCACATGCTAGGGTTTATTTTCCTTTCTATGTGTATACAAGTTTCTTGACAATACCAATGATCTTAAAAAAATACTTTGTTCCATATAACTTAACAATGAAGAAAAGAATTATGTGTGAGACTGGAATTTTCCTACTTTTGTAGTCCTGAGTGAGGGCTTAAGACATTGACTGTTCTTTACAACACAGCCCCTCTCATATCACGGTATAGTAATAACAAAGTGTTCTGAAGCCTTGAGAAGGTTAAAGGTTACTTCAGAGCCAATAAAATGGATATAACGAGGGCAATTTTGCTTAACTACACTGACATGGTTTACCTGGTACACTTAATAAACTAATTAACAAATTAGCAGATAAATATATTATGTGTTCAGTAAAGAACAGTAAATATAGCACTATGTGACTCAACAAGTGCTCACTATGGCACATGCTCACTACCACTGTAGGGGCTGGGAAGATAAACACAAAAAAAGCTGCTCTCCAAGAAGCAAACAATTTACTGGGTGGGAGGAAGGGAGGACCCAACACATACCACAGATCCGTGAATACAATATGTATAACAAACAAATACAAAGTATTGTGAAGCACAAGGTGGCACTCTGCACAAAGGCAGAGGGGTGGCAATGGAATGTCATTGTCTGGTAACATCGAGCAGGGCAGTTTGGCTGGAATATACAGTGTGTGAGAGAAGGTGGGAAATCAGTCTGCAAAGAGAGTTTGGGGGCAAACAATCAAGGGCTTTCATGGCCAAATACAGGAGTTTGTATTTTATCCTAGAGGCAACAGGGAGCACTGGAGCTTTTTCAAAGGCAGACCTACAAGTCAGAAATAGCAATTTGCAGCCCTGGAGAGAAGGTGGGCTTAAGGGTCAGGGAGGAGTCCAATCCGAGGCTAACGAACAAGACCTGATGAGGGCTTATATGAGGTATGGCCATAGGACTGGAAAAGGGCAGATTTGGCAGCTATCCTGGAGGCAGAATCAACAGAACTTGTCAACTCTAACAAAGATCTAAACTAAGAACCCCAATACAAATGTGTTATTTGAATAATACGCACTCTTTGTACTGAAATCATGGCACTGAAAGCTTTCAAAGATGACTTCTAAAAAGGCAGGTGTGCAAAGCTTCATTTGTTTTTGATGAAGGTTCCTTTTTTTCTAATAAGCAGGCTATTATAATGTTTTAAAAATTCACACATTAACAAAGCACAGTGCCTGGCACATAGGAGGGGCTTAAGGAATGCTTGCTGACTGATTCACCTACTACCCCACTTGTTAATGCAGGTGTCAAGGGATATCTAATCAGGCACACAGAGCTGTTTCATAGGTTCTTACACAGAATTAGGGCAGGAAAAGGATTTCAGAAGCCAGAGGATACAGCCCTCTCATTTTACAAACGAGGAAGCTGAGGTCCAGGATGGTTCAGTGACTTGCTCAGTGCCACAAAGCTATTCTGAGAAAGGATCTGAACCCAGGTCTGCCTGCCTCCAACTCCAGTGCTCCACCCACTCCAAACTGTGCCTCTTCATGACCATTTTAGGTAAGGTTAAGAACTCTGAAATATCACCGGGCCAATAACATAAATGTAAACTCTTTGTCTTTAGGGAAAACTTTGCAAAGGGATTTTCATTTAATCTACTTCTCTCTTAAAATACCCACTAAAATGACACTGGCAATCTGTATGGGACTCACAGAGCAGAAATTATATCTAAGACAAAAAAAAAACAACCCAACACAAACAAACAAAAAAACTTCTCCATGTCTCTTCAAGACGAAAGAGTGGGCTGAATTCCTAACAGAGTAAGCCTCTGCTCTTCAAATCAGAAGGTTCAAGGGAGGATGCTGAGTGATCATTAATTACACTAATTTAATCTAATGAAGTAAAATTCTTTGGGAAGCACTGCTTACCTACACTACGATTTCGTTCCATCATATTAAGGTAAAGCTTTATTTTTTTCCCATTAATTCACTTGGCAGGCCATACTTCCTTGTCTGGAATGCTGCCCTCCCTCCCTCCTCACCCTTTCCTCCACTGTATTCCCACTCATACTTTAAAACCCAAAAGAACATCACTCCGTCCAGGAAGCCTTCCTTGAACTTCCTTGTGGGTGATGACTTCAAAGAACCACAGACCTTGAATCTGGAAAAGGACTTCAGAGGCCACTGAGTTGAAGCCTCTAGACGAGAAAGCTGAGGTCCAGTGAGGGTAAGTGACATGCCCAACTCCACACATGTACTAAGGCTCAGAGGTGGGATCTGAACCCTGGTCAGCTGCCTTGTTTTGTAAAACATAATATATATATATATATATATATATATATATGCTAAACTTTAAGTTCCACAGGAGCAGGGACCAGAGGTTGAAAATACCTTTCTATCTTACTGGACATCCAGGATAACATTGTGTACAGAGTTCACAGCATATAGAAGTTTGCTGAATTTCTGAAATGGAACAGCAGTATAATTCACACAAAAACATGATAGTTCACGTTAGAAACAGTGTAAGCTTGAATTTCCTGAGGAAGGAGAATTCAGATTGTATTTTAAACCTTGATTCAACTAACATTTAGTGAGAAAGACATCCTGCTGTGTCTTTGGGAATTATAAGATGAACCAGACACTGTCTCTGAGCTCAGGAAGTCTATGCTCCACTCAGGAGATATGGACCAGAAGAGAAGCATAAACAAAGTACTGGGAAAGGCCAGAGAAGACAGAGAAGTTTCCAGTGAGAGGGCCTATGGAAGGTTTTATGGAGGAGATAGGATTCAAGCAAGAATCAATAGGATATAATAGAAACAAAAAGGACATTTCTGATGAAAGAAGTAAGTAAAGGCAAGACATGGGGAAACACTCAGCGTGTTCAGGGAAGACCAAATAACTGGCTGAAAGTACAAGGTGTATGAAGAAGCATAGTGTGAAATGATGCTGAAAAGTTAAGCTGAGATCGGCAGTACAGAGATCTGACTGTTACTTTAAAAAGTCTGAACTCTTATCAAGTGAAGTCACTGATGACTTTTTACGTAGAGAAATGACTTGGTCGAAGCTGCAACGAAGAGCTTTCCTGCAGCAGCGGCGTGCGCGGTCAGCTGAGAGGGAAAAACCACTCGGGAGGTGACAGCAATGGTCCGAGTAAGAGCTGATGAGGTCTAAACTATTCGGGCAACACTATAGAAACTGTCTTGTCTTGGTCACTTAATATGAACAATGATTAATAATTAACATTATTAATTAATAAATTAATTATTAACAATAATATTAACCTTCATTAATTATTATTATTACAGTAGCTAAGATAAAACATTAAACATCAATGAACTTTCACATACACTGTCTCATTTGATCCTCAAAAAAGTCCTGTGAGGCAGGTGAGGGGAAACATGCCAATTTTACAAAGAGTGTGTGACAATGAAGTTCAGAGAAGTCTGGTGAACTGTCCAAGATTATACAACTAGTTGCGGCAGAACAGGATGTGAAGCCTGGACTCATTATCTATGCTACGAATTCTACATACAGCACATGGAAAACACATTATGTCTTTGCTAAAAAACTGTTACATTCTTTAAAATTAAGCTGACCTCATATTAATTTCAACTTGTGCAACTGAACTTGGCTTTATAAATATTCACTGTCATGCCTTTTTATACACTTCTTTTTCATAACTGGCCATGAAAAAAGTACTTGGAATCAGTCCAAGGGGTTCAAAATGGCTTTCACCTTCTGAGATAACAAATAGAGTGCAAAAAATTGGACAACGTGAAGCTGAAGTACTGAAGTTGGTTAGGAGGAGAGGCCCAGCATCCAGAAAGGGGGAAGAACAGACTTATTTTCATAGCTGATAGAGCCCTGATGGCCACGCTTCAATGAGATAAGAAGCAATTTCATTTGAGCCAAAGATGACAGATAAGTTAAACTCAGAATTAGAGGGAGGCAAAGTTAGAAAGGATGTTAGATACAATTAAATTGAATTCCTTCATTTTACAGATCAGAAAACTGAGGCCCAAAAAAATTCAGTGACTTGTCCAAAGTCAGTGGAGCAGACTAAACAGACTCTCACACAAGAGCCCCACCCCCTACTTTTTATGACCTTGAGTGGTAAAACAGGGACAAAAACTAAACACCCAAACAGTTTACTCATAGCACACTTTACTGTTTCCTCCAGATGGTTCACTACAGTATCTGGCTTAGCTTTTATAACTAAGTCAAGAATCATGGGTTCAAAATGACAGTCATAAGGACTCTGACAATCCTAAGACCTGCCCTGCAATGCCATAAGAAATAAAATATTGCTAAGACCATGGTCCGTCCTTCCCAATTCTCATGCAGCCAATAGCACCAAAGAACATCTGAGGAACATTCACGGGGAAGGGATGAGGAGCATGGTGGTTTTTTCCTGTTATTTTAGCTTCAGAAGGTTAGGAACTCTCAGTCTTCCTGATGTTCACTTAACCTGCCATAACTCTGAAATCCATGTTGTTAAGTTCCACAAGGTAGTCCCTCCAATTTCACGATAACCTCAACTGTGGCTGTTTAAGTAATGACTGCAGTTCATTTTTAAAATATTACCCATTTAGGTCAATGGTTTCTATAACAAGGCTCCATCCCTAGTGCTGAATGGAAGGAAGGAAGGAAGGAAGGAAGGAGGAATAGGCAAAAAGGCAGCTTCCCTACTTGGTGTTTAAAAAAAAAAATCCTGAGGCTTATATCCATACAGTCTACTTGTATTTTCCATTAATAATTCAGAGAAAGGATAGATGTGATGCTCAAGTTTTAAACTGTAGAGAAGTCATTTCACAAGAGTTGAATAAAGATTCCTAGGAAACAGATTTCCAAAAGCTCAATAACCAATGATTCCAATGAATTCTTGCCAGTACATTTCTGAAGGACAATGATAAGCTGGAATGATGAGAATGATAAGAATATATCTGTCTGGTGTCTTGCAAATCTACTAAAATAACTTTAAAATGGAAAGGATAGGAGAAGGAGAAAGCTAGGCCCAAGAGAAGAGATATAATGAAGGAAGAAGAATAGTTAGGACACCCAGAAATTCATAAGAGATAAACAATCTGAGAAATCAGTCAGCAGTTAAACAGTTGGCCTCAAACGTCTACACAGAAATGCAACAAGAGAAAGTAGGTTCTAAAGGAGCCAAATTTTATTTCACAAGTTCCACTGAGATTCAGTGGAGTGAAACCCATGACTGGACTATATATGTCTCTGGGTAAATGCACCTTATTCAAAAGAAAAATGACAGGAAAAAAGGCAGGGCTATTGTATATTTGGAATGTATATTAAATATATACTAAAGGATATTAAACCCAGGAACCAGAAAGGGGGAAACTTGGTGGAGAACATTTAGGTGAAGGTCAATGGAGGAAAAACAGAAGCAATTTCATCTTCACAGTATTCTACAGACTACCAGGACATAAAAGAGAAATAAAGGAATTATTTGGGAAACAAATCACATGATTGACATAGAGGCATGATCTAACAGTGATGGGGGGCTTCAACTGTTCAGACATCTTCTTGGGCTCTGTCTCTACTAAAAGTATTTTTATTGACAGACTTTTATATTTCAAAAAACAGAGGAAGCAACTAGGGGTAATTCTATTTTGGATCTAATGCTCACAAACATGGAAAAACTGTATGGCTCTCTAGGATGCAGAAGGGGAAATGACAAAGGGGGAAATTTACGCAATGTGGAAACAAAAGATATTAATTTTAAAAAGAGGAAGTTGTTGCTAGTCTATAAATAATGGGAACTTTGAGAGTAATCATTTCATCCTAAAGTTTGTGATAAAGGAGAGAAAAGTGAGACATACTCTCACATGTTCTCGACATTTTAGGGAAATGGATTTCATAGGTTAAGAGGAAAAACAGAGACTAAATTGACTAAAATTCTACAAGAAAAATTCGTGTTGGAGGGATGGGAAACTCTCAAGAACGAAATTTTGAAGACACAATGTGAAACAATTCTGAGGAGGAAAATGCTAACATGCTAACTGATAACAAAGGAGAAAAGGCAGAGTTGCTCAATTCCTTATTTTCCTTATGTTATTTCCAGGGCAGTAGCCAGCATTGGTTGAATCCATGGCAGACGAAAGATGGGAAAGAAATGGAGATATTTCCCACGAAGGAGAGCAGACTGGGGACACACACAAGATAGTTGTCCTCAAATATTTAAAGTTATCTTGTGGTAGAGACATTACAGTTGTTCTGTGTGGCCTCAGAGGGCAGTACTAGGAAATGTGTGGAAATTTCAAAGATGCAGTTAGGCTTGAGGTCTGACAATTTCCTAACAGTTGGTCCTATCCAAGAGTAAAATGGGCTGCCTTGGGAGGTGGCAAGTTGTCTCTCATTGGAAGTCTTCAAGCAAAGACTTGATCACTTGTTTGACTGTAGTGGGGATTCCTTTGATGGGTACAAGATCAGCTGGAGGAACTTGGGAACACTTGAAGGGTTGCCACAAAGAAAAACTACACATAACTAGTTCAGTCTCAGAAGAAAAAATGAGGGCTAATCAACAGAACTATAGGGAGGAAGATTTCAGCTCAATAAACGGATGAATGTATCCAGTAGAAATGTTTAAAACAGAAACGAGATGCCTCAGGAACAGTGTGCACCCTGATGCTGGAAGTTTTGAAGCTAAAGCTGGCTGACCACTTGTTAAGTGACAAGGTTATGATTCTAAAGTAAAAGAATTTTATGGTATCCTTACGTGCCTTTTTTCTTCACGTCTCTCCCCATCTCACCTCCTCCAGTGTAGGTGTGAAGAGGGAGACAGAAAGGGGAAAAAGGAAAGGACCAAGGGGGCGGGGGGAATGGGGAGGGCAAGAGACAGGGAGAGGGGGAAAGAGAGAGGGATGGGGGAGGGGATGGGAAAGAGAGAGGATGGAGAATGAGAAGGAGGGGGAAAGGAAAAGGGAGAGAGGGAAAAAGGAGGGGAAAGGAGAAAAATAAAAGAATCCTTTATTCTGAGTACACTCTGAGGTCAATAGAAGGACCATAAATGCCTGGAGCAATGATAATGTTCCTGCATGCATGAAGTCTAGATAAGTAAAAAAGCCACAGGCAGTACAAGGACAGTCACACCTGTAGAAATAGTGAACTCTCTCTCCTAAATTCACTACTGCCTGTCACCTCATGATCTACTGAAGTGAACCAAGAATCCAATAAGCTACAGCACAAAAACCCATTTCCCTTGCTGTCAAATACAAAATAACCAATGTAACCTAACATTCAATCTCTTAGTTTCTCCAAGAAAAATTCATATGCGGAGTATCCCAAAAGTCTTTGTGATGTTAAAACACTAAGATTTTTGGAACACCTTGTACTTATTCTCAAGGAGGCTATTTGATAATTACAGCCTTGTCTATGTGAAAGTCTCACCCACAGTTCTAAAAAAAAAAAATCTTTGTTGTGAACTTGCCCCCAATTAATGTGCAAATATTCTACTGCTAGATCTTGTTCAATGGCTATTCTATTCTGTCTAATAATTTTAAAAAATACCTTTAAACTTTAAAAATAAGAAAAGATTAGGAGGTATTAGGTATGGGGATATGATTATAAATTTAAGCACAATTACTGTACTTAGCAAATATTGTGAGAGAACTATTCATTTTTGATCTACAGAGAAAACAAATCTAGAAAAATGAAATCCTTTAAATGCTTGTCAAGAATACACAACTCACACATATTAAATATAACTATTATGAAAATTAACGCAAATGCTGAACAAAAAGGACAGGTAGGTGACACAGTGGACAGGGCCCCGGGCCTAGAGTCAGGAAGATCTGATTTCAAATCCAGCCTCAGACACTAACTGTGTGACCCTGAGCAAGTCACGTAACTGTCTGCCTCGTTTCCTTACCTGTAAAATGAGCTGGAGAAGGAAATGGAAAACCCCTCCAGTACCTTTACCAAGAAAGCCCCAAATGAGGTCATGAAGAGCCAGACATTATTGAAATGAACTGAACAACAACAAAAAAAGCTAAACAAAAATTTAGATTCTTAGCTTACCATATACAACAGGATACACTGTTCCTCGTATACCTGATGCTGGACAATGCATATTCTTTCCATTCAAATAAACATTCAATTCTACATGGTCATATGTAATACCCTAGGGAGTAAAGTAGAAATTTTTAAAGTCTTTTAATGCATAATATTTAAAAAACAATAGATCTAACAAGTATATCCTTTATAATCAAGCTGAAAGTGATGGGATATATTTTCTCATCATCACCACAAAAAATGCATGTTCCAGAAAACACACTAGATCCTTTGTTGGAGGGAGGCACAGAAATACAAAAAACTAGGCAAGAAAGAGTCACATGACCAGAGGGTCTATCACTAATGCTTTCATTAAGGATCAAAAAGTCTGAGAAGAATAAGTTTACTATAAAACAATTTGATTACATTAAAACTGGTTTAAAACACAAAACAACCATAATAGTTATCAAATATCCAGTTTAAATTGTAGCAAAGTAGCTATATAATGTAAACTTTCAATGCTTTGTACTCTTAAAAACGACATATAAGTAATAAATAAGTAGAGATCTTATTTTAATTCAAGCTTAAAATTATTGCTTTCTATGCATAAAAACTGACTTCCAGTGGACAATACTCATTGTGGCTATTGTGACTGTAGTTTATCACCTCTTAATGTTTTCCAAGTGTTACAAATGCTCCTGTGCCCCTCAGCTTGTTCTACTAGTATGCACGCTGATGTTTCTTTTTGCTTAAAGGAAATGTGGTGTAGGGGAAAGTAAAGGACACTAAGTGCCTGGGGAGAGAGCTAAAATTCAACTCCAGACCTCTCCTTGCCTGTGTAGCCCAAGGCAAGTCACTGACACAATCTTCTTATATAAAATTTGGTTGATGATAATTGTATTTTTCTCATTGTATGATTTCCTCATAAGGTGATCTTGAAGAAAGTGCTCTGTAACGTTTAAATGGATTAAAATTATGAATACAAGATCACAGTTTTAGAAATGGAAGGCACCTTAGAGGTTATCTAGTCCAACATTTTTTGGTTAAGGAAACTGAGGCCCAGGGAGGTACCCAGAGTCACACAGGCAGTAAATATCAGAGCTGGGATTTGAATTCAGGTCTTTTGAAATAAGTATTAGTTTAAAAAAAGTCAGCTATATTACAAAGCTTATGTGGCTCAAAGTAAGCTGGGAAAATTCTAAAGCTATAAAAAGAGAAAAAGCAGGAATAGCTTTGAAGATGAAAGGAAAAAATTAAGCTTTATCTTAAACCTCGTTTCCAGAAAAACTATAATTACAAGAGTAACTAAAAAGTATTTCCTTCTAAGTAAATTCATTTCAAATGATGCACATAAAAAGGATTTTTTTTGTGACTTACCTGATAAATGTAGATTAAGTACATTTGTGGAAAAAAGTCTTAGCTTTTTTCAAAATCTTTATGCTTCCTTTAAATGTTTCTTTTATTAAAAGTTTTACAAGTTATATTCTTGTTAGCATGAATTTCTTGTAATTGGAAAGACCAGCACAGTCCTTTTAAAAGAAAGAGGCATGGTTTCCTTTAAAAACAAGTCATTTATCTCCTCTGGAGAGAAGAACTAATTGATAAAGGACCAACTGTCTTCAGAACACAAATACCAGATGGGAGTTGGGGCAGGAATGGAAATCTGCTTGGCAAACCACGAGAAAGAACCCTCACTGTGGGGCCTCATGGCCTTTCTCTCCAAATTATACATTGGCAGTTATCTTGTGGGGCTGCCTAAGGGGAAGCCTATGGAGGGTGCCCTACAGCACCAGGAGCTGATGCCATGGCCCCGCCTTCCTTCTGCCTAAGCCAGACCATATAGTAAGGACTAGCAGCCAGAGGAAAAGCAGACTGTGACTTATGCCACCCCTGGAATTTGCTTTTGGAATCTAACTCCAAGTGAAGAGAAAGAAGTGTTATTACTCAAATCTTAGAGTCAGCAGTGCTTGCTTAGTGAAAAATGTACCTAATTGTATATACTCTACTGAGAAAGTATTAAATTTTGCTCTATATTGCATATAACCTATTTAGATGTGATTAATTAGTAGTAGTAATTAGTGATACCCAATCACATCTAACTTTTTTTAGTAAAGAATTCTACTTTTAGTATTTGCAGATCCTATACTTGATTGCATGCCGCCATGGGTGGGGGTAGGGGAGAGAGGGGAAAAAATTTGAAACTCAAGGGATTGTGGAACTGAATCTTGTAAACTAAAAGTAAATAAACAAATCAATTTAATTTAAAAAAAAAGAATTCTACTTTTATATACAAAAACATAATTGAATGGAAAAAGACACTATTCTTTTTACATATATAAGAAGCATAGCTGTTTAGAACAAGGCCATAACAAAAACCATTGCCCACATGGTGGCAGCACAGCCTAAATGTAGGCAAAGTAACTAAGAAGAAAAACAGAATCTGGAGGGCTAGCCTCACAAACCCAAATTTATAAAGTGAGAACAAATATTACAACACCAAAGGAAAAAAGGATAAGGATGTGAGAAACATATTTCTAAGTCTAAGCCAATTCCTCAAAAAAAACTGTTATTATTATTTTTCAATTAACAAGCATTTATTTACTCCCTCTCACTTCTGCCCAAAATAAAAACAAAATCTTTGTATTTATTTAAATCAGTTCTCTGTCCATAAGCATTATGACACTGACATCACGGACAAAAAATAGCTCCACTCTATATGCTTCAGAGTCATCATCAATTACATAGAAATTTTTGGTAAAAATTTTACAATGCACATTACAAATAAAAATTCTCCAAATTTAAACTGAAAATATGTTTTTAGCCTAGAACTTATACTCTTCAAAAATTATACATAAGACAGAAAACAATAAGCCTAAGGAAGGAACTTTACCTTGAGTGCCTATAATAGAGTTTCTGAGGATTGAACGTTGTGGAAATACATTTCTGACATTTATTTGGCCAGAAAGCTCAGTTTTCTTGAACTTGATGCAGAACAAAGTATATAAGCTAAAACACTGTCCACATATGAAAATGTTTTTCTGGCCCTGCAATCCATTCTACTTTTCCAATGCTACTGTTGGCAATTTAGTAAAATTTGTTCTTAACTATTACAAACGTTTAGGCTATGAAGATGAAGTTACTATAACATGGAAGGATAACAAGTAACAAATGTTTTGCTCCTCTAATTCCTTGACCCTTCATACACTTCATCGTCATTGGTCCTCCTTTTATCCAAACTGGCACAAAAGCTCAAGGTCTGATTTGATCATGTTGACTGGCTCACTAATAGTTGGTTAAATCTGGCAGTATGTGATGTCAGTCAGTACAACTTCAGAACTTGACTTTCATGGCAAGAAAGTAAAGACAGGAGGGCAAGACCAAGTTAAGGATGAGGTTCAATGAGTCAACAAAGAAAAACATTTGTTACTTATTATCCTTTCTTATGTTTTAACTGCATCTTTGTAGTCTAAACAGGTTGACAGTATCCATTTAACTTCAAGATTGTCTCCTAAAAAATAACCAATTGAGAAAGGATGTTCCATTCTGTGGACATCTGGCAATGATCTAAATAAATGAAACCCAAACACAGAACCAATTACTGTATAACATTTAAATGGGGAAACTGGGAAAAGTAGACTTAGAAATGGTTAAAACCTTCCATCTCTTAAAAAATTTTTTTCCCATCTTTTTTCCTTAAAAAAGAGAATTTCAAAGCCTTTATAAGACTTAAAAACAGCTTTTAGTTAACAGCAAAATAGAGGAAACAGCATCTAAACTGGTTTCTATACTTTGTTCTTTTTCCAATACCTTCTTAGATTTACTTTACCTGTGCTACCTTTACTGTAAACTTTGCCTCATTTACTATAAGTTTCTATCAAGCTAAAATTTATGACTTTAGTAGAACACAAAATACAAGGGGAGTCTTAAATCTTTCCTAAATACTAGGAAGTTTGCTCCTAATTGCTCCAAACTATAAAACAATCTATGCTAAATATTAACAAGAAATAGTTGTAAAGGAAAGAAAACAGTAACAACAGATTATAGTTTGGGCTTGTATTTGCAACAAAACAATTGAAAATATAGTCAAGTTTTGAAATCATAATTCTATGTCTTTACACAATTCTGAAAATTTGATGAAGGGAATCTCATGAAGACCAATTTCTCCCATAAACCGGCATGATTCTCTAAAAGATGCTAATTAAGTAAAATCATATATTTCTTAAACAAGTTCCCAGTCTCAGAAGTACTTAAGATAACTCCCTAACACAAGAGTCAGCAACCTTCGTAAAATCTTATAGCAGTGTTCTGCTCGTTTCCTTCAAAAATGCCAGAGACGGGGCTGTTTAATACACGTCACAACCTGCCACTGATCCTCCCAAACAGGGAGCAGTCTATGCCAATGACTCATGGCCAGGAGTGATCTTAAAGGCAACAGGGAGTTTAGCAGGAGGAGAGCAAACAGCACAGTTACTATTTTTGGCACAGGTGCCACAGGCTGCTAGCTCCTATCCAGTACTAGAATTCAAATATAATCTCCTCAGACAAAAATATGAACTTTCTTAAAAGTAACCCAAATATAATTATTTAGAAAATAAATTTCATAAGGAAACTCACCACTACATCTCCTTCCTGTGGAAGATTGTTTGCAGGCAACCTATTCTTTTCCTCATTGTTGTGGTAGAGGGCTCCGTCATTCCTCATCACAAGGCTATGAACATCTCGGCCAAGTGGAATCTGATTCAAATTAACTTTCTGAGTTGCAACTCCAATGCCCCAGATCCCTAAGAAAATAATATTGGAAATAACTCAATGAACTGAAGGAACTATGGAAACGGGTCACATTTTCAGGGGCACTCAGCTTGAAAGAAATAATATCTTGAAAAATTAAACAATATATTATCTCCATGAATCTCAAGTACCAATAAACCTGTGCACTAAAAAAAAAAAAATCAGGAAAAAAACCCCTTGCATTGTGGTTAAACACAATAGTTTTCAACCTTTCAGTTTTAAATAATTTTGCAGACTTCAATGACAGTACCTGCACCTACACTACATATAATGTTAGAACTAAAATAGACCAAAATGATGATGCTTAACTTTTTATAGTAGCAAAGAAGTGGAAACAGTGGATGTCCTTTGAGAATTGGTTAAAAAGTTTTTTGGCAGATGAATATGAAAGAATAGTACTGAACTGTAAGAAATTATGAATATGTAGAATACAAAGAAGCATAGAGTTATATTAAATGAAATGAGGACAACAGAAGAAAGGAAACAATGTATACAATGATTCAATGAATATAATACCACAAAATACTTAAAATGAATGTTGTCAATTTATAATGCCCAAGAAGCTTAACTTCTTGTTAAGAAAGGAAGATGCATCTCCCTTCTTTTTTTGCAAAGACAGGACTACAAGTGTCAAATGCTCCATATGTGGATACTTTTGTTGAACGTCTTTTTTCCTCTTTTCTTTTTTTAACCACGGACAGCTTTCTGGGAGATGGGAAGAGATGTACTAGGAAATGAAGTAGACATAAAAATAAACTGAATCACTGAAAATTCAGGTTAAAACAAAAGATAATGCTTAGTTCTTACATGGTTTTGATAACTTCTCACAATAATTCTGAGGGCACCATGGTTTTATAGTCAACAGATTTAGAACCAATGGTTTAGTAAGTGTAAAGAACCAAACACTTGGGGCAGCTAGGCGGTGCAGTGAATAGAGCACTTGCCCTGGAGTCAGGAGGACCTGAGTTCACATCTGGTGTCAGACAATTAACATTTACTAGCCATGTGACCTTGGGCAAGTACTTAACCCCAAATGCCCTCCCCCTCCAAAAAGCCAAAAAAAAAAAAAGAACCAAACACTCAGACCAGTAAAAAGAACCTGGAATTGTTTCAAGCTCTGCCCTTCTTATGTTCCCGTGTCTCATCTTCTCCTATTACATACAGTAAAATAATATTTGCCACCCATCAATATCTCCTCACCCCTGAAATCTGACCCCGATGACTCCCTGCATCAGAGAGATAACTGAATTCTTAAACACTAAGCACGCGCTCTCTTAGCAGGGTCTACCAAACTAGCAAGGGCTAGAAAAGGATCCTACGTCTACCATCTATGAAACAGCCTCAATTTGGAGAGGCTCGACAAGCCAGAGGGCTGGAGACAGGTGTTTTACAGCCACAACAATTTACAAAGAGAATCTACTGTGCTCTGTGGACAGTCACACTTCCATCGGGGCAGAGCACTCAGTGAACAAAACCACAAATGCTCAGAGCATTGAAAAAAGTATTAATATACCAGGAGGAAGAGAATGAATGACAAAGTATATGGCATGGAAGTGTACCTAACACCTTGAATGTAAATGAGTTTTAAAGTATTTTATCAGTTATATGATATCTGAATACATAGTGAATATTTTCTAAATAAGTCTTGGCTTCAAGTAAGTAAAAGGCATTTTGGAGCTAGGAGGAGCCAAGATGGAAAAATAAAGGCAGAGATTAGCCTGAGCTCTCCCAAATTCCCCTCCAAAAAACTTTAAAATAATACCACAAAATGTATTCTGGAGTAGCAGAATCAACTAAAGGACTGGGTAAAACAATTTCCCAGCCTAAGACAACTAGAAAAGTCGGCAGGAAAGGTCTTCTCACTGAGGTGAGAGTAGAGAACAGTACAGCAGAGGCCACCCCTGGCAAGTCAGCAGTAGGCTCTGGGGGGCAACTGAGCGCTGGAGCACTCAGCCCATAGACAGTAAGGAGGACTGACAAATGGTCAGAAGGAGATCACAGGGGACCCTTTGCTGGCACTGGGTGCAAGACTGTCGCATTGTCCATATGCATGCAGTTCTAGATCACAGTCCTACGGTGAAGAGGAGCATTAGCAAGAGTGAGGACCCTGGATGGAGTTCTAAGGTAGAAAAGAGAACTTGTGGTTGCTCACAGAGCAAAGCACAGGCCAGAAGAGCAGTAAGGACACATCTCCTTAGATCATACTACTTTGGAAAAACCAAAAAATTACAGACCCCCAGAGATAGCTCTGAAAACTGCTGCACAAAAGCCTTGAAATCTGGGATAGTGCCCCCTGTACACCATGAACACAGTCCAACTTTAACATAAAGTTCAAAGTCAAGAAACAGGCTAGAAAAATAGACAAACAACAACAACAACAAAGAACATGACCATAGAAAGTTACTATGGTGATAAGGAAGATCAAGCCACAAACTCAATAGAAAACAATGAAGTCAAAACAGCAACATATGCAAAGCCTCAAAGAAAAATGTGGATTGGTCATGGGCCCAAAAAGAATTCCTGAAGGAGCCCAAAAAAGATTTAAAAAATCAAATAAGAGAGCTAGTGGAAAAACTGGGAAAAGAAATGAGAGTGATCCAAGAAAGTTATGAAAAGAAAGTCAGCAGGTTGGAAGAACAAGAAAATACTAAAGAAAATAATATCTAAAAAACAGAACTGGCCAAATTGGTAAAAGAGGACAAAAGTTCATTGAAGAAAAGAACTCCTTAGAAAGTAGAACTGACCAAATAGAAAAAAGAAGTGCAAAAGCTCAATGAAAAAAATAATTCCTTAAGAAGTAGAATTGGGGGGGGGGCGGAGCCAAGATGGCGGCGTAGCAGCAGCAACATATCGCAGCTCTCACATAGCCACCCCAAAATACCCATAAAACAGGACTCTAAACTAATCCTAGAACTCCAAACTGCACACAAAGATACTTCCCACTAAA
>CM053582.1:139979026-140009843 GCA_028627135.1 Pseudochirops cupreus
AACTTTTCTTTTTCTTTTATGGGGTGTTTATAATACCTTATTGTAAAATTTGGGTTGAGTATTTGGTCACAGGCTCTGTCATCTGTTGGCCTTTGTGTGTTGACCTCTGCAGCCTCCACAAAACTCCCCCAAAATTCCCATTTAATTTCTTATGCCAACTTGTGACGTAGAGAAACCAGGATGGGGAAAGTTGTGATATGGAAGGGATGACTGTAGCTAATATTACATATGTGTCATATTTGCATTATATATGTATATCACAACTATGGTTAAACAAGTTATATTTAACAGGATAAATCAGGCCTAATCTCAGGGGAAAGGCACTAAGATTAAGGAGGACTAGCAAAGGGTATACTAACCATTTGACCCTGGGCAACTGCTCCAAGCCTCAGTTATCCTTACCTGCAAAATGGAGATAATAAATAATACACTAGTCTACCTCACAGAGAGAAAGCATCGCATAATGGATAAAAGGCTAGAACCAGGAAGACCTGGGTCTTGCCTTTGACACACACTGCGAGTTGTATAACACTGGTCTGGGCAGGTCCCTCTGTCCCTCTGTTTGCTTTAGGCAACTCACTGAGACTATTTAGTGTAAGCTCCTAAAAGGTGCTACCTTGTAGTGTCACAGGGAGTTTCCTCATTTGGGAGTCCCTTATGCCAATAAAATTGCAGGCCCAATCCCTAGCACCCATTCAAGGAGTCTCGTGTAAGATTGTGCATGTAAAGCACTCTGGGTAAATACCACTTGCTATTATTCTAGCCCCAGCATTCTAGGGTTACCTTTTTTATTCTGGCAGTTCAAGGCCTATTTATATTTTGTTCTATTTCTGCAATAAAATTAAGAATTTTTATTAAAAGACTGGCTAGGAATCATAGGATCATGACCTAGAACAGACTTTGGAGATATCTATTCCAATCTCCTCATTTTTCAGGGGAAACATTTGAGTCCCATAAAGGAGAAATAACTTGCTTAATTAAGTTCACACAGATCAGAGATTCAAACGCCTCTGACTCCAGATTAAGGGTTCTTTCCGCTGTTTTCCCTTCATTATTTCAAAAGGATAAATAATAAGAGTGGTGAGAATTTATATAGACTTCTAAGATTTGCAAAGTTTTACATATACCATCTCATTTGATCCTCACAGCCATCCTGGGAGGTTGGTGCTATTATTTCCCCCATTTTAAAGATGAGGAAACTGAGACAGACAAAGATTGAGTGATTGGCCCTGAGTCATATAGATAGTAAATATCAAATTTGAACTTGGTCTTCCTGACTCCAGGTTTAGCACCCTGCCCATTGAGCCACCCAGTTGCTCTCCCCACTTTTTTCAACTAAACCTGTGATTTCATTGGGCCATCTGGGTGGCACATTGGATAGAGTGCTGGGCTTGGAATCAGGAAGACTCATCTACGTGAGTTCAAATCTGACCCCTGACATGTAATAGCTGTGTGACTTTGAGCAAATCACTTAACTTTGTTTGCTTCCGTTTCCTCATCTGTAAAATGAGCTGGAAAATCCCTCTAGTATCCTTGCCAAGAAAACCCCAAACGGGATCATGAAAAGTCAACGCAACTGGAACAACTGAACAACACAATTATTTCATTGGTGTAAGAAACCCCCCTTTACCACTGCAGATCCTAATCTTGGAGAGATGACTGGGGGGCATTGAAAAGACATGGGTCAGACAACAAGCTCAAAGGCGGGACCTGAACCCAGGTTTTCCTGACTTCATGGACAGTTCCATATGTCCAGGAAATGCTTTTTCTCTACAATCATATACTTCATTCATATTTTCCCCTAAATATTAAATAGTTATAGTCAGGTTACCTAAAAATGTAATCTAAGAATCTTTCCCATCTGTTGTAGTCATTTGAGACACATCTGACTCTTTCTGACCCTGTTTGGGCTTTTCTTGGCAAAGATACTGGAGTGGTTTGCCATTTCCTTTTCCAGCTCATTTTACAGATGAGGAAACTCAGGCAAATAGGGTTAAGTGACTTGCCCAGGGTCACATAGCTAGTGTCTGAGACCAAATTTGAACTCAGGAAAATGAATGCTAATCACAGTACCACCTAACTGCCCCATCTTCCCTATAGGGCCATAATGTTTTCATAGCAGATTGGATCAAAGTTCATTGTTCTCCTGAATTTGGATCTTTGGCAAATAATGATAATCAGTAATTTTCTCTTGACTAGGTCACCGCTTTCTGTTGACATCAGCTGCTAAGGATAACCTTGTAGTTGCTTGTTGAAAGAGCCCAGAACTTGAAGTCAGAGGTCTTGGATTCAAGGCCCAGCCCTGCCAATTATTTAAATATGTGACTCGGGGCAAGCCATTTAACCTCTCTAGGAGTCTAAGTTTCCTTATGTAAAAAATATAAATTTCTGATAATATTTGAACTTCCTGCCACACAAGGCTCTCACCAGTCAAGGCATCTTTATCAAGTGTTTATTATATGCTAGGCATTGGGCTAAACATTGGGGATACAAGAAAAAGAAAAGAAAACCCCTAACTCTCCTTGCCCTCAAGGAGCTCACATTCTGACAGGGGAGAGAGTTTATAAATAACTATGCACCTACAAGGTCTCTACCAAGTAGATGGAAGGTCATGTCAGTGAGAAGGGGCAGGGGAGGGCAGGGAGAGAATAAAGTAGATTTCTACAGAAGGCAGGATTTGGGAAGCCAAGAAGCTGAGAGGAGGAGGGAGGACACTCCAGATGTGAGGGATGGTTAATGCCAAGGGGAGTGAGGAACAGCGAGCAGGACAGTGTACCTTGATTGTAGAGCCTGGAGGGGAGTGAATTGTAGGAAGAGTAGAAAGGTAGAAAGGACCCCGGTGGTGAAGGGCTTTAAAAGCCACCCCAAGGACTTTATATTTGATCCCTCAAGAAAGAGGAAGACACAGTATGTAAACCACAGACTAAATAAATGGAAGCTATTGTTATGATTACATGCATAACCAGAGGGGCATCTGGGGGATGCTGGGGATAGAGGGCCAGGCCTTGGAGTCTGGAAGACTCAGCTTTCTGAGTTCAAATGTGGCCTCAGGCATTCGCTAGGTGTGTGACCCTGGGCAAGTCACTTAACCCTGTTTGCCTCAGTTTCCAGGCAAACCTCTCCAGTGTCTTGGCCAAGAAAACATCAAATGGGGTCAACAAAGAGTCGGACACAACTGAAATGACTGAACAACACAGCCAGAAGGTGCTGCTATCTAGCAGGGCTTTGGATTTAGGTGGAAACTGGCTCTTGTTCCTTCCTCCCTTAGGAATTTGGAGGGGCAGGTTCTTCTCATACCATCCACTTTGTCTCCTTTCTGGGTATCCCTACGTACCTGACTTTCCCTTGAGGCCCCATCTCTACTAGGCCCCTTGACAGGAATTGGGAGATTTGCCTGAAGTGCCACACCTGGCTCTAATTACAATAATAGATGACCCAGAATTGGCTAAGGCAGCCGTTCTCAACCTGTGGGTCACGACCCCTTTGGGGATCAAACGACCCTTTCACAGAGGTCACAAGGGTCGCCTAAGACCATCAGGAAACACATATTTCCAATGGTCTTGGGAACCGAGACACCACTCCTTTATCCATCTCCACGCGGCTCCTGCATGCAGATACACCCACATACAAGTATTAAAGGGTCATGGCGTTAGGAAGGTTGAGAACCACTGGGCTAAGGGGTAAGGCAGTCCTCCCACTGGGGTCATCTCTTTACTATTACAACAGATTATGAAAAAATTAGGGGCAGTATGGCACAGTGGATGGAGAATTGATCTTGGAACTAGAAAGAGCTGGGTTCAGGTCCTGTTTCTGATACCTCCTGGCAGTGTGACCCTCAGTAAGTCACTTAACCTCATGAATGCTCTAGGGAACTCTCTAAGGCTAGAAGTTAAAGCGAAGGTATTTATCAGCTCTGGCAGTTGGAGTTTCCTCATTCAGGGAAGGAAGGAACAAGCATTTATTAAGCTGTTATGATATTCCAGGCACTTCTCAAATATTGACTCTCAAAACAACTCTGTGAGGTAAGTGCTATTATTCCTGTCATTTGACCATTGAAAAACAGGTTAAGTGACTTGTCTCAGGTAACATAGCTAGTAAGTGTCTGGGGCATGATTTGAACTCAGGTCTTCCTGATGCCAGGCTCAGCTCTCTCTCCACTCTTCTCCCTATCTGCCTATTCACTTATACCAATGAAATAATGACTCAATTACTTATCCTATAGAATCATGCTAGATAGTGCAGTAGATAGAGTACTGGACCTAGAGTCCAGAAGACTTGAATTCAAATCCAACCTCTGACACTTACTAGCTGTGTGACCCTGGGCAAGTCACTTAACCCTGTTTGCCTCAGTTCCTCATCTGTCAAATGAACAGGAGAGGGGTGGCCAGGTGGCACAGTGAATAGAGCACTGGCCCTGGAGTCAGGAGGACCTGAGTTCAAATCCGGCCTCAGACACTTAACACAAAAACTAGCTGTGTGACCTTGGGCAAGTCCCTCCCCCAAAAAAGCAAAAAATAAAATACAATAAAAATAAAATGAACAGGAGAAGGAAATGGCAAACCACTCTAGCGTCTTTGCCAAGAAGACCCCAAGTGGGGTCACAGAGAGTCAGACGTGACTAAAACAACTCAACAACAGTAGAACCATGACGATAAAATTTTTCTTTTATTTTCAACTCATGGAGCTTCTGGTTAGAAAGAAACCGTAATGTTTTAGACAGAAATTTAAGTCTAATATTTTAGAGAAAGATCTGAATTTTGGATGCAATTAAACTCTGTGTATTTTCAGCTAGTCGTTGGTGTCCTCCCCTTGCCGTCTTCCCTACATGCGTGTTCCTGTGGATATATTTGCATACATGCCGCAGGCACACAGGCAGACACGCACTGCGGGCAATCGTGATTGGCAGGGATCTCTTCCTTTTTTGGAGGGGGGAAGGTAGGGCAATCGGGGTTAGGTGACTTTCAAGGTCATAAGGCTAGGTGTGTGTGTGCGGATTTGAACTCAGGTCCTCCTGACTCCAGGGCCAGTGCTCTATTCACTGCGCCACCCAGCTGCTCCAAGGGATCTAATTTCTATGAAACAAAAGTCAGGAAATAGGAATAAGGCAGCTGTCGCAGAAGCAGGTACAAGAAGCTGGGGGGGTTCGTCTTTTTGGGTCGCTCAGAAGGGTCAAGACAGCCAGTCAGTCTCGGAATCTGCATCGCAAGCATCTGCAGAGGCTTCTCTTTCCCTCTCTGATCACCCATCAGGCTCCCCAGCTCACTTGCCATTTGCTCATCCCTTTGTGTTTCTGCTCTTACCTAAGAGGCCCAGCATCGTGGGCAGTCCACCCCCTACCTCCCAGAGTTTGTGGTCTTTCCTCTTCAGTCAAGAGGAAACCATGTTGTCCCCTTTGGACAGAATTCCTATAAGTCCATGCAGTCACATAAAGAATGCCTGTGACTGTGGAGAGAACCAGCCTCAAATGTAGAAAGACCTGAGTGCGCGTCCCAGCTCTGACAGATGCTGGCTGTGTGACTCTGCTGAGCAAATCACTTCACCTCAAAGTACAGCTTCTTCAGACTACAAATTGCAGAGAAGGTGTGCTTCGGTAAAGGGATTCTTCTGAACCTAATAGCTCCTTATAACAAAGAAATCACAGGCTGTCCCATGCAACCACACTCTGGAGCATAGTTGGTTATATATCTTTGTAGGGCAGCAGGATTATCCAAAGAAAAGTTGTCTTTCTGGATCACAGTTGAAAAAATTAAACTTGACTGGGTATTGACCTGGTGAGTCATGAGGACAGGGTACCCTCTAGCCAACACATCTGCTCGGCCACAGGTCACACAGCTACACATGACTCTGCGATATTTGGGCTTGGGTTTCTATGGTACACAAGAGAGAATGTGGTATAGTGGATAGAGACAGCTGACCTCAGTCAGTAAGACCTGTGTGGTAGCACAAAGCTGCCCCTGGGAGCCAGCTGGCCCCAGCTTCCCAAAGCAGCAGCTTCGGGGTCATCGAGGGGCATGAAAATTCCCAGTCACACACAGTCTGCTCCTCTCACACAAGAGGGGTGCCTAAGGTCATGTGATGCTGTGTGAGATGAAAGAGTTCAGAGTCTGAATCTAAGATCAGAAAAGGTCTTTATTCTTTCTCATGAGAAAGGACTCTGCTCCCGCCGCCCAACATGGCATCTGCAGGGAGAGAGCGCCAGGTAGAAGGCAGCCCATGATTATATAATCTTCTAAGGCAGAAACCCAACCTCCACAACTGGCCTTCACTCTTATTGGTAGGGGGACTGTCCCACCACTTAAGCACGGGAATTTCTCTGAGACAAAGGACCTGGAAACATGAGGGTATCCAATGAAAGCAGTCTTAACCTTATTTGGCATATCTTCTACTGTGTTGGCTCTGGGGGAGGGTCTCCATTGCTCTAAGCCCCAGACTGCTTGAAGGTCAGGTGACCTGACCTTAGGCCTAGTGAATACTGAAGCCATTCTAGATTTGATTTTTCAGAATGGGGAAACTTCATTATAAATTATCCCTCACAATGCCATCCAGAAGAGTTGACTGTACACTTATTTCATGCTTTCTGTATTAGGGGTAAAGTCAGTCACCTTTTTAAAATACTGAGTAGCTCTTGAGGGCTTCGTTTTGCTTCCATCAGACCTGAACTCAGAGAGTGCCAGCATTAGAGCCCTGCCGACAACAAGCTGGGTTCAGATCCTGCCTCTGACACATACTGGCTGTGTGACCCTGGGCCAGTCATTTATTCTCTCAGACAGCTCTACAAGACTATAAATTGCAGAGAAGCTACTGACTCGAATGAGTAGAGGGAGTTTCATTATATGATAATATCCTGATCTCACTATGAAAGAGAGAGGACAGATCTAGTACCTATCCTCATCCCCTTGCATGGCACAGTGTGGTGAAATGGAGCTCAAGCCCAGGATCTGGGTTCCAATCCCAGTTCACTGCGATTTACCCATTTGACCCTGATCGGGTCTGGGCTCTAGTTTCTTCACAAATAAAATGAAGAATTTGGACCAGGTAGTCTCTGAGGTTCTTTCTTACAGTTCTTCATTTTATTTCAGAAGAAACTAAAGCCCAGAACTCTAAGTCAACAACCTGTAATCCTCTGGGGCAGAAAAGCAGGTACAAGGCTGGGCCTAGAGTCAAGAAGACCTGAGTCCAAACCTGATTTAGACACCAGCTGTGTGACCCTGGACAAGTCACTTAACTGCTCTTTGCCTCAGTTTGTTGTTTGTTTGTTTCAGTTGTGTCTGACTCTTTGTGACCCCATTTGGGGTTTTCTTGGCAAAGATACTGAGGTGGTTTGCTATTTCCTTCTTCAGCTCATTTTACAGATGAAGAAACTGAGGAAAACAGGGTTAAATGACTTGTCCAGGGTCACCCAACTAGTAAGTATCTGAGGCCGGATTTAAACTCAAGAAGATGAGTCTTCCTGACTTCAGGCCCGATGCTCTATCTACTCTGCTACCTAGCTGCCCTGGCTTTAGTTTGCTCACCTGTAAAATGGGGGATATAATAACTTCAAAGAGTACCTACCTTCCAGGATTACTATGAGCATCAAATGAAATCTTTGTTAAGTCCTTTGCAAACCGTAAAGTGCTATTTAAATATGATTATTATTACTCTCTATATAATCAAGTATCAGCCGTCATAGTCATTATCTACCTCCCTCAACAGGGTCGCTTTGAGGCTGAAAGGAGACAACGTATGTAAGGCTTTCTTAACTGCCCAATACTATATAATGCAAATGATAAGAATAAATGATATTTACATAGCATTGCAAAGTGAATTACAAACTGGTATCTCCTTTGAGCCTCATGACAACCTGACCAGAGAATCTGCTGAAGTCTTCAGGAAACTGAGGCAGAGGGAGGGGGGTTATGGGATTGCCCAGGACCGCATTGGTAGGCTGGTAAGTGTCTGAGGTAGGATTTGAGCCCAGATCCCAATTCCAGGGTCAGTGCTTGCTTTATCCACAACAACAATCTATAAACCCAATAGAGGTGCTTTAAACAATTGTTACGAGCAAGATATTAAATTATCTTTTTAGGCTGAGTAGACAGTTCCCTATGTGATTCATCTGAAGAGTATCAGGAAGCTCCCCACCCCCATCCCCTAAAAATATCTCCTCATCACCCAGTCCTGCAGGAAATTTAATTAGAAATTGATGATTTTATATTCCACTTTCTGTCATCTTTAAATTTTAAAAACTAAACAAGCTGAAATCTAAGAGCACTTTACAGTTTGCAAAACACTTTCTTCTCTTTGACCCTGCAAGAAAGGAAGAAAACAATTTTCCATTCGCATTCATCCCATTTAGATGAGGAAACAGGTCCTGAGAATCAAGTGATTTGCCCCAGGTCATACAGCAATTAAAAATCATGGCTGGGACTCAGACTCAGGCCTTCAGATGCAGATGGTGCAGTGGATAGAGTGCTGGGCCTCCAGATAAGAAGATCTGAGTTCAAATTCAATCTCAGATACCTACTTGATGTATCTCTCTGGACAAGTCACTTACACTTCCATTTGTCTCAGTTTTCTCATCTTTAAAATGGGAATAAGACCAACACCTACTTGTGGGGATCAAGTGAGACAACATTTGTAAAGTATTTAGCACACAGTAGGTTCTCAATAAATGTTTGTTCCTTTTTTTCTTGACCTTCTGATTCCCAGACCAGGATGCACTTTCTTCTCTAGGATAGTTCCGGTAATAATGAATATTTACATATCTCCTGATGTACATTATTTCCTTTAATCCTCTTTGGCTTCCTTCTAGTCTCAGCTAATGACCCAACTTCTGTGAGAAACCTTTTCTCATCCTCCTTCATCTTCCTTCCGGGACCCCCAACTGATTCTGCATAGATCTTGTTTGTACACCTTGTTTGTATGTTCTCTGCTCCATTAGACTGGGAGCCCCTCGAGAGGCAGGGACTGGCTGTTGCCACGTAATAGACCCTTAACGAATGCTAGCCCACTGACCACAACCCTGTGAGGAAGGTAGAACCATCAAATTATCTCTTTTCCACTGATGAGGAAACTGCCCCCAGAATGCTTAAGCAATTTGTACAAGGTCTTAGCTTATTATCTAGCAGAGCCAGTATTCAATCTAGATCTTATAATACTCAATTAGGTGCTTTGCTCACCACACTATAGCTAGCTCCCCTAATTCATACTAAAGTGTTAATGACTTATCAGAGCTGCTTTCCACCCAGCTGCAAGAACCAAAGTAGCCGTAAGTACCACATTTCTTCAGGGGGGATAGTAGGGAAAATCAAAGTCCTGGATGGGGAAAGAGAAAAGGAAGAAAGGACAAAACTTGGGCTACTTTCTAATTTTATCTAGGGCTGACCCTGTGTATGGATCAGTAAGTAATATTTAGGAAGTGGAAGTTTTAACTCAGATCTGACTGGTCAGGGATGGGGACTTTCTTCCACTAAGAGTGCAGTGTGCAAAGAGAAGAAGGTGGTTTTGCAGAAGGCAGGGTGATGGTGCAATCTTTTCTCTAAGAAGGAGAGAATAAGGCCCTATTAAGAATTTAGAAAAAAATTGAGTGAACCAAGGAATTTTTTTCATCAAGCAGACTGAACAAAAAACATTTGAATCCAAGTAGAAAACAACAGCTGTAGCTGAAAAACATAAGAATTGGCATCATACGCTGCCCAGGTTTCTCCCTTTCCTTTTTTGTGCCAGCTCTGCCCCTTTGCCTTGAAAACCCTAACTCTTGTTCAAACAAAACAAAAACCCTAGAAGCAAACTGTTCATGGTATTGACCTCCAGGGGGAACCCTATTTCCCAAACCATTCAGACAAATGAAAGTCTCAGTCACAATGGGAGACTAAGCATCACCCAGATGCCTATTTAACCTCTGGGTGCAGTTCTGCTAGACAAGCCATTCTAAGGAATTTGAAATGAACCTCTCCCAGCTCAGCACAGCTTTGGAAATAGGGTCAGCCAGGCTTGGCCTCTGGGTGCGGCTTTATCTTTTGTACTCTGAACAGAGTGCATTCCAATGTTCTTTTATATACGAGAGCTGATTGATTTAAAACAGAAGCAGTAATACCCCTGTGAGCTCTCTATGGGATTTGCAGGGTGGCACAGTTACAGTTGCTGGGGGAAACAGGAGGTCCTCCCTGTTTCTGCTGATGTCAGGATCGAATCTTTCCCAGGAAGCAGGTCTCCTCGGCAACTAGAAGCATCAACTTGGAAGACTGAGAGGAGGGAAGCTGGCCTTTAGTAGGAGCCAGAGTAATGTACAAATCAGAAACCTTGGCTTAGCAAAAGATCCAAGGCCAAGTGTAGGGAGAAATGAACCGGCTTTGTTTTGCAGCAAATCCAGGTCTGGCGAAACCTAATTCTCCCTGGGTCACTCCCCTGCATGCCATCCCTCCCTTCCCCCCTTTCCCCTTTCCTACCTGTTTCCTTCTCAGACCGCAGCTAGCTGCTTCTGCTGTACCTGTCTGTGGCTGAAGCCTCTTTGGACAATATTTCTTTCTATTTGTTTCCTTTGTCTCTCAAAACAGGTGATTTTTTTGCTCTCTACCCCCTATAGAGAAGGTGAAGATTTGCCTAGGATTACAGGAGAGGTTATAATCAATAGTTGACAAACACTTACCAAGTGTCTATTATGTGTTGGGCACTGTGCTAAGCATCGGGGATACAAATAGCAAAAAAAAACAAAAAAGCAGTCCCTGTCCGCAAGGAGCTTACAGTCTAATGGGGGAAGACCACACACAGAAGGAAACTGAAAAGCTGTGTACGGGGGCGAAGGGGAGGGGCGGGAAGCATGGTGGAGAAGCCACCAATAGGGATTGAGGTTCATGGCCCCATCCTCCAATCAGAGAAGCAGGGGGTGGAGATGAAGGGGACTACCAAGGCTGATGATGCCTTGTAGGATGGTGAATTATCCCAATAATGGGGCATAGTGGAGAAGTCAGTGATTATAGTATAATCATAATAATAATTTCCATTTTTAGACTTCTCCTTAGTCTGTAAAATGCTTCACTCACATCATCTCATTGGTTAAATGACAGGGATCTCGTGAGGGAGAAAGGGAAGGTCCTATTATCCTCATTTCACAGATGAAGAAAATGAAGTTCAGAAAGGCCGAGATTTGTTCAAAGAGACATGACTTGATTTGAACCCATATCTTTGGCTTCTAGTCCAGTGTTCTTGACACAATTCCACTGCTCGTTTTTATTAAAGATGGACATTTTATCTTTTAAAATAGGCAGTTTAAAATGTACTAATATAGCCCAGGGCCTCCTGACCTTCATGGCATGGGGAGGGACTTTAAATATTAATTTGTTTCTCTCTCAGTGTCCTAAAAAAGAGAGAATTCTAAGGCCAACTCAGGCTATCTCCCAGGCATTGAAACAAAAACAAAACAACAAGAATTGAGTCTAGAAAGAAATGGAGAATGAGCAACAGAAAACAAGCTCTATCACATTCCTGAAAAAGTACAGTCTAATTCCTCTTATACTCAAATTGATTTGAACTCTGTCTCCTACAAACTGTGGCAGAAAGGCATGGGCTTTCTCTCTTTGTCTCTACCTATCTCTCTGTCTCTCTCTCTCTTTCAGTGATGTTTATCTAGGCCTGATTGCTTTCCTGCTTGTCTACCTTGTGCAGCTGATTTTTATGGACACTCTACCAAGTGCTGCTTCCAAAAAAGAAGCATGTCCTGATTTCTCCAGTTCCTCCCACTCCCCAAAATTTTGTATTTGAAAAGGGTGACTATACCACTAACAAAGATGAAATCAAAGCAATTATAAGGAGTTATTTTGTCCAACTACATGCCAACAAATTGAACAATTTAAGTGGAGTGGAAGAATATTTACAAAAAATATAAATGAGTTAGGTTAGCAGAAGAGGAGATAGAATGTCTAAGTAGACCTATTTTAGAAAAAAGAAATTGAACAGGCCATAAATGAGCTTCCTAAGAGTAAAGGACCAGAGGGACTTAGAAATGAATTCTATCAAACATTAAAAAACCGACTAATTCCAATACTAAATAAATATGGAATAATGGGCAAAGAAAGGGTCCTACCAACCTTCTTTTATGAAACAAATATGATACTGATTTTTTCTGATCCATACTGTTACAACCTATAATAATCTGCACATTTATTCATTCCCTTGGGTCACCTTCCTCCTCAAGAATGAATCTTCTAAGCTGTCCCATATCCTGTTACTAATGTCCCAGCAGCACTATGCTATAAACACTTGAACTATATTACTTTAAATCCGTTGTTGAAGACTGGCGTTCCTGTTGCCGTGTTGGAATCATTTCAGGTTATAACCTTACAAGGTATTGTCAACCCTGCATGGCAAAATACTCCTGGAGAGAACAGGAGTTCTCTATAAATTCAGGCTCAGAAGTAAGTATGTGGCTGAAAGAACCATATTCCTGCTCACTTTTTTTTTTATAATAAACAACCTTAGTTGTGAAATGAAAAATCCAAGCTCTCAACAATCATATGGAAAGCTGCTCAAGTCACTAAGGGAATTCAATACAACCCAGAAATTCCACATCAATCTCATAAGATTGACAAAGATGATAAAAAAGGAAAATGACCATTTGTTAGAGGGACTGTGGGAAAACAATACAATTTTATATTTTACTGTTTACCTTGCTGTACTATCAGTAAAGCTATGAATTGATCTGGTCATTCTGAAAAAACAGTTTGGAACTATTCCTCTTGTACATGTCCCCTTTACCATAATGGTACTACGATTAGGCCTATATCCTAAAAAGATCAAAGGGTAAGGATTTTTACATACAAAAATATTTATAGTGTATATTTTTGTCATATTAAAGAACTGAAAACTATGAATGAAGTAAAATATTATTTCACTAAGAAATAATGAAATAGATGGTTTCAGAGAAACCTGGGAAGATTTATATGAACTGATACAGTGAAGTGTTCAGAGCCAGGAGAAAAATTGATACAACAACAACATTGTAAAGACAAAAAACTATGAAATACTTAAGAAGTCTGAGGATTGTAATGACTAGCTACAGTTTTAGAAGACCAGTGATGAAACATGCTCCCCATCTTGTATTAGAGAGGTGGTGGAATCCAGGTACAGAATAAGACACAAGTCTGAGAATGTGGCCAATGTGAGAATTTGTTTTGCTTGACTTTGCATATTGTTGCAAGGGTTTTTTTCTTCTTCTTTCCTTTTTTTCAATTGAGGGAGAGGAAGTGAGAGGGCAATAGGGGCCAACGATAAAATCGACACCACCACCCCTCCAAAAAAAAAAGATGATTATTAAATCATTTTTAATGCACAGAAGAGAATAGAACTAAGACTAGAAAGAAACACAGTCAAGCAGAACAACTTATAAAGTTATGTGTTTAATTTATCATTTACATAAAAGCAAGCTGTATGAAATAGAGATTTGCAGTTCCATCTGCAATTCTCTCATTCTGCTCTACTTTGTATATAGAAATGTTAATTTTATTTGATGCTTGTTAAGTTCAGAATTTTTAAAAGGGCAATAAACAGGTTTGATGCAACAATTACTGAGTGGCAGTGTTTCATTGGGCACAAACCCAATGTTAGTTGAATGTTTTGAGTACTTTACATTGGCACTTAAAACTAAGTTCAGTTGCAACAGCATTTATTTCTACCATTCTGCTGAAACTAATGACCTCCTTGACATAAAATCCAATGAACTTTTTTCAGTTTTCATACAGTTTAAGTTATGTGTATGTGTGTATATATACATATATGTATATGTAATAAAGATTCCATATAGAGTATGTTATATATAATAAAGATTATATATGTGTGTATATAAATGTACATATATTTATTTTTATATAGAGATTTACATATAAAATTTGAACATCCTCCCTCCTTCTTGATGCTGTCTTTTCCATCATATGCTATGAAAACGCTACTACCTTTGACCCAGCAATACCACTATTAGGTCAATACCCCAAAAAGATCAAATTAAGAATAAAAGGAGCCATAGGAAAAAAAACTATTTATAGTAGCTCTTTTGTGGTAGCAAAGAACTGAAAACTAAGACAGGTAATAGTTGAATCAATTGCAGCATATGAATGTAATGGAATATTATTGTGCTGTAAGAGATAATGATGGGGACAGTTTTAATTCATACAAGTGTGTAAACTTATACAGAGTGAAGTGAGCAGAATGAGGAGACTATTTGATATAATAACAACATAGTAAAGACAAAAAACTTTGAAAGATTCAAGAGCTCTAGTTGATGCACTGACCAACCATAATCCCACAACACTCAGAATGAAACATGCTACACACCTTCTTTCTGACAAGGAAGTGAGGAACTCTGGGTGCAGACTGAGACATAGTTTTTGGTCAATGAGGGAATTAGTTTTGTTATAAGAGCTTTCTTTTTCTTTTTTTCTTTTTTTTCCACAGTGGGAGAGGTGGAAAGGAAGGAAAATAGATTTTTGTTAATAAAAAAAACTAGATTAAAAAACAGGTTAAACATAGAAATGTGATATAGACTTATAAGAATAGTGTCAAACCAGGATGAGCTTTAAAAGTGCTATGGCCAAACAATAAGGCTTGTTTACCTATGTGCAAAGTAAGAAGAACAAGGAAAAGGTGTGTGGTTTGTGGAAGATGATGAAATGTTAACAGATGTCAGAAAGGGGAACTCTTTTGTTTCTATTTTTATCCATAAGGAAGAGGATGGTCATGATGCTTCATGATCCTTCACAGGTTGAAAAGATAGGACAAAAGTGGTGAAGCCGCAGCAAGACAGGTGAAGAGATGGTGAAATAACTTTAAATCCTTTGGCCAGATGGCAGCTAGGTGGCACAGTGGATACAGTGCTGAGTCAGGAATCAGGAAGACTCATCTTCCTGAGTTCAAATCCAGCCCCAGACACTTACTAACTGTGTGACCCTGGGAAAGTCACTTAACTCTGTTTGCCTCAGTTTCCTCATCTGTAAAATGAGCTGGAGAAGGAAATGATAAACCACTCCAGTATCTTTGCTAAGAAAACCCCAAATGGGGTCACAGAGAGTCTGAAATGAGCAAACAACAAGAACAAAATTTCTGGCCAGAATGAATTGCAACAAAATTTGTAAAGATGCTTGTGTTGTTACTGTAAACTGAAAGTGATGATGAATGGAGAAGTGACATAAGATTGAAGACAGTCTTTGTTTTTAAAAAGGGGAAGCGAGTGAATTCTGCAAACTATAGATTGATCATTTGAGTTAGATCCCTAGTAAAATTCGAGGAGGAATTGTTAAATTCATGTTTGTTAACCGAATAGGAAACAGAAACTACTGAGAGTTTACATGGATCTTTAAAAAAAATTAATTGCCAAATGAACTTTATTTTATTTTGTGGAATATTGGAAAGTTGATCAGATTATGAATAAGGGGATCTGGTTTTGTTACTGCCTCTGTGACTTTGGACAAATCATTCCATCAGCTTCCTCATCTTTAAAATGAGGGGGCTGGAGGTCCTAGTGGAGTGGCTCAATCTGAGTAATCTGTCATTGGTCATATAATATTTAACACTTTTATCCATAGCGTAGATAAAGGCATAAGTAGTACCCTTATCACATTTGATACCACAAATGATACAAAGAAAGGAGGAATAGTTAACAAATTGCAAGACCCAGGCTCCAAAAGACCTTAACAAGCTAGAACATGAGTCTGAATCTCATCACATGAAATTTAAGAAGTAATGGACTCAAAGAGGGGGGCAGCTAGGTGGCACAGTGGATAGAGTGCTGGACCTGAAGTGAAGACTCATCTTCCTGAGTTCAAATCCATCCTCAGGCATTTACTAGCTGTGTGACTCTGGGCAAGTCACTTAACCCTGTTTGCTTCAGTTTCCTCAACTGTAAAATGAGCTGGAAAAGGAAATGGTGAACCACTCCAGTTTCTTTGCTAAGAAAACCCCAAATGGGGTCACAGACACAACCCCTAATAACAATAATGGGTTAAGCCAGGCAGTGGGGGACAGTTGAAACGAGCACCAAGTCAGATGTCCTGGGTTCAAACACCGTTTCTACTTATTATTATTTGTGTGACCTTGGGCAAATTATTTGACCTTTCCTCATCTGTAATGTGAAGAGTACAGCAGAACCAATATCTACCAGGAATACTTCCCTCATCCTTTCCAGATTTGTCCCTGAAAGAAGACAAAATTGTCCCCAGGGCATTATTGGCCCAGGACTTAAGAATTTAGCTACTCTGCAGCTTCCCAGTAGGTTCTGTTTCTATTGACAGGATTTCCTGGTCACCTAAGTGAAGTCGGGGCCCTTCAGCCTCGAGGGATGTTTTAAGACTGAGTCACCACATCTTGGCCTGTGATTTAGACATGTTTCTAGATATGGAGGGGGGGGTAGTCGTGTCTACTCAAACTGAGTACAGCAGGGTCCTTGTTTGAAATACTTCCCTAGGCTACAACTCTCTTAGCTGTTGAATGACCTGTGTGTGTATCATATTGTTCCAAAACTGAACCTGAAATAACAGAAGACTTATGAGGCCTGCCCATCACAAGGTGCTTGGCCTAAGTGACCACTGAGGTCCCTTCCAGCTCCATACCTAAGTCATTATTTGAAGGACTGCTACATGGAAAAGGAATTAGTTCTACTCTAGAGGTAAGTTTGGATTTAAAGTCAGGAAAAAAACTTTCTAGCAGTTAAAACCATCCCAACGTGGAATGAACTATACTAGAAGGTAGTGGGTTTCCCCTCTTCAGGAGTCTTTGAGTAAAGACCAGACGACCATTTGCTGGCTATATAATAGGATTCTTGTTTAGATGCAGGCCAGACTACATGGCCTTTGAGCTTCCTTTGACTTATGAGAGTCTGTGATGAGAGGAAATCTAAGGTCCACCGCTGCTCAAAATTTCTATAATTCTTCCTATTCCTTTATAGATTTTATAGCTTGTCAAGGTCTTTTGAATCCCGAATCCATCATCAAGCATGTTAGCAATGCTTAATCCAGCTCCCCCATTTTATAGTTAAGGAAACTGAAGCCCAAAGAGGTCAAGAGACTGATCCAGGCCAAACAAAGCTCTGTGGGATCCCAAGTCTACATGATTAGGTAGGTAATAATAATAGGCACTGTGCTAAGCACAGTATTAGTGCCATTGATAGTATTAGGGGAATCGGAGAGCAAGCCAGTACAGGAGGGAAAGAAGCTAAATTTCTTTTTCTCTAGACATCTTCTTTGAGACCTGACATCCTAAAGGAAAGATCTGTTGGTCAGTGGGAAATGTGAGAATGGAGCTTGACAGACTAGTCCAGGTTTAAGATAGAAATTTGGGAAATCAACTGCATAGAACAAGGGTGGGGAACCTGTGGCCTCAAGGCCACGTTTGGCCCTCTAGGTCCTAAAGTGTGGCCCTTTGACTGAATCCAAAATTCACCAAACAAATCCGCTTACCCACCCCTGGTAGAGTTAGAGATGAAGCCGGCAGCTCTGTGATGCCACAGTGTACAAAGTGCTGGGCCTGGATTCGGGAAGACCCAAGTACAAACTCAGTCTCAGACACTTCCTAGCTGTGTGACCCTGGGTAAGTCACTTGACCCCTATCTGCCTGGCGATCATAATGGCAGCTACCTCTCAGAGTTGTGAGGATCATATGAGATAATAATCAGAAAGCACTTATCACTATGCCTGGTGCGTAGTAAGCCCTGTAAAAATGTTGGCTATCATGACTGCACACATATAACCTATATTGAATTGCTTGCCTTCTCAATGAGGGAGTGAAGAGGGAGGAAGGGAGAGAATTTGAAACTCAGTTTTAAAAATGAGTGTGGGGGAAAATGTAACTGGGGGAAAATAAAATACCAAAGAAAAATGTTGGCTAATGTTAGCTACTATTATGATCAAAGGAGATAATGTTGGTAAAGCTTTTTGCAGACCGTAGAGCCCTTATATAAATGCTAACCCTTCTTGGTATTATAAGTAAACGCCAACTGAGTAAAAGAAATCTCCCAGGGAGCGTATAGCTCAAGGAGACTGTGGCTGAGAAGTACAAGAGTCCTGACGTCCTATGGTCCCTTTAAAAGGCAAAGATCAGCAATTATTGAACACCATAAACTATTGGAAGGAGCACTTACTGATAAGAGCAGCAATTGATAAATTTGTTGATTCTAAATTAGCAACCCAAAACCTAGGAACTATTGATAATCACCAGGCTTTTTCTCTGAAGGTGGAGGAAGGCTTAAGAGGCTTAAGTGGCTGGGACACACTCTCTCACACACAATTGCTTAGACATTAAAAAAACTTCTCTGACATAGGTTCATAGCTTGTAGCTAGGAAATGGTTAAAACTGGATCTGAGCTGGTTCTTTCTGATTTCAGGTTCCTCGCCCTATCTACTTCATACTGCGTCACTGAGGGCCAAAGAAGTTCCTTCCTAAAGTGCCATTTGCTAAGGCAGGAGTGAGTCCTGTGCCCTGGACCCTGAGAAGTCAGGGATAGCTTCCAGAGGGCGCATACGGTAAGGCAGGGCCACAAGGAACCCTGTTATACCCTAAGGGCATTGTTTTAAATGGACACTATGTTACTTGTTCATATATAATAAAAGTAGCCATTTTAGAGGATTTTGCTACAAAGTTTCTGCCAAAATTGTGTTTAAACTGAAGGTTCTATCACTATTGAAAAAGTCTGAGAATCGTAATAGCAAAAGAATGCATGATTGTACAAAATAAAAATGGAGGAGTATGAAGAACCACTGTGAGAAGAGCCCCAGGAACCCCAAAGGCTGGCTTATTCTGGTAATTACCTATCTCCTCTTCCTTCTCCTTTTTAACCTTATTTTATTTTATTTTTGGAGGCAATTGAGGTTAAATGATTTGCCTGGGGTCATGCAGCTAATAAGTGTCTGGGGCTGGATTTGAACTCAGGTCCTCCCAACTCCAGGGCCAGGGCTCTATCCACATTGCCAGCTAGCTGCCCCTTTTTAACATCCTTTTAACCTCAAATAAAAATTTTTATTCACTGAGGGAGGGCTCTTCTATATTTTAACTTTATTAAAGTACTTGATATGGAGATGTGAATGCCCACTAAGTAGATTTAAAAAGCAGTGAGTGAATGTGGTACAGGGGGAAAGAACTCTGGGCTTAGTATCAGAAGACCTGAGTTCCAGTCCTTATCTGATACATATTAGCTCTGTGACCCCTGACGAGGCCTTTGATTCTCTGACCTTCAGGTTCCTCATCTAATAACACTTGGGCTATCTGTTTCATTAAGTTGGAATAAAGAAAGTGCCGTGTAATTAACAACATTTATGTGGTGCTTTGTGTTTTACAGATCTCTCTTCACATACATGCTCACTTGCACCTGCTTCAGTCCTGAAAAGTAGGTGATATTATGGCCATTTTGTGGGTGAGAGAACTATGGCACAGGGCAGTTATGTGATTTGCCAAAGGTCACACAGCTACTAAATGGTAGAGGTGGGATTTGAACTTAGATCTTTTGACTAGACTAAGTGCAAAGAGTTTTCCCCGGGGAGATCTATCCTAAGTGGAAAATCCTTGGAGAATCTCCCATAAATGCCTGTGAAAAGCAGGTTGTTTCCTGGAGTAAGCAAAATCCCTGTTCTTTCCTCGTTTCACAGCTTTGGTGTCATTTCCTAAGTGTTTGGGAGAACTCAAGCTCTTCACAAGTCCTTTAAACTGTAATTGACTTAAGATACTTGTCGCCTTTCTAGATTTCTAAGATCTGGGGAAAAGTGAAAATATCTCTAAGAAACACAACAACATGCTCCCAGGAGCTGCTTTCTGAACCCACTGGCTCCTCAGCAGAAGGTAGAAGCCCTACTTCTACCCCCATCTATAACAGTTAATTCTTGGATTACATCAACTAAGTTTTTTTTTTAATGCCTAAATGCGAGTATTCCATTCAGTCCCACATGGGGCAACCCATCAGCACCTTATCATTCTCTGTAACTTGTATTTCCCCTTGTCCTTTTAAATATTTTAGGGAACTGGCTGGGAGAAAGGGGGATATAGCATGTGGGCTAGGGGTCCTTTCTCTAGATCAAGGATTCCCAACCTGAGCTTGTGGTAGATTTCAGGGATTCTGTGAAATTGGATGGGGGAAAAAATCACATCTTTATTTCAATATAATTAATTTCCTTTGCAATTTTACGCATTTGCAAACATGGTTCTAAGAAGGGGTTCATAGGCTTCACCAGACAGCCAGAGTGGTCCCAGACCTCAAAAATGTTAAAATCCACTGATCTAGGACTCGTGATGTTGCATGGGTTTTCTGTTACTATTGGCCCATCTGGCGCAATATCAGGCATTTAAGAAATGCTTGTTTACTGACTGACCTTCTTTGTTGTTTTTAAACTGTTTTAGTCATGTTCAACTCTTTGTGACTATTTGGGGTTTTTCTTGACAAAGATACTAGAGTGGTTTGCAATTTTCTTCTTCAGCTCATTTTACAGATGAGAAAACTGAGGAAAACAGGGTTCAGTGACTTGCCCGGGGTCATACAGCTAGTAAGCATCTGAGGCCATATTTGAACCCAGGAAGATGAGATTTCCTGACTTTAGGCCCTTTATTCTATCCACTGTACCACCTAGCTTCCCTAATCTTCTTTAACATTATGCTTTTCTTTGGTATTACCCAGAATCTTCTGTGTAGTTCTTTGTTGGAAAGCCTCCTTGTGGCTACCATTTTTCTCTCTGTTGCCCTTTGGGTGATCTGAAGCTTTAATTTGTCGGGGGGAAGGGGAGCATGGTATTTTATATTTTGCAATCATAGAATATCTCCTGAAGAATACTGGTATTAAAAATATGAGTCTTCATTCCAGGGAGGTTATTAGGGTAGTTAAAAACACTATGCTGTTTCCTAACTGCAAGCAAGTTGTTCTCCTACTCTTATTCAGTTCTGGGCCAAGTTTATCATCCTTCTTCAGTCCCTGCCTGAGATACATGTACTGAGAGCTCTGTATGTCACTGTGTGGACAACATGTACTTGGTTTTTTTCTGGTTTGAATTAGGCTGAACTCTTGAGAGATTATGGATCCCACTCAGGAGGATTTAAAACGTTCCAGGGATTGAAGCAATCAACACTGTGTCATCTGGAGGTAGGATCATCCCCAAACTTCATGACCTATAGGAAATCCATCTTCCATTTGCACTCTGTTCTAGACACCCTTCATGACAATGGTAACACCTTCAGTGAGAATAAATTCTTCAGCTTGTTTTATGTCTTACTTGTCGTTAATAATCAGAGGGTTACTTCAAGTTCCTGCTGTTCCATCTTTCAAGAATATCTCATCTCCTAAGGAGAAACTTGGGGTCATCCTTTTGGTTTCATCTTTTAGTTTAATTAGTAGTGAGACCTTTGTGATTCAGTTGCTCCAGTACAGGAGTTCTTAAGCTAGGGTCCAGGGACTCCCAAGGGATCCATGGATAGGTTTTAGGGGGGGGGGTCCATGAACTTAGATGGGAAAATTACAGTTATCCCTTCCTCATTGTGACTTTCCCCATCATGGTTTTGATATATTACGAGTCAGCATAAGAAATTAAATGGGAATTTTAGGGGAGTCTTGTGGAAACTGCAGATGACATGAGAAGGCCAGCAGATGGCAGACAAAAGTTTAGAAACTCAGAAATGCATAAAAGATGTGTATAGTATTGTATAATATCACCATAATTTATCTTTTAATACCATAATAATTCAGTCTTCTCTGGCATAAAGAAATTTTATGTGGATTTTCCAGATTAGGGGGGTGCCACACCCTTAACCCTCATCATGTGGAAGGGATAACTGTACATATTTATTTTCACTAACCTTTGGTTTCCATGGTAATCCCATGTATTTTGTTTAATGTATCAAAAAATTATACTAAGATGGAGTCCATGGCTTTACCAAACTGCCTAAGAGATCTGTGACCCAGAAAATGTAAGCACCCCCTTTTCTGGTTGTAGCATATCCATCCAATTGTTGGTCACTGCATAAGCTTCTCACAGTTAGAATGCCAAAGTTAAATAAATGTTAATAAATGGTCTAAAAATGGTATAATTCTTAGCATCCTTTACTCGCTTTTACATTGTGCTGCTGCTGTTACCATAGAAGCAAAAAGGGAGCCTGGAACATTTTGTACAGTTCTTTTCTCTTCGTTTTATTGGTCAGCCAATTTAGCTAGGCTGGTCATTAGAAAGTGGGCACTGCCCGGAACCAGTGCTGTACTCAAAGCTTTTTCGTTATCCAGTACTTCCCAATCCTTGAGCTCCATTGTCATAGCCTTGGAGGGTTACTCCATACCACATTGGAGTAGGATTTTGTCCCATAAAGTGTTTATTGAACGGCTGCTATATGCCCAGACCCACAGTGGATATCAAAGGCACACAATCAGTTTCCCTCAAGGAACTTAAAACTTAGGAATTCACAAGAAGTGTGAGCAAAGGAGACAGAGGTGTAGTCAGAGAGATAAGAGAAGAGCCAAGATGGTGCCAGGCTCTGGAAATCTAGAGGTAGAGAGTTTCAAGGAGCAGCAGGTGATCAACAATGTTAACCGCAGCAAAGAGGTTGAGTTCCTTCCTGTGCCTCTGTTTTGGGGAGGGGCCCGGTCCCCTCCTGGCTGTGCTTCTGACTGCCTGGACTTTGCCTCCATGACCCTGTGCTGGTACTTCTCCTCCCTCCCCATCCATCCCCCTTTTCAGCTCCCTTTTGTGTGTTGTCTTCTCTCATTAGAATGTAAGCTCATTGAGGACAGGGACTGTCTTTCTTTTTACTTGAATTTGCATCCCCAGCACTTAGCACAGTTCCTGGGCACCTAGTGAGTGTTTAATAAATGCCTGTTGCCTAGATTTGATTCTGCCATTTATATTATCTACAATTTTAATTGGAAAGTTTGTCCTTTGTCTTGCTATGACAATGTTTCATCTAGTTGTGTGTGTGTGTGTGTGTGTGTGTGTGTGTGTGTGTGTGTGTTTCAGTGGAAAAAGGGACTTCTGAGCTGTGAATTTTGATAGATGATTACTTTAAGCACTAGGAACCTGAGAACAGCCAGCAGGGATCCTGCCACCATACATGTCATCAACAGGTGGCTTTGTGACTCCATGTAATATTGTGACTTTCCATAATGGCCTGCATATTCCTACTGAAATAGAAGTATGAAATTGAATGACAAAGTTAAATACAAATTGTTTTAAATCATCTGGTATTCTAGGTAATCTGCATAATTCTACCCTCAACCTCCACCCCCATCCCTCCATCCCTACCCCTATTAGCACAGTCAAGAATTGACTTCATCTAAATTTGGCGCACCATACAATGATCCAAGATAATCCCAAAGGACCAATGATGAAGCATGCTCTCAGCCTCCACAGAGAGAGCTGATATTGAGTGAATACAGACTGAAGCAAGCTTTTTTTCATTTTCTTTCTTTCCTTTTTTCTTTTGAGTTATGACTAATATGGAAATGTTTAACATAATTACACATGAATAATCTGTATCTGATTGCTTACCATCTCAGGGAGGAGGGAAGAGAAGAAAGGAGAGAGCGATAGAATTTAAAACTCAAAACTTTAAATAAAAAAACATTTAAATAAATTTTAAAAAAATAAATGTTTGTTGAGCTAAAAAAAATAAATCTGGTACACCCATAATCATTCAATAAAGACATGTTGCTAATGATTTCAGGTCTTTGAGATTTGAATTAATAGGTATATGTCTATCCCACTGTTCTTCATACTAAATTTTGAGTCTAATACTCTATATGTGGGATCTCTGGTTTATGAATGAAAGCTTAAGGGTGAGAGTGCAGGGGAGGGAATGATGGAATTGTCCAGGATGCTGTCCAGAATCTGGTTGAGAAATAATGTCTTTTTGCATCTCCTGTGGAATTTCTATTCTAGGCTGAGAGTGAATTTCACCACTACTTAACTGTTATACTCCAGAAGCCCCTGTACCCAAAGGATAGGGAGAAATGAGGAAAGGTCAAGCTGAAAGGCATTTAAAACAGAGACTTAGCTAAAATGTCACCTGTCTCAAAGTGGTAATTATTTCTAATGGTCTTTAATAAATTTCTTTTAAGCCAAAGCCAGTTTTTATCTTCTTGGGCAACCAGAGATTGGGAAGAAGTAATTTCAAATGGGAAGCAGCAAACAGATGCTCTCAAGACAGTTGCCCTCAAAGTCAATGCCAAGATGTGGGTAGGGTGGGGGCAGGTAGGTGGCTCAGTGAATAGAGCACTGGCCCTGCAGTCAGGAGGACCTGAGTTCAAATCCAACCTCAGATACTTGACATTTAACTAGCTGTGTGACCTTGGACAAGTCACTTAACCCCAATTGCCTTGCTTCCCCCCTCCAGGAAAAAAAAAAGATGTGGGTTGGGAGCACTAGATGAAAACAAATGGCAGATAGGACAAAGGGAAAGACCATCATTAGGATATCCTCCAGATAAAGAGGCAGTGGAGAAAACCAACATTTTCTTAGACCACCTCTGTTCAAGTCATCCACTGTGGAGAGAAGTTGTTTTTATTGGATTTGGTTGTCCATTCTTTCAATGAGCATTTTTTTGTTTTTGTTTTTTGGGGTTTTTTGGGAGGCACTTGGGGTTAAGTGTGACTTGTCAAGTGTTACACAGCTAGAAATTGTCTGAGGTCAGATTTGACTCCATCTGACTCCAGGACAGGTGCTCTATCCAATGAACATTTTTAAAACTGGATTGTGATTCCCCAGGATAGAAGACTCACTCTTCCAAGGCAGACTGGCATCTTGCTTTGCAAGTTAGTCTTAGAGAATTGCCTGGGTCACAGAAGGAGTAAAGACATGTCCAGGGTCACACAGCCAGTATGCATCAGAGGCAGAATCTAAGTCTTCCTGACTCTGAAGCTAACCCTCTCTCTACTACTCTGCACTGATCCACTCAATAAGCATTTTCCTGTGCCTTCTATGTGTCACGTACCATGCTAAATACTGGAGATACAGAGATAAAAATGATATCGTCCCTGACCTCAAGGAGCATGCATTCTATCGGTAAAGGACAATGTGTATACAGATAAATAAATATAAATATACATCAGTTTATTTCAGGAGGGACTCTAGCAGCTAGGAGCATCAGGACGGGCCTCATGTGGAATATAGTTCTTGAGCTGAGTCTTGAAGGAAGCTATTGGTGATTGATTGCTTTGACCTGGATATGACTCTCCTGACTTTTCATCACGAGGGAGCTACCTGATGGAGCTACCATGCAGTTTTCCTGGATGCTGCAAAAACATTCTCTCCATAGGACACTGTGTTTGACCTCAGTCCCAGGTGGCCACCAAGAATTCAAAGATTTAAATGTTAAAGGAAAATCTTCTTAAAAAAATTGGAAATAATAATTATTTTTTCCTATTGTATTGCTGACTTATCATTTCAAACAAGACCTCTGTTTAAAAAAAAACAACAAAAACAAAACCTTGTGGCTTCCCAAGGGACAAGGAAGCCCTGGTCAAGAAACTAGGATTTGGAGTTGGAAGGGAGCCTAAAGCTCATCTCAACGAGTGGTGTCAACTCAGACAGAAAGGAGGATCTGGAGAGAAGGACCCCTGCCCATGCAGAGTGACTTAGAAAAACACACACTAACATTAGCCATACATATTGCCATTATTCTGTTCTGCTTTATTTATTTTGTTAAATATTTCCCAATTACATTTAAATCTGGTTCAGCATTTGGGAGTGCTGCCCCCTCAGGGCAGCCCATGTGTTTGATGACTCTGATCCAGTCCTGTCCCCTCATCGAGAAACCCAGTGTCCAGAAAAGCATTGGCCAAGGTCACAAAGGTCAAGAGCAGAAGTGGGATTCAAACCAGGTCCTTTGATTCCTGACCTGGAGTTCTTTCTGCGATTATCACTCCCACCTACCTCTTTGCCAGGGGAAATGGCTCGAAGCTTGGGTCAGTTTTATTGCCTGAAGATGAAGAATAGTATAAGGGTTTACAGAAATAAGCAAACTTGTTACTGGGTGCCTAGTATTCTGCTGCCGCCTTAGCTACTCAAGGCCTCTGCTGGGGTACCTAGGCTCAGTTGCATGCTGATAAACATATAACATTCAGCTCTTGAAAAAACACAATACAGTTATAATTTTATAATATATTATATTATTAATGTTAATAATCATTATTTAATTAATTATTACATATTATATCATTTTCATCTGAATTATTATTGAGCAGCTAGGTAGATCAGTGGACAGCGGAGTCAGAAAGACTCATCTTCATGAGTTCAAATCCAGCCTCAGATATTTTCTAGCTGTGTAACTCTCAGCAAGTCACTTAACTCTGTCTGCCACAGTTTCTTCATCTATAAAATAAGCTGGAGAAGGAAATGGAGAACCACTGCAGTGTCTTTGCCAAGAAAACCCCCAATGGGGTCACTAAGAGATGAAGAGTAAGACACAAATGAGCAACGTCTGCATTATTAATGTTTTCTCCATCACTTTCTCAGTTCTAAACAGTCAATAAAACAACAAATCAAGTCCTCATTTGTAAAAGATACTGATTTCTAAGGTGTAAATGCTCACACTGAAGATTTAACAATCAGCTCCTCTCCCAAGGAAGTCCAAGCTGGCCCCAGCATGCTGTTGCCTATACTGCACGTCTCCCTCTTCCTCTCTGTCAGCTTCACTTCTTCAGAACCCACCTCTCAGCCTGCCATGCCCTGAAGGCGGTTGGATATGGAGAGGGAGAAGGACTGGACCTGGGATTTCATTAGTGCAGGGAATTCCCAGATAAGGGAACTCTCTCTACCTATACAGGTTGGCACCTTTTCTGCAATTTTAGTCTTAATCTTTTTTTTTTTTTTGTATCATGCACACCTTTGGAAGACTGGCAAAGCCCATGAATCCCCTTTCAGAGTAATGTTTTTAGATGCATAAAATATAATACACAGTATTACAAAGGAAATCAATCACCAAAAAAATTCATGGACCCTCTAAGCTGTGAAATCTATCCATGGACCCAGATTCTCTGTCTTGGAGCTGCCTAGAGTACTAAGATGTTAAGTGACTTGCCCAGGTTCTCACACACAGTATGTCAGAGGTGGGACTTTAACTCAGACATTCCTGGTTCCCAGGCTAGTTCTTTGTTCTCTGTATCATGCTGCCTTCCATGTCCCAGTGAGTGAGTATGAAAGAGTACCAACTGCCCTCATTGAATTCAAGGCCTAAGGAAGAAGTAAACTACATCCTCAGGATTGAAAAAATTGGTGGAAGTGATTGCTAAGCTGCTGTTGACAATATTTAAAAAAAACAAAGCCCCTTAAGAGAGGGTGAGAAACACAGAGAGAGAGAGAGAGAGAGAGAGAGAAGGAGGAGGAAAGGGAGTTAGGAGAGGGAGGGGTGAAGGAGGAGGAATGGGGAGGGGGAGAGGGAAAGAAAGACAAAAGGAAAGAAGAGGAAGAGGAGGAGAAAGAGGGAGGAGGGAGGAGAAAGGGAGTGAGGAAGATGGAGAAGGCAAAGGGGGAAAGAGGAGGAAGGGAGAGAGGGAAAGGAAAGGAGAGGAGAGGGGAGAGAGAGAGACAGAGAGAGAGAGAGAGAGAGGAAGGAGAGGAGAGGGGGGAGGGAGAGAAGGATTCAGACTGACTGTTGGTCAGGGGCCCTCTTTTGGAACCTCTCACCTACCACAAAGATGGCTTCCAATTCTCCTGATGTGTGTGACTGGAGGAGCTGCTTCTCCCGAGAGGAAGCTGAAGCACTTCATGTCCTTTTCCTTTTGCCTCTCCATCAAATCTCTGAATTCCCTAGCAATAAATTGCAGTGCTAGGCAGAGGCTGTCATTCCTCTGCATTCCCTCTTAGAAGGCACCTTAGTAACCTCCCCCTGCAGTCTGTTTCACTCTGTTCTCACCAGTGAGAGATTCATGGCAGATCATTTTCTATACAGCTTTGCCTATTTAAAAAAATAATTTCTCTTCTCTAGGAATATGAAAGCTTTGAGGGGAGGAAACCCCTGGCAAATATTTCTCTTCTTGCTCAACAGCAGCAGAATTTCTGCAACCCCTTAGTCACTATGCCTTATGCTTTAATACTGTGACTAGTTGTGTATGTATTTCGGTATTTTAAAACTCAGGTTCTTGCTTTTATTTCTTGTTTTGTCTGTTCTTCCTATTGAAGTATAAGCTCTTGGAGGCCACCAACCAAGTATGTTTCCTTTGTACTGACACAGTTGCCTTTTCATTGGGTGCTGAATAACTACTGTAGTATTATTTTATCTGATGTTCATATTTTGACCACCAAGCGAGTACTAGAGGAAACTAGAGGTATTGGCTCCAAGGATGTACCTGGAGTCAAGGAGATCTGCATCCTAATTCTTCCTCAGACAGCTCTTAGTCACTTGAGTGGAAAAGAGTCATAGGAGAAGGGAAGGGAAGGAAATAAGCATTTATATAGTATGCCTACTGCATACCAGGCACTGTGCTAAGTGCTTTAAAAATATTATCTCATTTGATGTCATAGGATCATAGCTTGAGAGCTGGAAGGGACCTCAGAGGCTACCCAATCCAAATCTCATTTCACAGATACCCAAATTGCCGGGTCCCAGGACAGGATGTGACTTTTGTCCAAGGTCACACAGTGGTAAGCATCAGAGACAAGATTTGAGCCTGGATCCTCTGACATCAGAGTCAGTACTTTTTTCTTCTTAACCTCTCAGAGTCTTAGTTTCTCTCTCTGTAAAATGAAGACATACTATGTGTAGTACTTCCTTCCCTCATTGAGGTTGTGAGAGAGGTCCTTGGCAACCCCAAAAATGCCATATAATTTTCTTTCCAGTTGTCTAACTTTGATGTCTTCAAATATTTCCCAGTCCCACTGGGTGGACTTCACACATGGAAAAATAGGATTAAATGGAATTCAACCAGCATATATTAAGTGCCTACTGTATGCAGAGCCCTGGAGGTACTAGAGATACAAAACCCGGTCCCTGCCTTAAAAAATCTTACATTCTGGAGGGGAAGGGATATAACAAACAAATAAATAAGTGCATACATAAATACAATAAATAACTAATGCAGATAAATAAGCACAAAATAATTGTGGGCAGGGGCAGAGCACAAACAACTGGGACAAGTAGGAAAGACTTCTTGTAGAAGGCAGCACTTATGCTGTTTTGCAGGTATACACTTGATTGAACTTGAATCTTGGGGTCCTCAGGGGAAGCAACTGCTACCACTTAGGGTTTTCCTGTAAGTTTAGTTGAGCCTTATATAAAACTCCCTCATGTGTAAGTCTGTTCAGGTATTTAGAGTTCAATTCTCATGGAGAGTGGTACCTGGGACAGCACTCTCATATACTGGGTTTGATAGAGGTCACCAAACGGCCAAGAATATAGGAGGGAAGTAAGGAAGACAGACATTCCTGCAGTGGTTTTCCAGGGTATTGGTGCTTTGGTAGCAGTTTTAACAGGAAGAGACCCATTTGTGAGCACTAGTAAAGAATCCAAAAGGAATCCATGTGTAAGGTATATGTGTGTGTGTGGCCTGAGGGTTAAATCTTTTTCTTCCTTTGGGAGTCTGCATAAAGTTCCCTTTAGGTGTAGCTCTCTGCTGGATGGGCCATCCACTGCTAGTGTAAGCTGCTTCTCCACTGAGACAGGCCACTTTACGTGCTGATTCTTCCTTCAGCTGCAAGTCTAGAATCTCTCCAGATCTCTCAATACCCATAAGGCCACTGCTTGGCCACGACTATCTTAAGATTGCTAATTGATCAACTTCCTACTCTGGAGGGTGGCTCTAGCTAGCTACCATTTCCAGTGGACTCTGTTATTGACTGTAATAGGTGGAATCTCTGATGTAAACATTTAGTGGGTCCTCTTGATCTCCTGAACTCAGTGGGTATCTTGGGCACACCCATCTTAGACTACTCATTCACTTAAGGTCAGGAAAGAATAAACACAAAAGAAACAGAAACTCCATGTGCTCATGAACATGCAGCAACCAGGCAGGAGAATATCGTCAGGTGTTGCTTCTCAAAGCAGTCAGTCCTCCCTACTCTCACCTACCAAGGAAAAGAAATGGAGGGATTAACGGGTCTCTCCTTTTGTATATTCACTCAGTTTCAGTTCAGCTACTCCAAAGTCATCAGTTCCATTGGCTCTAAAGTCATTTGGAAGACTTTTCATCATTACGCAATGCTAGTCTCTCAGTCACAGGTAGCAGGTAATTACACTTCCAAACTTTAATAAGTTGGATTGGAACCAAGTAATGTCTGCACATGCTCTATATAACCCTCAAGGAAGAGCAAATCTGAAGATGTTCCCTCAGTTACATAAGGAAGAAGGGGCTCTAAGAAGCATAGGAATGAATAATATTCTAGGTTTGGGGGATAGCCAGTGCAAAAACACAAAGAAAGGAAATGGAATGTTTTAAATAAGAGACAGCAAATTGGTCAATTTGAGTTGTAGCAGAGACATAAAAAATCATGTAAAGTCTTAACAATCTTCATTTGGAGGGTCCAGGGTTTTAAAACAGATCCTTTATCATTATTCTGTCTTTAAACTTCATTGCACTCCCATGAATCTGTGAGCTCTGTCTACAACTGAAGGTAGCTCTGCTTTCTGGCAACTCTTCTAACACAATTCCTTTGCCTATAGCCAAATGCTGTGCCCAGCCAGTTGCATAATAAAAAAAAGTGGTATGCCTAAGACTTCAGTCAGTTTTTGTGGAAGAAAAAGAATGCACATAGGCACACTCCCATGTGAAGTATTTAGGGGCTATTAGGGTCAACATTGTTCTACAAATATAAGATGAGACTGTTCTTTAGTTGTTATGCAATTGTTTTTAAGGGAGTCATTAAAATATTTTTAAAATGACAAAGAGCTCTACCTGGACTCC
>CM053582.1:140010343-140041248 GCA_028627135.1 Pseudochirops cupreus
CAAGACAGGCTTTCTGATCAAGTCTCATTTATTGTATGCAAGGGCATGAGTATATAAGGAAGTAGAGGATTTCCACAGGCAGATAGGCCGCAGGATGTTCCAGTGAGATAAAACATTCCAGGAAACGGTATGCAAGGAAGTTGGCCAGCCACGATATGTTCCGATAAGATATTGTAAGACATGACCAGGTGTTATTACAAAATACTAGAATTTTCCACTGGCCCCCAACACCTTTGGAATTGTCTTGGATCTTTGTATTGATCAGAGTAGTCAAGTCTTTCACAGGTGATCATCATTACAGCATTGATATTACTGTGCACAATGATCTCCCAATTTTTCTCCTTTCATTTTGCATCAGTTCATATAAGTCTTATCATGTTTTTCTGAAACCATCCCTCTTGTCAACATACAATCGTATTCCATCACAATCATATGTCACAACTTGTCCAGCCATTCCCTAGTCGATGAGATCCCCTCAATTTCTAATTGTTTGCCACCACAAAAAGAACTATTATAAATATTTTTTGTACATTTGGATCCTTTTCATTTTTCTTTAATTTCTTTGGGATACAGACCTAGTAGTGGTATTCGGGGGTCAATGGGTATACACAGTTTTGTACCCCTTTGGGCATAATTCCAAATTATTCTCCAGAACGATTGGATCAATTTACTACCCCACCAATAGTTCATTAGTATACCTATTTTCTCTTGTCCCCTCCAGTATTCATTATTTTTGATAGGTGTGAAGTGGTACCTTAGAGTTGTTTTAATTGACATTTTCTAATCGATATTGATTTAGAGCAAATTTTCATATGACTATAGATAGCTTTGATTTCTTCTTCTGAAAACTGCCTATTAGTACCCTTTGACCATCTGTCAATTAGATAATGGTTTTTGTTTTTATAAAATTGACTCAGTTATTAATTGCATTTTCTTCTTCTTTTTCATTCTTTTGACTGCATTTTATTGTTTCTTGATGTATTATGAAATCATCAGCTTCCATTTGCCAAATTCTAATTTTTAAGCAATTATTTTCTTCAGTGAGCTTTTATAACCCTTTTCTCCTTTGGCCAATTCTGCTTTTTAAAGAATTTTTTTATTTAGTGAATTTTTGTATTCTATTTCCTTTTGACTTATTCTGCTTTTTAAGGAGTCCTTTTCTTTTTCTTCCCCCCCCTTTTTTTTTGCTTTGGGGGGGCAGGGCACTTGGGTAAAGTGATTTGCCCAAGGTCACACAGCTAGTAAATGTTAAGTGTCTAAGGCTGGATTTGAACCCAGGTCCTCCAGACTCCGGGACTGGTGCTCTATTCACTGTGCCACCTAGCCACCCCCAGGAGTCCTTTTCTTTAGTGAATTTTTGTGTCTCTTTTACCATTAGGCCAATTCTGTTTTTTAAGGGGTTATTTTCTTTAATATTTTTGTGCCTCTTATCAAACTGTTTTCTTTTCATAATTTTCTTGCATCACTCTCATTTCTTTTCCAAATTTTTCCTCTCTCATTCTTATCTCTTTCTTTAATTCTTCTAGGAATTCTTGTTGTGCTTGGGTCCATCTTTGGGGCTTTGGTTGTAGCTGTATCCACACTGTCGTCTTTTTCTGAGATTGTATCCTGGCCTTTTCTGCCACCATTAGTAGCTTTTTATGATCAAGCTCTTTTTTTGCTTTTTAAAATTTCTCAAGCTTATTTCTTGACTTTGAAGTTTTTGTCAGAATTGGTATCTGCTCACTGCTGTTTTCAGAGCTAGTTCTGTGGTTTGGAAGTTTTCAAGGCTTCTAAGACAGCATGATCTAGGGAGAGGTGTCGTCACTGTTCTCCTGGTTTGTGCTCTGGTCTTTACTCAGAAAGGACCTCTGCTCCCCTGTACCCACAAGTACGAGCACTTTGACACTGTAACTGTGACTAGGCCTTCTACTCTTCTGTATCCACAAGTGCTGGGGAAAGAAGGAGAGAGTGCTTAGTGAAGGGACAGTGGCCTGGGAGAGAACTGAAGGGTCAAGAATTGGAGGTCATCATGTAGACAAGGAGCAGAATCTGGTGTTGGATGGCAGGAGAAGTGGAAATCCAGATAAGGGAATATCAGAGTTCCTAAACATGAAGATAGTATATTTAAGGGTTATAACAAGATCAAGGGTATGCCTATCTTTGTGTGTGACTGATGTGAGGGAGGAGGAATAAGTTGTGGGAAATGGGTATGGGGATGAACTGGGAGGCTAGGGTATTTCTTGTTGTTTTCAGTTTTGTCCTACTCTTTGTGACCCATTTTCGGTTTTCTTGACAAAGATACTGGAGTGGTTTGTCATTTCCTTCTCCAGCTCATTTTACAGATGACTACCTGTAGCAAACAGGGTTAAATGACCTGCTTGGAGTCACATAGCTAGTAAGTGTCTGAATCCAGATTTGAACTCAGGAAGATGAGTCCTCCTGACTCCAGTCACAGTATTATAGCCACTGTGCCACCTAGCTGCAAGGGTATTTGAGAGAGTATCAAGATGTATATAGAAGTCCTTTTCAGAACTTCAGGACAGGAATTGGGGAAGAAAGAAAGATTATGAGCCAGCACCTGGATTCATTGAAGAAGGAAAGGGAGTGTCCTGGAGAGCTGTAGAAAATGACTATTAGAATTTTGCTTGTATGGTAGATGTGGATTGCATGAACCTCAGAGGAGGAGAGATTTTTGAGTGATGGTAGGAAAAAGACCTGGAAGGAGTAATCAAGAACAAGGAATGTTCCAATTTCTTCACCTAGACCAGTGAGTTGAGAGGAATGAGTGAAAATGCATGCAATGCTGGAAGGGGTAGATGGAGAAGAGGCTGTGTCGTCAAGAGGGAGTCAGGCATTGGTAAGAGCCAGAAGATGAAAAGAGGAGGAAAGGAAAAGATTTAAGATGAAAAGAAAACTGTTACTTGTGGAGCAAGCATCCTAAAGGGCACAGTTAAAGGCTTGGTTAGCTTTTGGTTGAGACTTTGGTGGGGGAGGGATTGAGGGAAATGGAGATAAGGAATTAGTCAACGGGGAATGTCATATGGATAATGTGCTATGAGATTTCAGAATCACTGTGACGGGAAGTGTATGACAAGGGGAGTATTTGTTAATCATTAAGTGAAAATTTTGAGAGATTTTCAAATTCAATAGTGTTATGATCTCTGGGAAGAATCCTTTCAGGATCTTGAGCAATTCAGATGAGAAATCAAGAACTTGAAGCACAAGGAGTGATGAAACTCCCTCCTACACCCAAAGGCAGGAGTTTCCAGGTTGAAAATTTGGTGGAATGATGCTCTTTCTTCTCCTCTCAGTGGCTGCAGACTAGTGTTGTAGAAAGGCATGGTTTTTTCCCCCTAGCAGAGGTTCCCAAAGTGGGTGATACCACCATCCAGGAGGGTGGTAGTAGGCTTGGGTGCAATTGGGAGGTATTGAATAAAAATAAGGGGGTGGTGGAAGCATAAGGAAAGAAGAGAAGAAAAATTTGAAAAACCATTCATACATGTTTTATCTGTTGTGTAATAGAGTTAAAGTCATAGTGATTACGTTATTTTCCAAATAAACACACAAAATACAAGTTATAACCAATCAGTAGTCAAGTCTACAGGTTAAGACAGGTCTTAACAAGCAAGTGTTGGCAGGTGAGCATGTTGCTCATTGCAGGGAAGTCCAGCATACATCAGCAGGAATATGTGTATGTAATGACTTTTTACAATACAATACTATATGGTTACTTGGTGCAATATTGTATCATCAAAATTTCAAAGCAGGGAAAACTCCACGAATTTACAATAAAAATTTAAATTTAAGATTTGTCATTTTTTAAAAAATGTTTTTTTTTAATTCCACAATTTAAAAAAAAACTGTTAAAGGGTTAAAGATTTCCAGGTAGATGCTGAGTAATTTTTTTTTTAAAGGCGGTGGTAAACTAAGTTTGGGAACCTCTGTCCTAGAGGCTAAGCATCAGGAAAGAGATACATAAGGCACAATGACATGACACTCATCTGTTCCCTCACTTTCCCACCAGAAGCTAAAGACTAGGGAGGGGGGCTTATGGAGATGAGAAAGGAGATGTACAGAGTATGATAGCAATAAGCCCTCCTCTCTTCTTCCCCCCCCAGAGACTGGAGATCAGGAAAAAATATGTAGCACACAATGGTATGGCACCTACTACTCCCCCTCCCACTACCACAAAAAACTGGAGACCAGGCAAGAGTCCAAATGAAGTATGACCTAGGGTGGTAGCTGTGTGAGTGCAGAGGAGGGAACATATGCCAGAGATGCTGTGGAGATAAAATGGTATGATTTGGCAACTGCTTTGGATATGTGAGGTGAATAAAGGGATGACCCTGAAGTTGTGAATCTGGGTGGTTGAAATGATGATAGTACCCTTGACAATGATAATTCAGAAGAAGGGTGGTTTGGGGAAGGGGGAAATAATGAATTCCATTTTGGACATGATAAATATGATATCCTACAGGATATCCATTTGGAAATGTCCAATAGACACTTGTAGAGCTCAGGAGAGAGGCTAGAGCTGGATAGAAGAACCAGGAGAGAGAGCAGTGACATGAAAACCCAAAGAAGAGGGAGTATCCAGAGGGTAATCAACAATGTCAGTGCTCAGAGAGGTCAAGAAATATGAGGACTGAGAAAAACCTATTAAACCTGGTGACTAAGAGATCACTGGTACTTTGGAGAGAGCAGAATGAGAAGAGAGGAACTAGAATGATCAAATCAGCAAAAACTCAGTTTAGTATCAATACAACTGATTTTTTAAAGCCTTATGTTTATTGTTGTGATGTTCCCCTGATATGCTCTATAAAAATGTCCCGGATTACACAGCGTATGATGCTTGTAGCTGCATAGAACTGGAAGGAGGCTAATTCCATGCAGATGAACATCTGAATTATCCAACGTAGGTAGTTACCTATCCCAGTGTTTTTTAAATCTTTCCATTCTGTAGTACATTTTTTCCATGTGATATGAATGGGAGAGATATAGGATGAACCAATCTCACTAATAGTGATCTGTGTTATAGGTCTCAACCTTATTCAAAGTCAGCCTTTCTTTTCCTAACGACCAGTGCAAACATTCCAGTATTCTCTTCAGAACTCCTATTCTATTCCCAGTATGGGTTCCTACATCCTTGAAATTTTAAACTAACCCTATTAGACACCTTAAAGTGCAATGCTATCCTTTGGAAACCTTTCATTTTCTCTCTCTGAGGATTGAGAAGAAACTTTCCCATTGCCACTCTGATACCATTTTTCTACCACCACCGTTTGATGCTTTTCCTCTTTTGAAATTCACGTGTATGCCACTGTCTTCTCGTTCTTTTTTATTTCTTTCTCATTCTCACAGTCTTCTCTGTCAACATCTAGGTTATTCTTCCAACTTTCTCAGTGACTTTAGCCCCCAGTTTATGATCTTTTCCATCTTGTTCTCACCAACTTCCTTAGGTGATTCAATATCCATGTTTATAGTCCCTCTAAAAACCTGACTACATACCTTTTATAAATTGCAAAAGTCTCTTTTTATTCCCTCAGTTTGACCCTCTACTGGTATACTCACACTGGCCTTGCTATTTCTCAGAATTATGATAATTATCTTTTTTCATTGTACTGGTATGGCCTAATCAGGAACAACTGTTTCTCTAATTATTTAGGATTTAATTTCTTTAAAGTGTGTTTTGTTGCTGTATTCATATAGTTCTGCTCTACCTCTTCACAACAGATTCCCAAATATTTTATGTATTCAATAGTTATTTTTTCTTTTTTTTTTTCCTGGGAGGCAAACAAGGTTAATTGACTTGCCCAGGATCACATAGCTAGTAAGTGTGAGAGGCTGGATTTGAACTCGGGTCCTCCAGACTCCAGAGCCAGTGCTCTATCCACTGTGCCACCTAACTGCCCCTTCTTTAATTATTTTAAATGGAATTTCTCTTGCATCTCTTTCTACTGTGTTTTGTTGGTAACACACAGAAATTACGGTAATTTATGTGTTTATTTTGTATGCTTAAATTTTCCTGACTTTATTAAGTTTCAATTTATTTTTAGTTACAGCTTTAGGATTCTCTACTGAGGCTATCACAGATACAAAAAGTGACAGTTTAGTTTCTTATTTGCCTGTATTTTATCCTTTCTATTTTTTTCTTATCATATTGTTAACATATTGCTGGCATCCCTAGAACAATAACAGATAATAGTGCTGATCCTTACTTTATGCCTGATCTTAGTGGAAAGACCTTGAGCCTTCCTCCATTACAAATAATGTTTACTCTTGGCTTTAGCTAGATACTACTTACTATACTAAGGAGAGATCCATTTATCATTTGCCCTTCTTGATTCTAGATTCAGGGAGTAGAGGTCTGGACATGGAAGGTTGAGTCCTGGAATCCTGAGAACCCAAGATCCTAGGCTAGATGTTGTAGCCCAGCAGGGAAGTCCTGTGAAACCACAGAGCCAGGATGGTGATTTGGCCTTGAATTTGGTGGAATTCATGCTATATGTAGGACTTCAGGTAAGGTGTGAGTCTATTGCCCCTCCACTCCTCTGATACCCAGGTAATACAGAGGTGGTATGGGGGGGAGGGGGATTATGCTTCTGAGGTGTTAGATGGAAATACTTGTTTTTTTTGTTTTTCCTATACATAAGTATAGTGGGGTTTGTGATTGAGGTTCCTGGAAAATTATCTTCTTTTTGTCTGTCTATGTGTATGTGATCACAGAGTTGTTTCTAATCCCTAAGAGAGGTAGCCCAGAGGACAAGTGGAGTCTGTATCCTTTAGGTTTGCCGGAGCGAGTTTCTCTGCACTCCTCCATAGCCTAACTACAGATCTCACCATTGGGAGATCTGCATATTAATCACATCCCACATTGAACTGGCTGGTTCTGCTTCTGTAAGCCTAAGAGTGGTGCCCTTGGAAAGCTCTGAGGTACGCCACTATTCTCATTTTGGCAAACTTACTGGAAATGCCTCAGTCTTTGCAGAGTCACGTGTTCCAAATAATGATAAATGTATCCCTTTTCATCTACTTTAACATGGTCTACAGTGCCCTATTATGGCTAAAAGACCTGTAAGTATTTTTTCTCTGTTTGTATTCCCTCTTTTTGAATCAGTCCTCCATGAAGCCTGGTGCAATGCCAACTGCTATTAATGAGCACTTAGGAATCTTTGGGGTTTTCACCTTTTCTTTTTTGTGGTGAAGGAAATAAACACCACTGGAAACTCTAAGGTAATAACTAGGAACAACTGTCTAATTAGTCAGTCAACAAACCTTTAAAGCACTGGATTTACAGTCATAGATCATAGCAGTCAGCTCTAGAGTGAGAACAAGGTCAGTGCAGGCCTCAGAGCTATATATTCTTTCTGCCTATCCCCTCCCCCTCCACTCCCACCTGCATTGCTTTCCTTACTGTTCCAACAATCTTGATTAGCCATCAAGTTAGTCAGTCAAGAAGCATTTAAAATGCTTAATTTGTAATTAGAGATTCTTAGTTTAAATCTCAGTTCTGTGTAACCTTGAACAAAAGACTTCATTGGGCCTCAGTTTCCTTACTTGTAAAACGAAGAGGTTGGACTAGATGAACCTCAAGGTCCCTTCCATCTATGATCTTCTGAAGCTAGAAACTTTTTTTTCTTTTTGGAGGGGGGAAGGCAAGGCAATTGGGGTTAAATGACTTGCCCAGGGTCACGTGGCTAGTATGTGTTAAGTGTCTGAGCTGGATTTCAACTCAGGTCCTCCTGACTCCAGGGCCAGTGCTCTATTCACTGCTCTACCTAGCCACCCTTAGAAACTTTTAAAAATGAGGAATATATGCATTTTCAGAAGGCTGTGGCCATAGTAAGTACTTCATAAATGTTTGTTGACTGAATTTACATAGAGGAATTGGAGGCAAATAGAAGAGGAGCATTATTTGGTTGGTGATGTTTAGTGCTTTGGCTCTGGCCCTTCCTAGGGACTGTGTTTAGACACATCCCTGCCCGTTTGTCTTCCAATATGCCACACGAAGGTTCCTGCCTTGGCACAATATATGTTCTTGGACTGTCATTGTTGTTGTTGAGTCATTTCAGTCTTGTCCAACTCTTTGTGACTTCATTTAGGGTTTTCTTGATGAACATAATGGGATCGTTTGGCGTTTCCTTCTCCAGCTCATTGTATAGATGAGGAACTGAGTCAGACAGAATTAAGTGATTTGCCTGGAGTCACACAACCAGTAAGTGTCTGAGGCTACTCTCTTATGGGATTTTAAATAAATAAAGACTATTCACAGATGTCCCCTGCCACTCACAGGATACCAGCTCTCACAAGGGCCTTAGATCTGGACTCACATGGACTAGGCTCAGTCTTAAATAGGATCCATCAGACTTTTCTTGAACACTCTATCTCATTATGTCCCCACCCTGGAGTTCCTAGAAAAATCTCTGTAACAAAGCCTAAGCATGCTTTGTATCTAGGATCTCCCAAGCCAACGGGATGACCTTCTAGAAAGAGATCCCTTCTAGAGAGGTACTGGATGTAGAAAGCAGCAAACATCAAGTGTAAGAAGGCTATTTTTTTCCCTTCACTACCAAAAAATGCATAAAACATAAATGACTTGTAATGAATCAACAAAAACTTAAAGTAGGAAACAATAAGCTCCTTCTTATTTTCTTCCAGGAGGTAAAAACAACTGTGCATAACTGATCAACAGCCATTTCATATTGAGAAGAAGCAATTTGCCTCTGATCCATACTGTTCAAGCAACTCATAAGAGCAGATCTTCTTGTAAGCAATGGAATAACTTGGACTTTCTTGGTAAGTCAGGTCTTCTGGGCTGGTACAGAAATCACTTCTTTTTGGGCAATCAGGTCCTGATATCTTGAACTCATGAGTTTATCCATAACATTGAAAACATCCACTTCTCAAAATTGCTATTTGGAGACTTGGGTTCAGGGAAAGCAGAAGAGGCAGCAAGGAACTTGAGGGCCAGTGTCAGACTTGCTGGGACAAGTATGCGTTCCTGCTGCTATGTGCATGCAGAGGCAAGATTTGAACCCAGGTCCTCTGGCTCTAACTCTGGGCTACATTCCACTGTACCACACTAACTTTCAGAATGACACAAGAAGATTTGTATGAATTGGTGCACAGTGAAATATGCCAAAAAATGAAGAGTGATATGCAAAACAATTATAGCAATGCAATGAAAATATCGTTGAAAGAAAGTTGAACCTTGAATAATGTTAAAGCCAATAATAGTTCTGGAGAATAGAAAAGAAAATCTACCTCCCTCTTCTTGAAGAAGACAAAAGGGACCATTCTGCAGAATGTCCCATGCATTTTCAGATGCAATTCCTATTAGTTGTTACAAAGGAGAGTTCTATTCCAGAGATGTTAGAAGGATGTATCTAGATATATGGCATAAAAACAAAAGGAATCACAAGTAATTCTTTAAAATTAGGATAATGTAGTTGTGTAACCTTGATGTCAGACATCTTTTCCAGGATCCGATATGTACCCAGTCCTATGCTACATAAACATTTCAAAAGTAGAAAACAAAACTTCCTGAAATATTGCCCCTCATCCCAAAAGAGTCACCAATAACTTCTAACTCCAATGGTCTGAAAAGATGGGAAAATAGGCAGCCATGGGTGTGGGAGGGTTTGATGGTGCCTGAGCTTGTTTCAATGCTAATATGGTAGAGAAGGGAGAGGTTAATGTTTAGAAGTTGGATTTTTGGAAAGAAATAACCAACAGAAAGAATAACCAATAGAATATGGACTGAAATGGACAAAAGAGCAAACAATTGAGTGCTGTGGTATCTAACGCAAATGGAAATGGAAACCACTAAATTCTAAATAAGGATCTCTGCTGGCGAATATTGACCTAGAAAATCACACATGCTTATCCCTCTCTCTTTTTTTATTAATGTATCAACACATTAAAATCAGGAAGAAACTAGATATGACAAATATATAAAAAGAAATTACTGTTAGGAATTTGCTCGTTTGTTTGGATAATAATAATAATACCTAATCTTTATATAGTGTTTTCTATGTGTCAGGCATTTATACTTAGCACTTTGTAATTATTATTTCATTTGATCCTCATAACAACCCTGAGAGGGAGGTGCTATTATTATCCCCATCATATAGAGGAGAAAACTGAGGCAAGCAGAGGGTGTGTGACTTGTCTAAGGTCACCCAGCTATTAAGTGTCTGAGGCCAGATTTCACTCAAGTCTTCCCCAACTCTAGGCCTGGCACATACAAATCAGGTTGGAACTAGTTATAGATAAAAAGAAGCATGCAATTTTATGTTTTAATATTGAATAGATTCCAAATATCACAAATCATATTACTACAAAAAGATTCAAAATTAATTTAATATTGTTTGCTAGAAACTTGGCATCTTTTGCTAGGGACTATTTTATCAGTATTGGGCATGAGCTTTTATGAAAATGCAATCTTTACCATAGATGATAAATGTTAATTTGTTCATCTTGCCCTATGTGAAGTTCTGATAGTTTTAAAAAGTGAAAATAACTGCTCACATAGATATGTCCTACCAAACATTGGTAAGACTCTTTTTTTTTTTTTTGCTTTTTGAAGGGTAATTGGGGTTAAGTGACTTGCCCAAGGTCACATGGCTAGTTTTTGTGTTAAGTGTCTGAGGCCAGATTTGAACTCAGGTCCTCTTGACTCCAGGGCCAGTGCTCTATTCACTGAGCCACCTAGCCACCCCCATTGCTAAGATTCTTGAAGCAAACATGCACATTTCAATAAAATGTCTTGGCAAGTAAGAATAAAAATGTAGAACACTAACTTCATTATACTTTTAGCACTATGTTACACTGAATTTCAAAGTTCTATTTGATGTTACTCTTGCTTTCTCAACATAAAAAAATGGAGTGTGGAAAAGTAAAAAAAATTGTTTTCACACATTTAGAATCTTTCAAATCTGAATGCTAATTCCTGAATATTTGAGGCATACTTGCCAAAATTATAAGAATCAAATGACTCGATAATTTTTACAAGTAGGAAAATGAGTCAAATCACAATTTTTTTCCAAAGACCAAGTTTTATATTAAGTGCTCTAATGCAGTCATACATAAATGCTGTGATCTGAGTTTGACCCTCAAGTTTGAAGTTCAACTCACTTAAAATCCTGTAATACATAAAATAAAAGCTAAATCCTGAAACCAGTTTTTATTATTAAGTTGTTTGGGGGGGCTCTCATTTCTAAAAACATTTTGATTTCATGGTGAAATTCCTTAAATCACTTCAAAACTTTAAGACAAGAAAGCTAGCAAACTTCCATGCGATAAACTATATCTTCTTGCTCACTTTTGATTTTCAAGAGTAATGAAGAAAATCATCATTGGTTCAATCCTCCAGACTGTATAAAATTGGCTATTAACAAACTTCAGCACATGTTCCATTTTCACTATTTTAAGCATAACGCTTCCTGGTGTATAACACAGTAAACATGAAGCTTACTATCAGGAAAAATTTCAATCTGCTTAGCCGATAATTGGGCTACAAATCTGTTTGAGTTCCCTTTCATTGCTGCTGAACCATCTGTAGCCACACACACACACACACACACACAAACACACACACACACACACACACACACACACACACACACACACACACTTTGCTCATGGAAGATTCTAGTTTTCCAAAAGTTTATGTACTTCCTTAAAAATATCTTTGCCTATCTGTAGTGTCATTAAGAGACAGAATATCTAGCAATTCTTCACTCACATGCTTTTTGTCACATGCTCAAATGATTAGTTACTTGTACCAATTAATTAATATCTGTACTTATCAATTGCAGTAGAAAAAGTCAGTTTTCCAGTTTTGATTTAAGTTCCCACTGGTGTCAGCAGTGATTTCATTTATTGTTTTGGCAACAGTGCTTCATGGTAATGAAATATTAGGAAAAGATTTAACTTTTTCAAGACAAAAAATTTCAGTGGCTTTCACCAGACTTCTTCACAAATTCACCATTTCTAAAATATTATGCATGTTCTGAAATAACATACATGAATTTGATATCACTCTCACTCTCTTCGTGGATTTTTGTAAAAAAAATTTTGTTGCTTTTAAAATGTAGATTTCAAATTTCTTAATTTTTCTTCTCTTATTTTACTTAATTATTGAGTATACTCTGAATGGTGGACTTCATAGTGGTGGGTTAACTTAAATCCCTTGAACACTTTAATACTGTGTCTACAAATTACGTATAAAATATTTTTTTTTACTTTGGAAAATCTGACTTTTATCTTGTCTGAAACATTCTGTGTTCTTCCTGTCTGAATCTTCTCTTACTGCTCAAAGAATGTGACACTTATACCCTTCCTATAAAATAAAAACCAAATAAGTTTAAAAACAAATAATTTGTAATCTTATATTTCTAACTATAAATAAATTTGTAATTTTTTTTTTACATTGCATAAGTTTCAGAAAAGACTCTCAACCTCTTTTAAAACATATTGTTGGGGGAGGGAGAGAGAAGGGAGGTGGAGAAAATTTAAAACTTAGGGAAGTGAACATTGAAAACTAAAAATAAAAAATTAATCAATTTGTAAAATAAGAGAAAAAAAGAAATGAAGAGCAGGATGCTTTCAGAAAAACCTGGAAAGACTTACATGAACTGATGCTGAGTGAAGTGAACAGAACTAGGAGAACATTGTACACAGTAACAGTAACACTGTACAATTATCAACTATGATTGGCTTAGTTCTTCTCAGTAATGCAATGATCCAAGATAATTCCAAAAGAGTCATGATGGAAAATGCTATCCACATCCAAAGAAAGTATTATAGAGTCTAGATGCAGATTGAAGCATACTGTTTTTAATTTTTTTGGTGACTTTTCCCTTTTGTTCTGTTTCTTCTTTCACAACATGACTAATGTGGAAATATGTTTACAGGATTGCAGATGTATAACCTATATCAGATTGCTGTTGGGAAAGGAGGGAGGGAGAAAAAATTTGAAACTCAAAATCTTATTTAAAATGAACATTGAAAACTGTCTTTATGTGTAATTGGAAAAAATAAAATATTATTTAACCAAAAATATTTTTATTTTCTGTTTCTTATATCACCATAATATCTCATCAATCCTTCCCTTTCTCTGTCCACATGTGCCTTCTCATTTGGCATATGGTATTTTTTTCTTTTTAAGAATATTTTAAAATAAGTTTTTATAGATAATTTTTCTCTTAATCTCTTCTACCTAAAGACTCATTAAAGGGCAGCCAAGTGGCACAGTGAATAGAGGACTAGGCTTCGAATCAAGAATCCTCATTTTCATGAGTTCAAATTTGCCTTCAGATATTTACTAGCTGTATGATCCTGGGCAAGTCATTTTATTCTGTTTGTCTTAGTTCCTCATCTGTACAATGAGTTGAGAAGGAAATGCAAACCACTACAGTATCTTTGCCAAGAAAACCCCGAAAAGGGGTCACAAAGTCAGACGTGATTGAAATAACTCACCAACAAGACACATTGAAAATGAAAGCAACCAAATGTAATTTCCTTCATCCCACTTAACACAGAATGAACTTCAGAAGCCCACAGATCAAAACAATGGATCAATTGCAATAAATCAACTCAAGAATTGCATTTAAAAAGAACATTGAGTCTGGAATTTACTTGTGTAGGAGGCTCAAAGCCTTCCTCCACTAGGCTACATCGGGAATCAATTTCAAAACATGACAGGCTTTTTTGCGTGGTGTGAGAGACAGAACATGCCACGAAAAGAACAAAAACTGAAGGAAGAGACGGTACCCATCCCACCCCCGCCCCCACACCTCCCTTACTCTTTTTGTGTTCTTTTACTTTCTCAGAAATAATAGTCTCTCATCTGCTTAGCTTCCATATTAACGTATTATCCACCGACCAGGTACTTCACCAACAAGAATGAAGCTTTGGTTTACCTGAGAAGGCTGCCTAACTCCACAATCTGCTTCACTACTGCACAGGAGGGTCAGTCCCTATGTATAGAAATGTAAGGCATGTTCAGTGTGCCACAAGGCACTTAGTGAAATGAAAAGATATCACTTACAGCTACATGCAAAGAAGAATTGACTTTCCTACTGTTTACTAATCACTCTTCAAATCCTAAAAATATCATGAAGTTCTTTGTAATAAATATTTTTCTGCAGTTTCTATAAAATAACCCCCACCGTTACGTTTTGCAAAGACAGGAGCAGGCTATGAACTGGGTGATTTCTAGGGTTGTTTTGCCATTTTGCTCGTGGGCTTGTGTGAGATTCTGGCCTCTGCCTTCCACGTGCCACAAACTTATCTCTAATTTCTGCTGTGTGTCAAAACTGGGCCTCCCTCCTATTGTGTCTCTCCCCACCCACTTAATCTGAGCTTCCTCTAGCAAACCATCAAATTATTGTGCAAACCACCTCCTCCCATCTATCACCTCTCTCCCTCCTCCGAAATTACCCATAACAACTAGATATTTGAGAATGGAAAATTATTTCTTTAGAGCTATAGTCATGTTAATCAGTACTAACAAAGGAGCAGTAATAAACACTGTAATAAATCATTCATTTTTATAATCATGAAACTCCATTCAAAGAAAATTTTACGATTTTTTTGTTTTAAAATGTAATCTTATCTATGTTTTGTTGTATTTTTGTTTATTTTGTTAAGTATTTTAATTTGATTTGGGCCACGCTTGGAGAATGTGGTGGTCCATGAGCAGCATATGTAGAGAATTAGTTAATGCAACAAAGAAGTATTTTACAGCAAAGGAAATTGAAATAAAAATCTCTGAGGAAGGGGAAAATGTTATAACAAATTTTACAAGGACCTCAGAAATGACAATGATGCAAAACCAAGAATTGATATGTAGCCTGAATGCAGCATGACTTTCCATTCTCACTCTCTGGGTTGACTCACTTGCCAAAACTGCACTTTTACTTATAGGTATGGTATTCCTAGAATGAAGCATGCCACACTACTGTGACTCAAAATCTCTCTTAGGGCCCTAGGAGTAACATTAGTGTTGGTATATGCATGCATGCACTTCTATTATTCATCACTTTAGATCTTGAACCCCCACTATTGCATTTCCCATTTGTACAAAATCAGTTATCATGACAGCACTAACTCTTAAATATAAAATATTTAATTAATTATAAGGCAAAAGCAATAATAATCATAACATTTACTCAATAGGAAGCAAAAGCAAGAATAACCCTAACATCTATTCAATAGTTGGTGCAGAGGATAAAGCATCAGGCTTGGAGTGAAGAGTTCAAATTTGGCCTTAGACACTTACTAGCTGTGTGATCCTGGGTAAGTCATTTAACCCTGTTTCAGTCAGTTCCTCATCTATAAAATGGGCTGGAGAAGGAAATGGCAAACCATTTCAGTATCTTTGCCAAGAAAACCCTAAATGGGCTCACAAAGAGTTGGATATGACTGAAATGCGTCAACAACAACAATTATTCAATAGAAGATGAAAAGAGGAATAATCATAACAATCCATTCATAAATCTTGGTCACATTCTTCCATCAATTCACAAAGTATACATGGAGGAGGGTAAGTACACACACAGAAACCTAACAGGGAGGACCTGAATGAGAAAACCCATGTGCCTGGTGAAATTTACAACTCTGTACTACAAGCTTTGATGTGCAAGAGTCTACAATGAAGGGATTTCCCTTGGTCTCTTCAGCGACAACCTACAATAAATGAAGCCACTTCTTGTTAGTTGCTTCCCTCCTGATCTTCATCATTCTTTTGCTCAGCAAAGCTGCTCCTCTTCTAATACCCAGATAAATTGGTGACAAGTTCTTTTCACTTGCAGCAACCCTCAGTAGGATGGTGAGGAAAGTGTTATACCCTTTTGCTGGCAAACAGTTTCTTTAAGCCAGAGAACTTCCAAGATCTTCTAATCTTCAAATAGAAGGGGATTCTGTTTTGTCTAATGAGCTCCAAACATCTTCTCACAGCACAGCTCACAGCAAAACAGATGGAAAGCCTATCTTTCCCCTCTGCTTTTCTTTTTAAAAATAGAAAAAGGAATCTGAGGACAATACAGGCTTTCTTGAGAGGTTCTACCTCCCATCCCCTCTGGTTTTATCTGGTGTCAGAGAGCAATAAACTCGATTTGTGAAAGGATTTAAAAGCAAAAACGAGGATTTTATATTGGATCCTGGAGGTAATAGGGAGCTACTGAAATTTATTGAGAAAGAGAGTGTGACATGTTCTGAACTGTATTTTAAAAAGATCAGTTTGACAGCCTAGTGAAGAATGGTTGTAGTGGGGAGAGGCTTGAAGCAGAGAAGTCAATCAGAAGGCTACTGTAGTATTCTAGGCATGAAATGATGAGTACGTGCAACAGAGTAATAACAATGTCAGAGAAGAAAGGGTGGTGTATACAAAATATGTTACGAAGGTAGAAATAACAGGACTTGATAATTGATTGGATGTTAGGAATAAGAGACAGTGGGGTATCAAGGAGGACACCTAAGTTGTAAACCTGGAATACTGGGAAGATGGTGGTGCCATCATCAGTAACAGGAAAGTGTAGAAAACAAGGAGAATTTGGCAGGGGTGGGGTGGAAGAAGGATAATGAATTCTGTTTAGGACACATTACCTTTGAGATATCTACAGGACATGGAGTTTGAGACATCCAGGAAGCAGTTGGAGATGAGAGACTGAAGCTCAGAAGCGGGATAAGTCGACCTGAGAATCATCTTCATTGGTATGATAATTAAACTCATGGGAATTAATTAGATCATTAAGCAAAAATAAAGTAGAGAAGAAAAGAGGACCCAGGACAAAATATTGGGAGATAAACACAGTGGGCATGACCAGGATGAAGAGCCATTAAAGGAGATTGAGAAGGAGCAGTAATATGTTCCTAAGGTAGAAGAAGGAGAGAACAATGTTACAAAAAATCTGGAGAGGAAATAGTTTTCAGAAAAAGAATGATTAACGGTGTTAAAAGCTACAAAGAGGTCAAGAAGGATGAGAGCTGAGAAAAGACCGTTATGTTTTTTATTAAGACATTGTTATTAAGACATTTTTCAAGATATTTTATTGACACTATTTATTAAGAAATTTATTGACATGTTTTATTAAGACATTGTTTGGAAAGAACAATCTTACTTAAAGGATGATATTGGAAGACAGACTGAAAAGGAATTAGAAGAGAAAGAAAGGAAAGGAAATAGAGTCTCCAACTATAGAGAACTTTTTAAAGGAGTTTGGACACAAAAGAGAGGAAAACTGTAGGGTGATCGCTAGTGGGAATGGTTAAATCAAATGATACTTTTTTGTTTTTGTTTTGTTGAGAATGAGGGAAATATATATATATTTCCTAAGTAGATAGGAAGAAATTGAAGATTAGTAAGAGAAGGTCTGATAGAGGCAGAGATTTACTGGAGAAGAAAGGATTGAATGGTATGAAGGGTTCATGTAAAGAAATCTGCCTTGTCAAGAAGGGCTAACTCTATGAAACAGAGCTGAAGGATAAGACAGTGGGAGAAGATGGCTGTGATTTAAAATGAGGAGGGAAGAAGAGGATTTCTTGTCAAATGGATTCAATTTAGGGGCAAAGTAAGATTTATTGTTTGTGGGTAGGCTGTACCAACATAACAAAAATTATGACACTACCTAAATTAATATGTTAGAGTTACATCAAATTCTCAATGGGATACTTTATAAAACTAGAGAAATAACTTCTGAAAATAATAGTGAAGGTGGCATAACATTACTAGATCTCAAACCAATCAACAAAACTATTTCTTATTGATTTAAAAAAATAGATTGGTGAAACAGATTTCATAAGCAAAACCTAGAAGATTTTTTCAAGAGAAGAATTTTCTGTCTTACAAGAATGGGGAATTGGAAGGAAGTTTGATAGAAATTAGACTGGCACTTTATACCTTATGCCACAATAAGCTCCAAATGGATATATAACAAATATGGGAAAGCTTATCATTTTAAACAATTCTGGTTTATAGGAAAATCCTTAACTAAGCAAGGCATGGGACAGATCACAAAAGACAAACTAGAAGATTTTGAATTGAAAAGTTTTTTCACTAAAAGGAATCAGTGCAGCACAGTTGAATGGGAAAAAATCTTTATATGAAATATCTCTGATAGAAGTCTGATATCTAAAATATATTGAAATCAAGAGACATACATCCACACCTCTGTGTGTGTATATGGGCATGGGTGAAGTTGACTGAGTAAATCAATGAAGTCACTCCACACCATTTAAAACCTTGATACTTTAGGTGAGAATACCTCTTAACCAGCCAGACACTTTAAGTGCAAATGTCCTTGGATGACCTAGAGACTTTGACAGGAAAAGTATGTGACTAGGCTAAAAAAATTTGGTCACACCTAAATGGTCATCTATGAAATATCAAGCTATCTGAGAACCAAAGTTTTTGAGAGATTTGGATTCCAAGGAGTAACAAATAAGCAGAGAGCATTCCAGCTAAACCCCCAAGAAAGAGTTGCTTGGGGTGGAGGAGAGCATTTTGGCTTTTGCCCTAGTCTTCTCTCCTCCACCCCTTGGTAGATGGGGAACTTTGCAAACATCACAAGTTTTGGAGGATTTTGGAATTCTCATCTTCCCATTGATGTCATAGCATCTTCCCCCAGAGCAATAAAGGCTGGTGGCAGTGTCTACATCTGGAGTTGAAGACAGGCAATGCAATTTCAAAGCTCTTCACAGAGCCTAGCAAGGAAGCTATACCACACCTAAGGCAAATTCTTGAGCAACCTACGAAGAGGAGAAAAAGATATACAGTAATGGAGAGCTCTGAGTTACTTCCCTGCCACATCTGCTCTCTGAACTTGAGATCACTTTCCCCTTGTGTTTTGTAAGCTGAGAGCAACATTCCAACAATTCTTCACCTTGCCATCTTGGCAAATGGCTTTTTAAAAAAGCTACTTGAGATTATATACTACTAAAATATAGTTACTGAAAGATCATATCATAAACAAATTAGAGGAGCAAGGAAGAAATTACCTCTCTGAACTACGGGTAAGGGAAAGTGATGGTCAAAAAAAAAAGGAAAGAAAGAAAAGAGTAGAGAGGATCAATTTGATTCAACAAATCTTGATTAAGCATAGACACTTAGTAAATGTTGATTGATTGATGGATTGATTGGTTCTCCATTATTTCTAGGATCAAATAGAGACTCCTCTGATTAGCATTTAAAGTCCAATTAACTAGGTTCCACCTTACCTTTTGAGGGTTTTTACATGTGACTCCCTTTCATTTTATCTGTGCTTCAGCTAAACTATCTTGTTGCTCCTCACACCCAGCATTTCATCCTCTACTTCCTGCAGTTTCTTCTTCCCCATCCCACTGTCTTTTAGAATCCCTAGCTTCCTTTGAAGTTCAGCTCAAGTGCCATTCACTAAGTGTACTTTTTTTTACCTCTAAAAATAAAAAAAAATGCTATAAGAAATGAGGAGCAGATGAACTTCATATTTATCTGGAGAGGCTTATACAAACTGATGTTAAGTGAGAAGAGCAGAACCAGGAGAAATTTGTACATAATAACAGACACAACGTATGTGTGATGACCCTCTTTGATAAACTGGACTTTGCTCAGCAAGGTTATAAGACAACTCTAAAAGACTCAGGATGGAAGGAGATGTCTACATTCAGAGAAAGATTTAGAAAGAACAGAGTTTAAATGCAGACTAGCAAACTACATGCTCTCTTTCTTTTCCATGTTTGGTTTTGTTTCCTCTTTCCCATTGTTCATTCCATCAGTTACAACTCTTCTATACAACCAGACTAATGTCCAATGTGAAAGTATTTTCAGATCCTACACTTGATTGCATGCCGTCATGGGATCGGGGGAGAGGGAGAGGAGAAAATTTGAAACTCAAGTGACTGTGGAACTGAATCTTGTAAACTAAAAGTAAACAAACAAATCAATAAAAAAATTTTTTAATAAAAAAAAGAACTTGATGATCTTAGAAAAACATTTATAGACTTGCATGAAATAATGAAGAGTGAAATGAACAGAACTAAGAGGATGTTGCATACGGTAACAATATTGTTTCAAGAACAACTTTGAGTGACTAAATAATTTTAACTCTTATAAATACCCAAATTAACTACAAAGGACATATGAGGGAAGATGCCATCTGCATTCAGAGAAAGAACTGATAAATAGAAGTATGTATAGAATGGTTTTACATATGTATACAGATTTGTGTCTGTATACATATACATCTGTATATATATATGTATATATACATATATACATAAACATGTATATATATACATATACATCTGTGTGTATATATATATATATATATATATACACATGTCTGTATACATCTTTAGGGCCAGGGGAAGGGGAAGAAAGTTCCATGATTATTATATATTTAAAATGAATAGCAAGTTGTACATAACACATTTACAGTTTTATGTACAATCATTTTTTTCCCCCTATGTTATGGAAATATTCGTCTTATTTCTTAAATTCAAAATAAGATAAGTTGTAGAGAAGGTTCCAATTCATTTTGGTAGGGGCCATTCATTACTGGGCACTCTGAACAAATAGATACACAAATGATGATATATGCATACATATTATATTAAAAAGGATAATCTGTGATTCCTTCTCCAATAGAATGGAAACTCCTTGAGAACAAGCTATCATTTTTGTCTTTGTATCTGTACCTAGTGTCGTGCTTGGCATGTAATAGGTGCTTAATAAATTCTATTAAAATAGTAATCTTAAACAATTATTCATGAATTGATATAGAATGAAGTAATTGAGAAGTAGCATTATAAATAATCTGCAACAATGTTAACAAAAAAAGATGGATCAATAGACATGTACTAATCACCTACTATGTGCCAAGTACTTTGCTAAGTGCTGGGGTACAAAAAGAGGCAAAAGACAGTTCCTGTCCTCAAGGAACTTACAATCTAAAGGGTTAACAATAAATGAAACTAAACTTTGAAAGACTGCTAAAACCAGTAATGGTCTTAGAAAACAGATAATGAAGTATCTCCTCCTGGTAGAAAGCATGCTGTATACACTGTCTTACTTGGTGACTGTGTCAATTGGTTTTACTATTTTTCTTTATTACAAAAGATGGTCCAGGGTTGGGAATGATGGAAAAGTTATATCCAGAAATCACTGATATATAAAGAAAAGGCATCAATAAAACATTTTTTAAAAAAGAACTATAACTATGCAACAATTTTAGTGAAAATCAAAGAAATCTAATTAATTTGAAAGATATTTAATTTTTATAGCAAGACTGCAACAAAAAATACCACTTAAATTAGCCTACAGATTTAATGCTATATGAATCCAATTACCAAGGAGATATTTTATAGAATTATACAAAATTATAATGACTTCAAAGGAACAAAAGATAAAAATATTTTAAGAAATAATAAAAATAAACTGTAATATTTTATTACCAGGTCTCAAATTATATGATAGGCATTGAGACATTACAAGGTCTCAAGTTATATGAAGAAGTGGTAATTATTAACAACTATTTTGTGCTGAATAAAAATATACAAATTGTTCAGTGGAATAGATAAGGTAAATCAGCATGAAATGTGTAAGGTAGTCTAATCTCCAATAAACTAAAGAACAGAAAGTTACAAGGTTAAAAAAAAAAAGAAAAACCTTTATTATGCAATGAGAACTTCTGGGAAATTGTGGTATGGTGGGAACTATGTTTATATCTGTCCCTTACACAGCACACACTCCAAATGAATAAATGAACTAAATGCAAAAAATAACAGTATTTTTAAATTAGGAGAGGGTGGAAATTTACTCAAAACTATATAGATAAGGAATAAATTTGTAATCAGCCATGACACAGGGAATAATAGTTTTTAGTTGTTATTCAGATCTGCAATTTCATCAATGCTCGAGATTCCTAACGAGTGTGGAAATTCCCTCTACCAATGAATATTGATAACTCTTCTGAAACTTGTAGTCTCATTTGCCTAAGGCATTGAAAAGTTAAGTGATATCCACAGGACCATGCCATCAGTATGTATTAGACATAGGTCTCGAACCTAGTTCTTTCTGGTTCCAAGGCTGGCCCTCTATCCCCTATAGCAAACTCTCTCTCATATAGAATATGAATAAATTCATTGGTATGTGCAGAGCATGGACTGGATTGTCAGTCTTGCCTGGCCCATTTCCATGCACATCCATGAATATGTACTTCATATACATGTATGTTATATACATATGTATATAATGTGCATATATATCAAAGACAAAATAGAGTATTTTATTACATAAAATAAGTGGTTAGAATATAAAGAAAATATATGAATTGGGAAAAAATCTTTACACAAAATATCTTTGATAAAAGTCAAATATCTACAATCTATAGGGAATCAACATAGATCTATAAAATTAAAAGTCGTTCCCTAATAGATGAGTGATCAAGAGATATAAACAAAGAGTTTTCTAAAACACAAATTACCAGCAGTCTGCTGAAAATCACTAATAATCAGACAACTACACAAATCAAAGATATCACTTTGTGCCCATCAAATTGGCAAAGAAAAAGATTGTACATAAAATGGAAATATTCAGTGTTTGCAAGGATACAAAAAAAACCCCACATTAATTCATTGTTGTAGGGCTCTGAATTTTCCCACTATTTTGAAAAATAACTTATTTTGAAAAATAAAAATGCATCAAAAGTTATAAAATTGAAGTGGATAGAGCACTGGGCTTGGAGTCAGGAAAAGCTGAGTTCAAATCGGGCCTCAGCTGTGTGACCCTGGGCAAGTCACTTACCCTCTGTTTACCTCAGTTTTCTCATGTGTAAAATGGGGACAGTAATAGCACCTACCTCCCAAGGTCATTGTGATAATCAAATGAGATGATAATTGTACATACTTGGTACAGTGCCTGGTACATAGTAGATGCAATGTAAATGTTAGTTATTACTATCTATTATTATTGTGCTGTAAGAAATGAGGAAATTTTTGTTGCTTTTTAATGTGGAAAGACTTTTATAAACTGATGCAGAGTAAAGTAAGCAGGGTCAGAACAACAATTTATAACAAAACATCAATATTATAAAAATGAACAATTTTGAGAACTTTTATATACTGATGTAACGGCAAGCAAACAAATACTTAGTGCCTTGTTTCACTTGAGCCTTTCCCATGATTATATCAAGCCTTTGTTAAGAAACAGCACTTGTGAAACCCACAGTGGGAGGGACTTGCCAAAGACAGGAACAGGAAGGACATAAGAGATGGGAGGAATGGGGAAGAGCTAATGACCGGATAAAAAGCTGAGCACAAGCTGGGAGAGAACAGAACTGAGAAGGGAACACTTGTGAGCAGAGTTGAGGAGAAAATTTGTGGTATCCTGCCACTCTGTTTGTTTGTTCTGTCTGTGTTGATTTGTGTTTGTAATACTTTGTACAGAAGCCCTGGGACCTTACTGGAAGTCCTAAAAGAGGATTTTCGTGTTGTCTGTTTATAGAAGTCCTGGAGGAAGGTTTCAGAGGTCCTGGGACTATACTGACAATTTGTGTTGAATTCTCCAACTTTGTGGATCTGTGTTGATTTCACAGACAGAAAGTGAATTGATGATGGTGCTGGCAATGTGTGTGAATGTTGTTTTGGCTCTGTTAAACTTTGTCTTCCCAGAAACAGAAACTGCAAAGGACTTGAGGTTTACTGGACACTGTGAGCTTCAATATGGAACTGGATGAGGAGCTGGACGAGGAGCTGAGAGCTGCCTACCTGTGAATTAAGGTGACAATTGGGTGTATTCAGGCAGGTGCTGGACCTATGGAAGAGGAACCATGGAATCTAAGAGAACTTTGTACTCTGTACCTTGTACCTGTTAAGGATGATTGAGTTAAGGATGATTGAAAACTAATTTCCAATCAAGAAGAAAGAAGATTTTTTGACTGAGAGATTAAGACAATGTGACCTAGGGGTGGAGAACTTAGACTTTTGTACTTAGGGTCCCTTAAGGAGGCTTGCTCCTTAAGGACGATTGAGTTAAAGACTTACTGAATGATATCTTTTGTTTAAAACTATTTGGCCACTTTGGTGAAAACTATGTGGCCACTTTAGTAATAAATTGTTATGTTATAACATTGTGAATGCTGTACTTTGGTTTCTGTGAATGTTTTGCTTTAATTTACTGCTGAATAAATAGAGAGAGTTCACTATGCTTTGTGATCAGAACCTTAAAGCTATTCACAGCAGCAGTCCTCTGGAAAGCTGCTCATGCTTGGCTTTACAAATGATGGAAAAGAAAATGATCCAAACAAAAAGAACAATTTATACAATCACATCATAAAAATAAACAACTCAGAAAACTTCAAGAAGTCTGATCAAAGCAATGATCATTCATGATTTCAGAGGATTTAGCCCTGGATCTCACATCTGCAGAGTACCTTCTGCATGGGCAGCCCCTCTCTCTGCTTGGAGGGGAAAGTCTCCTCCAAGAACTTTCATTTAAAGGAGGGCTCCCAGGCCAACCTTCATCTCCCACCAGGCTGCCCTACTTTGAACTTTTTCATCATTCCACAGAATAGAGAATCCTTTATGTTTTGGGTGTTGATGAAAGAGATTATTCAGCATCAACTCAGTCTGACACTACATTTTACTGCTGAAATGAAGTCCCAGAGAGATTAAATCATTTGCCCAAGGTCACACAAATAATAGAAGCAGGACTTGAACTGAGTCTTTGGCTCCACATTCAGTCCCCTTTCCCTGTTCCACAGTGCCTCCTATTCTATCTATGAGTAAGTATCAGAAGCTGGATGTAAAGCCCAGGTTTTCTTGACTCCAAACCTCTATGTACTGCACCACATTGCTTTTCAAGTTGAAAGAACTTTGTAAAGTATTTTACATTTGTGAACTATTTTTATTCTCCTTTCAATATTAATAAATTAGATTATAAGGGAAAGAAGACTAGAGTCTCTCTAAGATCCATTACAGTTGAGGTATTTTTTAAAAGTTCAATCCACTTATGAACAGGCAGTTTTCAGACAAAGAAATTAAAGCTATTTGTAGTCATGAAAAAATGCTTTAAATCTCTAGTGATTAGAGAAATGCAAATTAGAATAACTCAGACACAAGATTGACTAATATGACAGAAAAGAAAAATGAGAAGTGTTGAAGGGGGTGTGGGAAAACTGGGATACTAATGCATTGTTGGTGGAGTTGTGAACTGATCCAACCATCCTGGAGAGCCCTTTGTAACTATGCCCAAAAGCTATAAAACTGTATATACCCTTTGACCCAGCAATGCAACTACTAAATATGTATCACAAAGAAATTAAAAAGGGAAAGGACCTAGATATACAAAAATGTTTATAGTGGCTCTTTTTTGTAGCTAAGAATTGGAAATTGAGGGGATGCCCATCAATTGGGGAATGGCTGAACAAATTGTGGTAAATGAATATAATGGAATATTATTGTGCTATAACAAATGATGGATTTCAGAAAATGGTAGATTTTAGAAAAACCTGTAAAGATTTACATGAACTGATACAAAATGAAGTGAGCAGAACTAGGAGAACATTGTACCCAGTAACAGCAATGTTGTATGATTAACTACTATGAATGACTTAGCTATTCATGAAATACAATGATCTAAGAAAATCCCCAAAGATTCATGATGAAAAATGCTATCCACCTCCCGAGAAAGAATCGAATGTAGACAAAAGCATACTATTTTTTATTTTCTTTATTTTTTTAGTTTGAGTTTTCTTCCACAGAATGATTAATAAGGAAATATGTTTTACATGATTACACATGTATAACTTATATTGCCTACCAGCTCAGGGAGGGGGAAGAATTTGGAAGGGTGGTAGAGAATTTGGAAGGAGGAAGGGAGGGAGAGAATTTGGAACTCAAAATTTAAAAAAAATAACGCTGAAAATTATGTTTACATATAATTAGGTAAAAATAAAATATCATAAAAAAACTAAAGTCCAAACCACTCCAACAAGCACTTATTAAGCACTTACTGTATACTAGGAATATAGACCAAAAAAAAAATCAGTCCCTATCCTCAAGAAGTTTACTTTCTATTGAAAGACAGTCTTCACCTTCCTTTTTGATAAAGTAAAAGTGATACTTTTGATAAAGTAAAGTGACTGTTTCATAAGGCAGAAACCAAAAAGGATTCTCTATTTTTTTTAAAGCAATAGGAACACTTGAAATGTATCTGGAGACAGTGAGTAAGGACAAAGTTCTTACAATATTCTCTCCTGAGAACTTTTACATACCAGTTATTTTTTTTCCAAAATTTTATTTTAGACTCAGATGCCAGAACACAAATAGAGAATAGAGAAAAGAAACAAAAACATATCATAAACTTAAATACAAAGTTAGAAAGAAATAAAAGCATATCATATGCATAGCAGAACATAAGAGATAATTCAAAATAAGTAACAATAAATTTTCATTTCAAGAAAGCCTATATGATAAATAATACATGTTGCGTTGAGAATTGTTCATCTTTTCCTTGCTTCCTTGTGAGTTTTCTTTTTTTCTCTACTGTGAACTTTTTTTACTTTGTTATTTTTTTTTTACCTCCCCCAGAAGACCACAATAAAGTTTAGATATGTTTCTCTCTCTCTCTCTCTCTCTCTCTCTATATATATATATATATACGTTTACAACTGATGAAGAAAATGATCCAAACAAAAAGAACAATTTATACAATCCCTCCCCTCCCCAAAGGCTCCAATAAAGTTTAGATATGTTTTTTCATAGCTATAGATACATACATATACATATACATGTGTGTATATATATATATATATATACATATATACATATATACACATATCTATTCCCAAACCTATTCTACTCCTGATCTTTGTTTTTATGTATATACATATCACTTGTTTCCTATTCCTCTTGCCTCCTCTACTTTACTTTTACCCACTACCTTGCCCTCCTATGATTTGCCTGCCCCCCCAAGGATCTCTCCCCTATCCTCCCATTCCCATAAATCTAAATACCCTTCCATACCCCTATTTTCCTATTCCCTCACCCTCCCCTCTAAAGATCCCTCCCTTGTCCTCTCACCCCTCCTTATGCCCCTACCATTTTATTTCTTCTGAGTTTAGAAGACTAATATACTCTTTTAAATATTTATGTATTGTTCCCTCTTACTCCCATTCCCAACGAAAGTAGGTTACCAGAACTGCCAGTCTTCCTCCCTCATCTAATTCCTATGTATTAGTTCTTCCTCTTGCACCTTATTTGTATAAAATAATTACTCTTTTAGCTGTTCCTTAATGGTTTTACTTTTAAAATTCATATCATTCTCAGGTTTTCCCCAATCTTTCTTATGAACTACTCAATTATTAATAAGAATCTTAGACATAAATTTTACCTTTTATATATATAAAAGGCAAACAGTCTGCCATTATGGATCCCTTATAATCAGTCTTTGTTATGTACCTTATATTTATATTGGTTCTTATATGTCAAATTATCTATTTAGTTCAGGATCCTTTTTTAATAAAGTCTTGAAAATCTGAATATCAAATGTCCATTTTTTTTTTTCATTTAAGAGGCAGAAACCAAATAGTTAACTTTGCAGGGTATGATATTTTTGGCCAGAGCCCTAGTTTTTCTGCTCTTCAATATGTTGTGTTCCAAGATCTGTGGTCCTCTAATATCTCTGTTGCTAGGTCTTGTGTAATTCTAATTGTGGCACCATATTTAAATTGTTTTAAACTTGATGCTTTTAATATTTTTCCCATGAGCTGGGAATTTAGAAATTTGATTATGATATTCCTATAAGTTTTCCTCATAGGATCTCTTTTAAGTGATGATTGATAGATTTTTTTCTATTTGTACTTTCCCTCCTTGTTCTAATGCTTCAGGACAATTTAATTATTTGTTGTATTATTGTATCAAGATTCTTTTTTTGATCGTAACTTTCAGTTAGTCCAATTATTTTTATATTTTCTCTTCTTAATCTATTCTCCAAATGTGTTGTTTTTCTTAAAAAATGTTTCACTTTCTCTTCTACTTTTTCATCATTCATATTTTATTTATTCATTTCTTGATCTCTTGTAATTTCACTGGCTTCACTTTGCCCAATTCTAATTTTCAAGGTGTCATTTTCTTAAGATTCTGGATCTCTTTTTCTAGTTGGTTGACTTTCCTTTCATATCCTTCTTGTTTTTCTTGGATTATTCTTATTTTCTTTTTTAGTTTTTCCTCCATCTCTGTCATTTGATTTTTAAAGTATTTTTTAAGGTCTTCTATAAATTCTTTTTGGGTAGGTGACCATTTGACATTACTCTTTGGGGATTTCTTTACTTCACTATGCTCTTTGAAGATGAACCTCCGTCTTCTCTATTCCCATAAAAACTTTCTATGGTTGTATTGTTTCTCCTTTGCCTGTACATTGTGTGTGTGTGTCTGTGTCTGTGTGTGTGGTAATGGCTTAATTATTTGTAGTCACCTTTAGCCCTAGGGTATGGGAAATGGTTCCTCTTGCCCCAGATCTTCTTCCCAATAACCTGAAACCAAAGCCAAACCTCCAGCCTCCTATAAGTGCCCTTCAAAGCCAGGGGCTTTCTGCCCCATTGCTTCTGCACTAATCAGGCGAGAGTGTGTGCTGGTTCCCTCTTGCCCCGCCACTTTTTGCAGCACAGCTGGGTCTGGTGTTCCTGGTCAGCAGAGGTTCCCTTGATCTTCCCAGGCTTAAATGCCCAACTCCCTTCACTCTCCTGGGGCAAAAGTTTCAGAGGCTGGGGCCAAGGTAGCCTCTCAGACCAACTAACCCCAGGGCTTGTTGATTGTTGTTTAAGATATTATCCACTTGCTGTTAAAAGGGAACCTTGCCTGGAGGTGTTTACTCTTCAACCAAACCTCATCCTGGGATTTTTCTTCCAATTTTCTCAAATTGCCCCAGGAGGATCCCGTATACCCGTCCCCATTTATCTCCACCCGTACTTTGTTCACCCTAAGGTACTATTTTGACTGCTTTGTGGGGGGAAGATCTTGAGAGCTTGAAATTTTCTGACCTACTCTGCCATCTTCCCAGAATCCTCTTCACATCAGTGCTTTTAACACCAGGTAAGTACCATTTTCAGCTGTGGCAATTCAGTTCCAAACGTTTGTTTTTGCTCAAGCCTTCCAGAATAGATAATCAGTTGAATAATCCGTTGATATGAATTTATTTTTTGTAATAAGAGAAAGTCAAAGGACAGCTTAATTTAAAGGGTGGGCAAGGGGACAAACGTGAAAGTTTTCAATTCAATCATACGTTCTGTAATCCCACTTTTGAATCAAAGTTAGGAAATAATACTCTCTCTTTTCTCTCACCCTTAGTTTAAGGATTTTGATTTGTTCACTTTTTAAGACCTTAGTAAACTGAGAATGTCTGGGGTGTGAGTGGTAGGTTAGAATTTGACCTGTTTTTTCCTTGGTTTTTCTAGGCACAAATTAAGAAAATAATTGTTAGGAAATTTTAATTTATCTCAGGCCTCTCCCATTCCTACATATAATGCATACTTTTGTATGGGGGGAGGAGGGAAGATACAGGATCAGCCTCCAGGAAGAACATTATCCCCCAAAGCCCTATCTAGCAAAGTTGGATGTTATGATATAGTGATCCAAATTGAACTGAAAAGTGGGACATTTATTTGGAAGAGAAACTTAGATAAAGTTGGAGAATTCTGTACAGAATATATGAGAGTGAGCTTTAACTGAAGTGTGGGCAGTCAGACTTGGGTAGCTTACTTATACAGAGGTGAAACTTGCTGACTTTGCTACTGGAAAGGATTCATTCAGAGAGCAGTGAATTACTAGAATCAAAAGGTTTCTGAGAGTATTTTAAAATGATCCTAGGTTGTTTTTTTTTCCTCCTCTTCTTCTTAAAAGGCAATGAGGTATGAACAGAAAGCTACTTGTTCAAGTTTCACTTTGGACACACACTGGCAATGTAACCCCGAGCAGGTCACTGACTCTCTGCGGTACCTCAAGCAAGTCTTTTAAAAATATATGTATTTTGATTTATTTTGTTAAAAATTTCCCAGTCCCATTTAAAATATTTTAACATTCATTTTAAAAAAAATTGATTTCTAAATTCTCTCCTTTTTCCCCTCCCCCATCCTTTGTGAAGGCAAGCAATATAGCAATTATACATGCGACATCATGCAAAAGCTATGTCCATATTAGCCATGTTGCAAAAGAAACCACCTTCCCTCCAAAAAACGAGAACAATAAAGGAAGTTTTAAAAGTATGCCTCAATCTGCACTCAGAGTTCATTAATTCTCTCTCTGGAGATAGATAATATTTCTCATCATGGGTTCAGGCAATTCTTTTTTTCCCCAATTTATTTATTTTTAGTTTTCAACATTCATTTCCACAAGATTTTGAGTTACAGGTTTTCTCCCCATTTTTCCCCTACCCCCACCCTAAGATAGCAAGTCTGCTGAATACCCCTTCACCAAATCTCTCTTATATCTGCCCCCATTTCCCCTCAAACTTTGTAGTAGGGCAAGAGGGATCTCTATACTCCAGTGCCTGTATATCTTATTTCCCAGTTGCATGTAAAAAACATTTTTTTAAACATTTGTTTTTAAAACTTTGATTTCCAGATTCTTTCCCTTCTTCCCTTCTCACCCACTCCCACTGGGAAGACAAGCAATTCAGTATAGGTTGTACATGTGTAGTTACATAAAACATTTCCATAGTAGTTATATTATGAAAGACTAACTATAATTCCCTCCATCCTATTCCATTCCCATTTATTCTGTTTTCTCCTTTGACCCTGTCCCTTTTCAAAAATGTGTGCTTCTAACTACCTTCTCCCCCAATCTGCCCTCCCTTCTATTATCCCCCCTCTTCTCCCCTTCCCCCCAACTTTCCTGTAGGGTAAGATACCCAATTGAGTGTGTAGATTATTCCCTCCTTAAGCCAA